>OX243813.1:15723576-15746490 GCA_945859605.1 Lumbricus rubellus
TCTCTACAATGTAATAAACCTGAGGCAAATACAGCGCTCGTGAATAGGCTGGTTCCCTGCGCTTGACTTTAAAGTGGTGCTTTAGAAATTCGGAGACTGCGATAACGAGTACGAAATGTCTCTTCCCTGCAGGTCGATCTGCTTCATGAGTGAGCGCATATATGACAGGTCACTGAGCCTCCTTCTACTGTGCAATGCATCTCGGTGTTTACTCAAAACTTCCTTATGTTAACGTTAAAATACTGTTAATGTCTTCGTGTGTTAGCGTGTTACTACCAACCTCCGATAAAAGTTAAAATTGTGGGCCACCGATCGAGTCCCTGTGGCGGATCTGTTTTGCCTCTCTGGCTGTCTCTTAGACCTGTATCTACATGCAAGTTATACTGTGCACAATTACATTTTGTTTCCTGTTATAGAGCCTACTGTCATAATTTATTTTATTGTGTCAGTGCTGATGTGCCGAAAAACAAGTTCTTACGCAAGAATAATAGGAAAAGTAATTTGGCCTAATCTTCGATTAGGCTAATGACATGCGTTTTGTACAGCAATTGCCAGAGGTGTGATTCTGCTGTGTATACCGGTAACTGTATTTGTCTTGCCGCACATTGGATAACACACTGGCACGGAGATCAGTGGAGCTGAGTTCGATTCCCGAAGCCCCCGTAAGATAGACGTGCTTTATAGGCTGTTGTTAGCGTCGTATACGGTAGACGGTTCTGTTAGTAGTTAAGATTGATGTTAATAAAGATTACTATACTGTATCCGGTTGTGGTATGTCTACCGGATTTTGAAAAAAGAAAATTATTATTATTATTTATTATAGGCCTACCCTGAAATAATTAATTATCATTGCAGGTCCTGGGCCTGCATTCTACCTTTCAAATGTTCCTTTTGTTTTAAGCGCAATTACATGTAGTACATTTTCATCAAACGCTGCTTTGATGTTTTATGCTGTTGTTGTCTTTGTCGTTTCCTACTGTTTACTTGACGCCGTTGACGGATGTGATTCGTCTTCATTCACGAAAATAATGATCTCGTGTGCTTGCTGCTGCTCTGCATGGGTTAAACAGAGCAATACAATCCTGTTTGCTGTGGATCGAAATGCGGTCGAACACAGCGTAGGTTATATACATCGCAAGTCGATCATTCCACGTCTATGAGTGCAAAGTTTGTGGCCAACCTGTCAGGAACTGCCCAGAAAATTAGTCGTATAATTATCAGAGCGACAGCAGCTAACATGGAGCCGATGATCCGAATGAAATTTAGAGAAGATGATTAGGTTGTGGGAGGGGGGTTGTTGGGGGAGGGGGGGGGGTGGTTGGTGATCAAAAACAACAACAACAACAACGTTGATGGCAATGACTGTAGGAGGGTCACCACGTGCTACACGATGAACCGGTTAAAGCCGACAGACAAATGAATCAAAGGGATCTGATTTTCATGAGACATAAAAATCAACGTTGCGGACATGGGCTTCTACATCATGAAGTCCTAGACGAAACTGTATATAGAGTAAAGTCCGAGCGAAATTATTCTCAGATATCATGGATGCTAAGTTTAACCATCGAGGACATCTATTATGTGTATTATTATGTATAAAAATAAATAATATATATTTATATATGTATATATAATATCCGACGATCAGACCTTCGATCAAGAGCAAGGACGTCGTTACAATGCTGGCCACCAGGTTGACAGCGATGCATTCGTAGAGACCCTGGTCATCCCTTGTGAGACGGGCTATCGTCAGGTTGCCTCCGTCCTGTAGCGTTCGAGTCGTTGACGGAAACCTTCCATCGACCTGCAACGTATACAATACATTGGATTTGATATTTAAATTTTATTCAAGCTGATCAATTAACGGATTAATGTAATTATAATTATAATTATAATTATAGTTATAATTATGGGTCTCTGTAATACACGTCAGTTACATGTAGGACCTCAGCTGGTGTGTAAGTTGTGTGCAGATGATTTTACACGGGGAAAAATGCTGGATACCTATTTGGAGTTTTGGACATTGCATGGTATAAAATATGCACAAGCAGGGAACTGACCCCTATAGAGATCCTCGGTGGTCGAGTGGGTTTGTAGCCCGCTCGCCCCGCCGGCGGCACGGGTTCGATTCCCGGTCGGTCGGTTTATCAGAGATTAATTTCTCGGATCTTTACTGCGGGTGACTCGGTCGCAATATAAACGTGGAGTACGAGGTTGTTCTCTGCCTCCGACGCTGATCATCTTCGATATGAAAAAGAGTCGTTAAACCCATACATTTCAACTGACCCCTATATGACACGGGCGACAAGAAAGTGAACTGTTTTTTTTTAAGTGGCTGAATAGGCCTATCGAGTCTTTCAAACGACTCGATATTAGCATACAACAGCGCTTCAGTTTTAAATAATACCCTATTACTGCAGACAATATAATATTATATAGTAGGCTATACTGCATGCTAGACAAAATATGAACACTGTTGAACAGTCCACATTTTAGCAAATGTAGGCCTGTATTTGAGACATTTCGAGGTATATTTACGCAATTATCTAGGGTATAAAATAATCAGCATCGGCCTAAGACGATCTGCTCTTAAGGTGGTTCTGACTATAATCACTCTCGGTTTTAACCACTTGTTTAATCTCTTTAATGACCTTTGTCAGTTGACCTTGAATGCATGCCTCGAAAGAAATCCATTCCTACCCGTCTGCAGCCATAATATGACTCATGGCGCAGGCCTTTATACGGGCTTCCTAATTCCTAAACCGCAGCAGCTTATGCTTTCAGTCATTTCACTTGAAACATCCGTGAATTTATACCAGCGCTTAAGTGCGAAGTTGCAAATAATGAATGTGTGATATACCGCAAAATCTATGATCGTCGTTTGGTCTCGCTGCGGCGGTGCTTATGTTTTCCTATTTTGCAATCCCGTCAACTGCATGCATCAGCCTATTATCTCCCTTTATCGGCACTTTCAGCGGTTAGCGGCAAGGCTGATTAGGCAAAATGCGGAACGCTGAAACCGTATTATAGAGGAGCACAGCTCTGTTAAATGGTTTGTTTATGGACTTTCGTTATTATCCATTATTTCCTCTCTCAACATGAATAAAATCTCAGCTTACGCGAAGACGTGTTTAGCTATAAAACGCATGGATTGGACTGCAGAGCGGCAGCGCGCGGTGCATGGCGGGATGGGCGGACGTTGAACGAAGGCTGCGGCGTTATTTCATAATAGCATTACATTAAATAAGAGGACGAAGAAAGCAGTGATCGCTGACGTTCACCATAAGAATATTATAATAGTCACCGGTCGTCGTTACTCAGCTGCATAATGTAACTTTAAGACACCCGTCGCTTGTCGACGTGGAACCAGCGTTTGACATAAACCGCAGGGTCTAACAGTGAACCAGCGTACGTTCGTCCGTCCGTGCGTTCGTGCTTGCGTGCGTTGCTTCGGTTGTTTCCACGCAACTTCTCAGGCTTATAGTTAAGTAGGCAGAGGACGAAGTTCATTTGTTACCCGTGACAGCAAATATCCTTCGACCGGGTCGTACTGGATCTATAAATCCTTTCAGACTGTGTGACCTTTCTTTCTGCCTGAGCTCGGTGGTGGTGGTGGTGGTGGTGGTGGTGTGTGTGTGTGTGTGTGTGTGTGTGTGCACCGAGTCAGTGTACAGTTGTCGAGGGTCAGAATTGATGAACCAATGTTGGGTCTGACCTAGAGACGACTACGTCGGTTGGCGTCACCGCAGCCTCCGTCCGTCCACCCGTTCGCTTGTCCTCCCGTCCGTTCGTTCGTCCACCCATCCGTCCGTCCACCCATCCGTCTGTCCACCCATCCGTCCACCCATTCGTCCACCCGTCCGTCCACCCATCCGTCCACCCGTCTGTCCACCCATCCGTCCACCCGTCTGTCCGTCCGTTCGTCCACCCGTTCGTCCGCTTGTCCGCCCGTCCGTTTGTTCCTCCGTCCATCCGTCCGTCCATCAATCCGTCCACCCATCCGTCCACTTCTCCGTCCGTCCGTCCGCTTGTTCGTCCGTTCGTTCGTTCCTCCTTCCCTCCGTCCACCCATCCGCCCGCTTGTCCGTCCATCCGTCCACCCGTCCGTTCGTCCGTCCGTTGTCGCATGCTGGGCATGTGCCGCTGGTAGGTGGTCTCTTGCAATCGCCTCGTCGTCTCTGATCTGCCATATCAAAGAGCTAACAAATATCAAGAAGGTTTGGTCCGTGTATTACACAGAGGTTGAACGGAATTATACGCCGAACATTAGAACATTAGTCTCCTGCTCGATTTACATATATATATATATAGTTATATACATAATTATATATATTGTCGTTTTCATCTAAACGGAATAGCAGCAACAGCAGCAGCATCTCGGCTGCAGAGTCCGAACGATGTGCAGTGCACCACTGATCAATCATCCAATTTTGGTTTATTTAAAACATCAGCTGCTTACGCGGATCGCAGCTTGTTACGCGTAACTATAGTTGTTAGAATAGTCGATAATCTAGGATTCTAGGCTATGCGTGTTAAGATTACATGTGTTACACACTAGGTTTTATTAATACAACAAATTCTGGTTCAATTTTGTTGTAGGAATTTGTCACAATATATGGTTTTTGCTTAAGTGTCTATACTGTCTAGAGATGAAGTTGCGATTGTTTTTGTCTGCAGAACAGATGAGCCATGAGCTTCAGAGGACGTATCGCATGACCACAGGAATGGTTAGGGACGGAGAAATAGCGTAGGGAGTCAATGCTATTCACTGTTTTCCGTGTGGCTTCTTCGAAAGTCTGCAGAAAGAATTCTGTTTTAGACTGAAAAATTACAAACACGATGCTGTCTCTTCATGCACTTCAGTCAAGACACGTGGTGTTACAAACCCTATGCATTGAAGTTTTTAAAATTAACGATCAGTTAGGAAGTTTTGATAATAAGTGGGTCATCGTATGCATAGGATATATGGCGTGGCAAGGACTTCAGATGACCTATAGCTAACTGAGACATTGTAGACTAAACTAAGCGCAAACCAATTGCAAACCGATAGTGTAATCCAAGTGTGAACCAAGTGCAAATCAAGTGTACACCTAGTGTAAACCGAGTGTAAACCAGTGTGAACCAAGTGTAAACCCATGTTTGCCAAATGCGAACCAATTGCACAAAAGTGTAGACAGTGTGTAAACCGAGTGTGAACCAAGTGCAAATCAAGTGTAAACCAGTGTGAACCAAGTGTAAAGCCAATGTAGGCTAAGCCAAATGCGAACCAATTGCAAACCAAGTGTAGGCCTAAATAGAGTGTGAACCAAGAGTATAGGCCTATGCCTAAATAGAGTGGCAACAGAGTGGAACCCTGGCTATTTTGATAATTAATCTAAAACTCTGGCGACCATCTTCACCCGTCCGTAGCGTAATCTTGAGATTTCTACAACACTCAAAACGTGAAGTCGTTGGAATCTTATTTGCTTGTTTGTTTCAAATGTTTGTATTTGCACTTGTTATAGCGCCCCTTCAAGCATGATACAAAGGCGCTCAGACTGGCTCAGTGAAAGCCTCATCGACAGAGTTGTTTCCAGGTCAACATTCAAAGAGTCAAACAGGTAGAGTATTGAATTTTACAGTGCATGCATGGAGCTGCGAGGGAATTAAGTGCGGAAAAACAGGAGTAATCGGGTTTAAGATTAATTATGAGAAAAGTGTCTTCGTGGAAGAGCTGCAGCTGATTGGTAGGCTATATATAATATAGTTATCAGCAACTGAAGGAAGTCGAACACGCTTTCATCATCATCGGCATAATCATCATTTCCGTGATTACAACTCTACCATTAGCCGCACGACCTACATCACCGACATCAACGACATCCTCATCGCTATCGTAGCCTATATCTATAATAGTCAGCTAATGATAGTCATTTTGGAAAATTGTTTTGCTCGACGTAAATTATCGTAAAATAATTGACTCTGCAGCAGTTCTTTTCCGTAGTTCGTAAAGCTCGATGTCTTCCTCGTTTTATTATTTTGCTCTTGTTGTAAGATTATCTCTGGCGTTTTCGGTCTATTTTGCGTGATTACCATGTGCCTCCTTTGCTTTTATATTTGGATCGAGTCTTGACTTAATTCTGCGCCAATTTCCATCTGATGACCTTATCAAATCAAATCAAATCAAATCATTTATTTGGCAACCAAAAAAAAACAACAGGAACAAATCAAATAAAGCATCATAAACACAAGGTTAATAAGTATAATAAAACATTACTTAAATAACGATGCCAACGGTTTCTATTTGGTTGCACAGGGGACTCGGAAGGGGTCTTACAACCCCGCTAGGTGAGTCCCCTGGGCGACTATACCAAGATGATGATGGCCAATAGGTTGCCGTACCGTGGTCCTAACATAAAGTATAAGTGAAAAAAAAACTAATTTAAGAAAACAAACAGCAAACACCTTAACTAACTTAACTAATAGCACAAATACACATTAATTCGATGATCATAGGGCCTCTAGTAGATCTAGATGAAGTTAAGGCACAGAGGTCGCTGGATGGTCGGGATGCTGCGTGGGTAGTAAGGATTTAGATATAATTTATTCAGAGTAGGAGAAGATATTTAAAAGTTTGACGATTTGTTCACTCTGTAATGAGAATCAATAATAGTCATAATGTACCAGAATAAATTATTATTTATTGTCAAGAATCAGGGCACGCAATTTTGACTTAAAGATTCGAAGGCTAGGCAGCTGTCTGATGGAGAGGGGAATCTTATTCCATGTTTGAGCCCCACTGTATTTAACAGAGAAGCGTCGGATATTGGTGCGGGCGTGAGGCAAATGGTAAGAGTCAGCGTGTCTAGTATGATATGAGTGCACCTTAGTAGTATGGAGGAAGAAATTCTTAAACACGGAAGGTAATAGGTCATGAAAATATCTAAACATAAATTCGCCTAACTGCACCTGCCTAATTTGATAAACATTTAGAAGGCTATATTCCCGGAATTTAGATTCAGTCGTGGTCCCATAGGGCAGATTTCCTATATATCTAATAGCTCGCTTTTGGAGCTTCATTAAATTCAGAAGACTAGATTTATAGGTGGAGGCCCATATTATGTTACAGTAAGTGAGGTATGGGTAAATGAGTGAAAAATACAAGGTGAGACGAATTTGAGGAGGTACTAACTGGGAGGTACGGGATAATATTCCAAGGTTTTTAGCAATTTTATTAGATACAATTTTTATGTGGTCTTTCCAGGTTAGGTGCTGATCTATATATACTCCTAGAAATTTGGTTGATATTACCTGAGTGAGTGGAACCCCATCAATGCACACCCCCAGGTTTCCTGCATCATAACTCTTTCTATGTGATTTAAAGATTAGATAATTGGTTTTATCAAGATTTAATGACAGTTTATTTGCTTGGAACCATTCGGCTACATTTTTCAATTCAAAGTTAACATCATTAAATAGGGTTTCAAGAGATGAGTTGGAGTAAAATACATTGGTGTCATCAGCGAAGAGTATAAAGTACAATAAAGGAGATGCATTTGGGAGATCATTCACATAAATAAGAAATAATAAAGGACCGAGAATAGACCCCTGGGGAACTCCAAAGTTAATTTGCCGTAAATTAGACAGAGCACCATTGCAGGAAACCAACTGGGATCGATTTGTAAAATAACTTGAAAACCAATTTAACTGGGTACCCCGGATTCCATAAGTGCTTAATTTCTTTAATAGGATGTCATGATTAACAGTATCGAAGGCCTTTGCCAGGTCGAAAAAAATACCTATTGCATACTGCTTATTTTCGATAGCATTGGAACTTTTGTCTTGCATACTCATCAAGGGCATATAGGTAGAGTGTCCAGATTGGAATCCATGTTGCGAAGGGAAGAGGACATTTCCTTTAGAAAAAAATTATTAAGACGTTCAAACATGGCTTTTTCAAAAAATTTTGAGAAAAATGGAAGTACTGAAATAGGTCTGTAATTTGTTACATCGTCTTTAACCCCCTTTTTATAAACTGGAACCACTTTTGCAGTTTTTAATGATTGTGGAAAAACCCCACTGTTAAAAGAACAGTTTATTATATCAGATAATAAGTGAGCAATAGAGGGTAGGGTTAGAAGTGCAATGCTTGGATCAATGTCATCAACTCCTCTGCCATGTGAACAATTTATGGATTGCCCAAGTCGAATAATTTCCTCTGGGGAGGTTTCACTAAGTCCAAAAGATTCGATAAGTGACGAAGGCATGAATTTTTCAAAGGAACTCGTGGCAGTGGGAAGTTTGGCTGCAAGTGACTGGGCTATCTCCGTGAAATAAGTATTAAAATTGTTTGCTACAGTCTCGGGATCAGAAACCTTCACTCCGTCGACTGTTAAGGATAAGGCATTGTTATTTACATTATCGTTAGTCCCCATAAGAGTACGCAAGAGGTTCCAGGTTTTCTTCAAGTTGTTGCTATATTTACAAAATTCTGAAGCATAATAATTTTTTTCGGCCTGAATTCTCAATGATTTAAATTTGTTTCTGTAAGAAACAAATTTAAGCTTATTGCTATCGTTTGGGTTTTTTATAAACTTCAGATATAGCGCAGATTTTTTTCTACAGGATTTGAGGAGACCCTTTGTCATCCAAGGTTTTTTGGGGGTGGAATTTCGTCCGCAATTATTTAGAGTGAGAGGAAAGAATTCATTGTAGGACTCCATGTATTTGGATTGGAATAAGTCATATGCCTCATTAGCATTTTGGTTGGCACAGGCTTCCAAAACAGGAGACCAGTCAATCAGGGCAAGGGCTTCATTAAAAGCAGTTTTCTTTGGCTCCGTGATTAGTCGATGAGTACCAACAGAAGGTTTGCTGCAAGGTAGAGGACCATAACCAAACTGAGCTAGGATAGGTAGGTGGTCAGAGATGTCCATTGCTAGGATGACTGACTTAGTTAGCCTTGGCCAAGTATTGGTGAATATATTATCTATAAGTGTGGAAGAGGTACAAGTGATTCTCGTTGGTCTGGTGATGGCAGGTAACAAATGATGGGAGGTCATGCAACTGTAGAACTCTGCAGTACTCCTATGTACTGCGATTTTTAACAAGTCCGCATTAAAGTCTCCCATCAATAGTAGATCTTTTGACTTTTTATAAAGTTTTGTTATTAAGCAATCTAAATCATTTACGAAATCATCAAGGTTATGGTCAGGTGGCCTGTAAATAATTCCTGCTGCAATAGATCCTACTTTTAGATGAATTTTCAGGAAATATCCTTCAAAGGATGGGGGCAAGATCATGGGGCCCTGACATGAATCTTCTATAATTTCGTAAGAAATTCCCTCTTTAATCAGGAAGCCCACCCCTCCACCCCCCGTAGAAGAACCTCTTGATTTGTGGACGAAGTTATAACCAGGTATGTTAATTAAGTCAATTTGATTTTCATCTAACCAAGTTTCAGAGAGTCCCAAGATGGACACGGGGAGAATATCTAAGAGATCTCTAATCTCAGGTAATTTTGGTAATATACTTCGACAGTTTATATGCATAACTGTTAAGCAATTTTGGGAAGTAGAGAATTCGGGTTGTAGGGAATGTGGGGCACTATAGGGACTATCAAAGGTTACATCATTGAAGTAGCCTAATTACTATCAGGGTCAAGGTCAGGACAGTTTAGTAAAGGGCGACTTTCAAATTCATTAACAATCAAATTTAGGCTTGGTGCAGTAGATGTACAAAGTAAGGGATTGGTTCTATTATAATACAGGTCATTGCGTGGTCCACGGTCTTGGCATGTTTCCTCAACATCATCATCATCATCACAACAAAAGGGGAATTCCCTGTCAATACAAGTGGGACATAGGCATACTTTTCCTACACAGAGTGAACAAGAATCATCCCTAGAGTGCAGAAAACAATGTGCCTTCAATTGGTGATCACTATCAGTAGGCTCTATTCCTGAATCAATCAAAGCTATGTGCAAGATGTGCTAATAAAGCTACCTTATTAATAAGGCAACAACTAAAATGGGACCTAAAGGGTCACACGACTGGACTGTAATTAAGGAGAAAGTAAAATCCCGAACCGGGAGAAAATTATGAACAAACATTTATCTTAACCAAGATATGAACCAAAGAGTAAATGGAATGAAAACCTCAAACGCTCTAGGTAAATGTGAAATAACTAAGTCACACACAATGTTAACTGGTATACATAGTGTAAATAATCAGGGCCTCGATGTGAATATTCAAAGCAAATATATTTTATAGCAGACACAGCTCCAAACTAGGAGATGATAATGAATAATTATGTGCAGAACAAAATTGCATACACAATCCAGCCAATAATCCAGGCATACCTCGCACAAACCTGCTCAAAAACCATGCACCAGAACAAAGGTACTAATAATGTTGTGTGAATTATGCACTAAAATAGGCTCGTGAGCATAAAAAATGCATCTTTATATTCTACTATTATAGATAGATTTAAATGGCCTACCTTAGCATATACATACATTTTTGACTCAGTGTTAATCACCTGCCAGAGTCTTTTGCCATGCAGAGTTTTTATTCTTGCATCTGTTGTGTGTTTTCATTTTGAGAGATTGTCATTTTTCACTGACATTAAATGAAAACTTCTGATCACCGCATATAATGGTCATGGCAAACCTATTTATTTTGAAAGGTTTTTGCTATTCTGTTTTCAAAGAACTCATTCATTTTGTGAGAGTTATTGCCTGCTTGCTTTTTGAGCGAACGCACAGATTTTCTTGTAGAGATTGCTGCCACGTTTTCCCGTGTCTAGTGTATTCTGATCGAAAAAGAAGATGGATTGCAAAAAAGCTTTACACGTTCAGAATATTGATCTGCATGGCAATTTTTCATGATGTCAGCTTTTGAAATGTAAGGTTTAAGTTTTCTTCAGACTATATACAGTGCAGTCAAAAGCAACCCATTTTTTCTCTCAGGTATATAGACTCTACTCAACAGAAATTGTAAAGTTCATTATGTTGCTGTCCATCCCTTATAGGACTCCAACTTCAAATTGATGTTTGGAAGTCTACCAATAAAAAGAAGAACAATGTCTAATTCAATTAAAAGAAATAACTTTCTTAATGAAAGCAAAGATCTTAGAATAGCGTGAGTCTGCTATTGAGTTATTGAAAGCATCATCGTCCTACTATTGCTTTATAGAAAACACTCGGATCGACGTCGTTGGTCTCGCATATTATGATGATGACGACGACGACGATGACGATGCATATTATGATGATGACGACGACGACAACGACGATGCATATTATGATGTGACGGTAAATCAATGGACGATATGAAGTTGACAAATGAACCTTCAAGGGCGCGCTTATGACTGAATTGTAATCAGCTGTCTCAGATTTCTCTGAACACACACACACACGCACACACGCACACACACACACACACACACACGCACACACGCACACACACACAAACACAAACACAAACACACGCACGCACACACGCAAACACACGCACACACAAGCACACACACAACGCACATACACAGACACACACAAACACAAACACACACACGCACACACGCAAACACACAAAAACTGTCTATGGAGAAATAATTCTGGCAGATGTCGATCGATTTTTGCGAACTTATTGCACAGAATATAATATATATATATATATTATATAATAGTATCATATATATATAAATTATTATATATAAATAATACATTATATATATATATAAACGGTAGCGGACGCTTGACGATGTGAACCGTGACATCCTTCATCAATAAGAAGCTCTGGGTGCGTGACAAAGGAGGACTCTACTCTACTACAGAGTCTACATGTATGTCTACATGTATGCCTACATGTATGCCTACATGCATGCCGTGCTGCAGAGAAGGATAGGAGAAAATCTGCGTCTTAGATACACTGTAGCTAGATCAAGCGTCATCGTCGTCATCTTCTGCTATTATAGGTAGTCGTTTCAGCCGATCGTGCTCAGCAGCCTTTAATTATTGTGCCATCAATTGTGGGTGTTATAGCGCACCATAAACAACGACGACGACGACGATGATGGTGACGACAATTATCCAGTCACTTGTGAACACAACTCTGCAGACTTTGGTTGGCCTGTATAGGGCGGCGGTGAAGGTGGTGTCGGTGGTCTAATGGTCTGTATGGCTAGACTCATAGGCGCCGAGTTGACCCGAAGAGTGGGGTGCCCAAAGGAATGTGGGAAAAACGCGCGCGTGAGCGCGCGAAAAAATTTTTGACCCTTTTTTTAGGACGCTTATTGAAATCACCATTGTTTATAGGCGGAGACTTCGTCCTACTTTGAAGGGACTAACTTGAGGCCAAAGGATGATCGCCGAGAAGCACGTGCGCCTAGCAGGGAAGGGATTTGGGAAGGGATGTGGTCCTCTCCATTTTGGATTTTTTGTTATTGCCACACTGCGATGGTAGCATCTTAGGCTATCATTTTGACGTCATGACATCCTTGTCAAAATTTCCTATTATCTCATTGCTTAAAGACATGATTTAAAACTTCAATAAAATAACGTTCTTCCGAATTAAAATTTTTATCATTCTTTGTAGGCCTATTTCATGTAGCCCAGCGGTTCTCAACCGGGGGTCCGCGGCGACGTGCTTGGGGGTCCGCGAGCAAGTACTGAAAATTATATATTTCTTAGTTAAAAACGTAGAAACAGTCAAACAGATAAATGTTTGGTCAATTTTTCGATATTTCCTCTTTTCAATGGCGACATGAAACTAATAATACGCTGATTAATGACAAATTCATCTGTTTTAGATGGGTCGGTTTGTTTCAGTCTCTAGATAATATTATATAGGATAATATAGAGTGCACAGTCGCGATAATGCTCCAAAGGCGCAAAATTTTATTGGAGGTCCGTGACCGTGGCACAAAATTTAAAAGGGGTCCGTGAGTCTGAAAAGGTTGAGAACCGCTGATGTAGCCTACTTCTCTTGGAATCCGCACAGAAGAAAAGCACAATCTTCGTATGCATGGGCGTCTTGGAGCACTCTCTTCCAATTAGGTCAACAGACTCAAATTTTGCACAAGAAATCAAACAATTAGCCACTATTAGTGAGCCAATATTAACACTGTGGAATAGTTTTTCAAATAGTCTTTCAAGTAGGCTAGTTTTGAAAGACAAAATAATATCCCGCTCTTATGATGCTGGGAGGTGACTCTCGAGCAGTGATGAACATTATTGAGCATGTATACAATATAGGCCTAAAGAAACAATGTCATTCAAATCGTCGCCTTCCTCCGTAATAAAAAAAATGACGGAAGCGGATCGAATAAGAAGGATTTCGAGGTTTCCTAGTTAGTACATTGTATTCGCTGATCGGCTGAGAACAAATGGAGTTCAGACTACCTGATGGGGTAAAAGTGTAAAACTGGAGTAATTGTAAGGTAGAAAAACTGAGATTTTAAAAAGTATATTAAAGATGGAATGATTTTTTACTGATAAGCAATCCCAACAGAGAAAAATATCTTAAAAGCACATCTTGCCGGCTGATTTCAGGTGGTGCCCATGCATAGGCGGGCCTCGCATGAACAATTTCTGGTGGTGCTGAGCACTCACGGGCCTCGCAGAGTCGGCGCCCATGGCTAGACTGTAATACTCAGAATGATGAAGCATTTTGTGCGTCTTTATGTCGTTGCGTTGAGTACGATGGGGCTTCGGTCGGTCGGTCGGTTGTGGAGTGGGTGGGGGTGGGGTGGGCAATGGTGGTTGAGGCTAATTAGCATTATAAAGCATGGAAAGAGCGACGGAAGTATGGGCGAAGCAACTTGCAGATCAGCCATATAATGCCTGTTATACGCTCTCCCTCTCTCTCTTCGGTTAATGATTGACAAACATGTGGCCATTGTTGCGCCGTTGCGTGCATACCAAGATGCGTCTCTTCGTGACCTTACGGTCGGTTGTCTACCGTACGGATGTCATGCACTGCCACTGCAGGGATTCCAACCCCAACCCACCTTCACCCCCCCCCCCCCACCGGTGTCCTCATTGAGCAGAACATCTATCGACCTGCATGCTGCTGCAGGAAACTTTTAACAGCACCCAGATGACTACAGCGATCAGTTTATGGGTTTGCACCGGGGCGTCCCCGTGGCTCTTAGGAATGCCACGCGAATGGGGTGAGGGTCATTGGGGTGGGGGGTGGGTGGAGTCTGTCTCATCTACCATCGGTCATATAATTATATATAGGCTACCCATGGGTTGAATGGCGATACGGTAGAAACGCCGCTTATTCAAGTAGCCACCGACGGTGCATGATGATCCCACATAATATCGTCGCCGTAGCAACCAGTGGGAACTAACGGTGCATGAATTCTATGCCAAATTCGATAGATACAAGCTTATTCTACTGTGGCAACTATTCGCCTGCTGGTTATGCTGATCGTGCTGATCGTGCTGATGATGGTGCTGATGATGGGGCTGACGATGTTGCTGACGATGGTGCTGACGATGGGGCTGACGATGTTGCCTGCATACCAGACCGATAATAATTAATCCTTCTGCTCATCGCCGTTCTTTGTTGCGCGCGTGAATATTGATGGATCAATTGCAAACGTCTTAATCTTTACCACTCGTATGTCCGCTCCCACCGGCCAAATTTGGGCCAATTCATTATTAATTCGAGGGGTAAAGGTTAATGTTACATGAACTTACGCAACCAGATGCAAAAATCAATAAAATAGTTACGCGTATAAGCTTAGGCCAGATGCACGCCGTCTAGGAATGAACTGATTAAAAATAACAAGAATGTTAAAGTGAGTCGGAATCTATAATTTATAATGAAAACAATTGAGAATCAAATTTTAATTGAAATCTTACGAATTTACATGTTGTATCTAGAATAGAATTATTAATTACTGTGCGAGATGACGATTATGGGGAAGAGGAGAAGCAGGAGCAGGAAAAAGAAAATAAGAGGAGGAGAGGAGAAGGAGGAGAAGAGGATGATGATGAAGAAGAAGAAGATGATGATGATGAAGAAGAGAAAGAAGAAGAAGAAGAAGAAGATGATGATGATGATGATGATGATGATGATGATAATGATAATGATGATGATGATGATGATGATGATGATGATGATGATGATGATGATGATGATGATGATGAAGAAGAAGAAGAAGAAGAAGAAGAAGAAGAAGAAGAAGAAGAAGAAGAAGAAGAAGAGAAAAAAGAAGTAGAAGAAGAAGAAGAGAAAAAAGAAGTAGAAGAAGAAGACGAGGAAGAAGAAGAAGAAGAAGAAGAAGAAGAAGAAGAAGGGAGAGAAGGAGTGGGAGGAGGATAGCGCCAGCGGTAATGGTGGTTACATCACCTTGAGACGACTATCTGCTTCTGCGTTCAATACATGTAAACCCCATGCATGCATGCACTGCAGTCATTCAGCGCACTTAAAGCGACTCCATTGACCTCCGCTGCTGCGGTATAGATAGTCTATGCTTTGGCCACGAAACATTTTAAACTAATTAATTAGTGTTGCAGCCTTCCCGCAATCATTGCCATCAAGCACGCCAGCGTTAATTTTTAATGAGTCTATGGCTGTGAAAAAGCATGCAGCCATTGTTACTGCGCTTTAGATATCGACGGTCCACATAAATTTTATATCTATGATGTGGGTCAACGTTCATTTCCAGATGTTATTATTTTGGTCGCATATCAGGACAAATTATAGATCTGTAATATTATTATAATTATATATTCGCATGAATGAAACACCGCCTTCTTAAGATACTCCATATTCCATGTGTCGTATACCAAGCAGTCGGTCGAAGTGATCAAATGAACCAAACCTGCAATTTCCAGTAGGCTACTGTTTCCAATAGCATGTTCATTATTGTCCATGTTATGCTAGAAAATCGAGCGCATACATAGAAGCAGACATCAAAGCAATGAACGGCAAGCAAGCAGACCTGCGCACTCGTGTGTCGTGTGTCTTCGCTTCTTTAAGCAGTTATTATACACTTGGCAATAAAATAAACGAAAAACGAGGAATATAACGACGACGACGACGACGACGACGCTGAACAGCTGACATCTGTCAAGTCGTGTTTGCAAAGGCGATGAGAAGATCTTGCATTTCATTTGCACGCACCGCCATAGTCATCGTCGTCGTCGTCATCGTCGTCGTCGTCATCGTCGTCGTCGTTATCATCCTTTGTGAGAGACGTTGCTCATGTCAATTATCCTTCCGTCCGTTCATCGGTCCTTTCGTCCTTCCGTCCGTCCTGCCATCCGTCCGTCCTTCCGTCCTTCCGCTCGTCCGTCCTTCCTTCCGTCCGTCCGTCCGTCCTTCCGTCCGTCCTTATACGTCCTTCCGTCCGTCCTTACGTCCTTCCGTCCGTCCTTCCGTCCGTCCGTCCGTCCGTCCGCGTCCTTCCGTCCGTCCTTATACGTCCTTCCGTCCGTCCTTATACGTCCTTCCGTCCGTCCTTCCGTCCGTCCTTCCGTCCGTCCTTCCGTCCTTCCGTCCGTCCGTCCTTCCGTCCGTCCGTCTATCCATCCAGAATAAGAAAGAGGAGGAGGAGTCCGTCCGTCACCCTATATCCGGCAATCACAACGCCTGTCCGTCCGTCCTTCTGACCGTCCGTCCGTCTGTCACCGTCCTTATGCTGGTCTGTCCGTTCGTTGACGGTAAGCAGACACCACTCACCTTTTGCCACGTGATCGATGGGAAGGGATCGCCATGAGCGATGCACGGCATGTGGACCAGTTGCATCGGCTGACGCTGGTAGACTGGCTTTGGTGTGGCAGTGAAATACGGAAGATCTGCACGTTAGAAAAACATAACATAGCATTAGTATTATTGTCATTATAAAATATAGTTTTGTTATTATCAGCATCATCATCACCATCATCACCATCATCATCATCATCATCATCATCATCATCATCATCATCGTCGTCGTCGTCGTCATCATCATCATCATCATAATCATCATTATTATTATCATCATCATTATTATTATTATTATTATTACCATCATCATTATTATTATTATTATCAGTATTATTATCATTATTAGTATTATTATCATTATTATCATTATTATTATTATCATTATTATAACCATCACAGCAAATGTCACATCAGAAACAACGGTCGCGATTTTCAATAAACATAGACTACGTCACTACGTGAGATTATTAATCGATTCCCTGGTTCAAAATTTTCATACCTACATAATATTCTAAAGCCGTGTGATGATCATTAAAGCCCGGCCTTTAGTGCGACCGCAATCACATAATATCGCTACGGCTTCTTTCGCTGACTCACATTGCTCATCTTCTGCAGGAATATCAATGTGTGTGTGTGTGTGTGTGTTTGTGTGTCTGCTGAACGTGAAACAAACTTGGTCCTGTTATTTCTATTTGCAATAAAATCATAATTATATTCAGCAAAAAGGCGTAAAAATTATATCAATGGAATCAATGTGTGTGTGTCTGTGTGTGTGTGTTTGTTTGTGTGTGTCTGTGTGTCTGTGTGACACTGTGTGTGTGTCTGCTGAACGTGGAACAAACTTGGTCTTGTTATTTCTATTTGCAGCAAAATCAGAATTGTATCCAGTAAAACATTATATATCGCGAGTCCAGGTTTTCTATAGGCCAATACTAACGAGGACAACATACAATCATCATGATAGTTTCACAAGAATGATCAAGAATAAGCTTACAATTGTAATCTTCAATCATTAAAGCCACGTTTTACAGATCCTAATCTTAATCAGAATCAGAATCTCTAAACTTCTAAAGCGCCTCTCGGCAGCTTGCCAAACGCACAGTACCGGCTTATTCCTCTTATTCACAAGCAGCTGAAACAAGGTTTTTTGAATTATTTTGTCATGTCTTTGGTGCTTGTCGATTACGGTCATGTCATAACATAATTATTTAACACCGATTTCACTCAGATTGCGGTCAATTGACCGAGTAATATTTCAGAATCCTTGCTCTTTCATTCATCCATCCATTCATCCATCCATTCATCCCATCATTCACATTTTTTGTATACGAACGTAATTCTGCATTTCAGATGGATTCCTTAAATGCAAGACGCACTATGGTTCATTCAAGCATGCAGACAGACAGAAGATGCACCCTACCGTGAATGAATTCATTCCATTCACGGCTTCATTGGACCTGATGAAAAGACTTTCGTGTTTCCTGTCAGCGTTTTGTTTCTTCTCAGAGAACAAGAAATTTGATTTCTTTGTCTCTTTCGTGTCTTATAATTGAATAATGTTTTCTGACTGACGACTAATTTTAAACCTATATGCAAGCTTCTGCCTGATAAAATAACACTGTGATGCGTTCAGTTATGGACATCAAAAACACTTCTGATGTCGTCAAATTATTCCAATTAGGAGCTATAAACAAAACTGAAAGCTGTTAAAATGTTGCTATGAGTCATAAAATAACAGGCAGACCTATCAAGAACAATATTGCCTATAGAGACCTGTAGCCTATATTATGTGAGTAACGTTAATCTGTTGCTTCAGTTTTAATGCACATAGAAATGACGCTTGATATGCATGCATATCGAGCGGCTGATAAAATTAGTTTGTATAAAATTTCATAAGAGATTCACGAAAACAAAACTATAGGCCTACGCCATATTGCGGTTATTCCGATAAAACATGTATGAAATTAGATGCGCATCAACAAATTTCTTCCACTCTCTATAAATTATAGGCCTAATCATAGTAATCATAGTTTCAAGTAAACAGAAAATATTTTCTACCGATGACCGTTTCGCAACATTTAATTATTTAAAGATTTTTAATCGTATGAATTCTTATCTAAGTTTTATAAATCGTCTCATAATTATAAGAATTATAGGACTGCATAGATCGCGGTGCACGAGGTTTATGAACTGCAAAACAGACAACTGGACGATCTTTCTCTTGGTCACTTTTTTTACAAAAGAATTGACTAAGAAGTCCCACGCAACCGCATGCGTAATAAATGAATGGATTGCCATTGCGTGTTCATGACTGTGGTCGACCCACACCCACCCACCCACACACCCACCCACACCCACCCACACACACACACAAACACACACACACACACAAACACCCCCCCCACACACACAAACACACACGCCCACACCCACACCCACACCCACCCACACCCACACACACACACACACACACAAACACACCCACACCCACCCACACACACACACACACCCACACACACACACACACACCCACACACACACACACACACACCACACACACACACACACACACACACACGAGGCATGCAGTGAAGTGTAAAATCAGCCACCTTCCTTTCTCAGCAGTAGCATCAGCAGCAGCAGCACGCATTCTATGCCGCGCCGACCCCCGTCGTTGAAGGCGTTCATGTCTGCGGCAAGAAGTCCACTTAGCGACGCTTGTGCATTGGATTGGTCGTCGTCGCCATCTGATGCTACGTCTTGTTAGACGATGATGCTGCTGACGAAAAGAAGGACCTACGTCCGGATAATATGCTGTAAACAGGAAATGGCCGCATGCACTGCGAGGAGGAGGAGAAGGAGCAGGAGGAGCAGGAGGAGCAGGAGGAGCAGGAGGAGGAGCAGGAGGAGGAGGAGGAGGAGGAGGAGGAGGAGATGATGCCCTCCTCCCACTGATTCCCATTTCATGAGATGCGCCATGCAGGACGTCAGATATCATGACACGACGACTCCTCCTTCTCCTCTCCTCTGGAATCGTTAAGGTGAGAAGGAGGAGGAGGAGGAGGAGGAGGAGGAGGAGGAGGAGGAGGAGAAAGAGGAGGAGGAGGAAGAGGAGGGGAGGAGAAAACGGTCCAAAGCAGGACGCACAAAAATCACGGCTATTGTCCAACGGCATTCAACACCCCTCATTCTCCTCCTCATCGTCCTTCTCCTCCTCTTCTTCCTCTTCCCTCTCCTCCTTTTCTTCCTCTTCCTTCTCCTCTTCATCCTCCTCCTCTTCTTTTCCTCCTCCTCCTCCCCCGCCTCATCGTCATCATCATACTCCTACTTTTCATACTCCTCCTCCTCTCCTACTCCTCCTCCTCCTTCTCTTCCTCCTACTCCTCCTCTTCCGCAGGGTAAAGCGTCATATTAGCCACATCCTCCGCCATCGATGACAGGGGCGGGGCCGTCGATTCCATGCAACCGTAGCAAGGGAGAGCAAGAAGGGAGAGCAGCAAGAAGGGAGAGCCGTCGCCTCTCGTGCGTCGCCTGTAAAACCAGTTTATGGCCAACCATTAAACGTGATCTACTATGAGCCACCTTGCAAGTCAGCAATTATTCGAAGAAGAAGAAGAAACGTCGGGTGCAGCAGCAGCAGCAGCATCAGATGCAAGAACAACGGATCTAATGATCTGACTGCACAGATTCGACACAGATCTACACAATGTCTTCAAGTCCATTGTTTTCCGCTTGAATTCCTTCGGCCTTCGAGGAGCTTCACTGCTTCAGCCGAAGCAACATCCATGATACTCTCAGATAATTCACTTCACTGAAATAGAGGCATATATCGACTGTTCAATTGTTCATTGAATGAATAGTGCAGGCTTCAAGCATGCGATCGTAGTTAGTATATCATTACCTTCCTCGCATTTCCTCAGCGCCTAATAAATACAAACTCGTGATATTATTATACTCGCTTCAAAATCAGTCGATCCAGAGGGTATACGGCTTGCGTTCAGCTTGGTTAGGGATCACAGATCGGGCTGCAGGGGTATCCGGAGATGAAAAAGTTTGCAACAAGAGCCGCACTCGAAATCTGCTGCGCACGGTGATCGTTTTCCACATTGCACAATTTCCACATGTCGGCCTACTATAGTCTATAGCATAGGTCCAAATACTGCTTCCGTTTCAAAGTCAAGCAGGCATGGACAATAATTATTTAAAATTTCTACTCAGAGGTTTCTAATGTAAAAATTTCCCAGTTCCACTCTGTGCATCATTCTTCTCAATAGTCACTGCTTTAGTGCAGAGAATTTACTAAAAACCAAAAGGTTCCAGTTAAAAATATAGATATAGTTGTCAATTTTCAAGAGGGCAAGTACCCCCCCCCCTTTTGTGCTGTGTGCGTGCAAACAATCGGAAACCGTGACTTTGTAGCCTAATCTCCAAGAGACTAAGAGCGACTTCCATCCCCCGCTCGACCACAACTGTTCTGCTGACGGTAAACAGATCGATTTCAGTGTGCATGGTCATGCATGAGAGACACGCTTGATCGGAAGATGGGATGAGAAGATGCATCAAGCGATGGACCTAAGGCAAGATGTTTGTCGCTTCAATGATAATGTCCGTCACGCATCGATGCAGAAAGAGCAAACAACCTCAGTGGAGTTTAGAGATCTATATAGGAGCACATGGTTACAACGGGGGTTGGGGGGATGATACGCTTCGTTGCATAGGTCTATATGTAATTTTAACCCATTGTCTAAAGGCTTCTATATTTCCTGTAATCACAATTCATGTGGAATTGCAAATCGATACTTGTACCCAAAACAATAAGCGAATTTTTAAATACCCCTCCTCTACGAACCTCAGCCATTCGATGAAGCAAAAGCACCGCAACAGGTTTCATCATCATCATCATCATCATTATCATCATCATCATCATCATCATCATCATCATCATCATCATCATCATCATCATCATCATCATCATCATCATCATCATCATCATCATCATCATCATCATCATCATCATCATCATCATCATCATCATCATTATCATCATCATCATCATCATCATCATCATCATCATCTTCATCATTATCATCATCATCATCATCATCATCATCATCATCATCATCATCATCATCATCGCAATCAATATCAGCAGCAGCAGCTGTAGCAACAGGATCTGACACAATAACTTTACACGGGTATTGTTGGTTGATGTTTAAGTCTCTTCTAAATAATTATGATTGCATACGGATGAGTATGAAGTTATAAGAACGTTAATCCTGAGACCAACGTTTTTAAAATAGAAATGAAAATGTGAACGTGATTGTCTCGAAACTGAGGTAACGCCGTGTTTTAATCGGTTTAGCACCTACTACGCTGATAAGAAATGTGCAATGTTGTGCATACACTGCATACTGTGTCGATGATCCGAAAGGCCGCACCACCCGCTTTTCAATGCAATCGGTTCAAACCAGGACGTGTGTATGCGTGTGTATGTGTGTGTACGCGTGTGTTGGTGTGTGTCTGTGCATGTGCTGGAGTGTGTATTTTGTGGGTATGTTTTATGGCCGTGTTTGTGCATGTGTGTATGTGCGTTCGTGTGTGTTTGTGTGTATATGTATTTGTGTGCGTGTATGTGTGTTTGTGTGTGTATGTATGTGTGTGTGCGCGCGCGCGTGTGTGTGTAGGTGCACGTGTGTGTGTTTGTTTGTGTGTTTGTGTGTATGTGTATGTGTGTGTGCGCGCGTGTGTGTGTTTGTGCGCGTGTATGTGTGTTTGTGTGTGTGTGTGTGTGTGTATGTGTGTGTGTGTGTGTCTATCTGCCCCAAGCGATATCCTTTTAATTTGTCGCTAATGAATAATTAACGAATGGAATGTGGAGACCAACATCTGAGAATAACAGAAAATGTAGATTGATCCATGCAGACGGACGGAACACACATTCCATATATCGGATAAATCAGCGTCGATCGAAGGACCGGAGGAGAAGCAACGATGGCTATGGGGATGGCAATGGGGGATGGGGATGGATATGGCAATGGGGATGGCAATGGGGGATGGGGATAGATATGGCAATGGGGATGGCGATGGCAATGGCGATGGCTATGGCAATGAGGGATGGAGATGGCGATGAGGGATGGAAATTGCGATGGGGGATGGGGAATGGGGGATGGGAGATGGGGATGGCTATGGGGATGGCGCTGACCACCACCAC
>OX243813.1:15746690-15759190 GCA_945859605.1 Lumbricus rubellus
GGCGCTGACCACCACCACGACCAGCATGCAGCAGCAGCGAAGAAGCAGATGGAGAACGCAGTTCAATCATCATAGTACGACGACGACGACGACAGCAAAGGCATCGACTTATCAATATGATTGACGCTCAGGTTGGCGTTGGCGATGTGGTATGTGTCTCTGCATACTACGCACTCCAACCCCAATGGGCTCATTGGATAGACTGCTTAATGAAAAGGCGATGCAGTGAGTGGGCGTGTGCGCGCATGTGCGTGCGTGAGAGAGAGAGAGAGAGAGAGAGAGTGAGAGAGAGAGAAAGAGAGAGAGAGAGAGAGAGAGAGAGAGAAAGAGAGAGAGAGAGAGAGAAGGAGAGATGAAGAAGAGGGGGAGAGAAAGAGAGAGACAGACAGAGAGACAGAAAGAGACAGCGACAGAGACAGAAGACAGACAAACAGAGAGTCAGACAAGCCGAAGGAGACAGAGAGAGAAAGACAGAGAGACAGAGAGACAGAGAGACAGAGAGACAGAGACTTGTCAATCCATGTGATGCCCTGTTATCTATTTCTCGCAACTTTTCACTTTATCGTTCCATTTTTAAATTACATTTATGTGCTCCATCATAATCATCTTATCAATTTCTGTGAGGCGAATATTTAAACATACAGAAGGCTCGTTAAAAGTCATATTGAGCGCAGAGGGTTAATCATCGCCATGAATGTAATGACTCTGGGATTAACCCTTTGTCTTCAGTCTTCATCATGCATGCCAGTGATACTATTATATCGCAGATTTACTGCAGCAGCAGAACTGGCAGAGCGGGCAACATCTGAAATCTTTTTATGCATTTTTTATGCTTTTATGTTGCATAATTGATTAGCATCAGATGAATTTCTTCGCATCAGTCTGCAGACGATGACTAACGGATGTGATCCATCCATGCAATTGTGATCCGTGCAATTGTGATCCGTGCAATTGTGCATCCGTGCAATTGTGATCCGTGCAATTGTGATCCATGCAATTGTGATCCATGCAATTGTGATCCATGCAATTGTGATCCATGCAATCGTGCATCCATGCAGTCGTGATCCATGCAGTCGTGATCCGTGCAATCGTGCATTGACCTTTGATGTCCTCCAGTTAACATCCGTAGGTCTTCAATGTCATTATGCGGAAGAAGCTGTATAATACATAATAGACTGTAGGAAGACGTTTTCTAAAAATAGACAGAGGGATTGGATGAGATGAGTTTCGCAAACGATCCTTTGATGCATGATAACATCGACATCAAGATAACCATTATGCGTTGACAGTTCTTCTTCCCATTCCATCGCCACATTCTCTCGCTGCAACTGCCTCTATATACACGTACATGTATACACACACAACTGAACTGATGGCCAATTTTCGACAAATCTCGTGGGTAGGAGATGAAGCGGTTCAAGTGCATCCGCTGGGGGCGGTGGCCGATGACGGGCCGGTCGGACGGACGGAGGGACGGCCGGGCTGGCAGGCGGGCGGACGTGAGAGGGACGACCCCCGAAGGTGGCGGCCCGCTGCTCCTCCCAGAGAAGAAGATTATTTGTCGACGAAGGCGTAGACATATAGCGGCTGAATAGCACCGCAGTGTCACCGGTTTGGTGCGCAGATCAATAGCGTTCATGCAATTTCGAATGAGATGGTCTGCTGGAGCTGGTGGTAGTGGTGGTTGTGGCGGTAGTGGGGGTGGTAGTGGTGGTGGTGGTGGTGGTGGTGGTTGTGGTGGTGGTGGTTGTGGTGGTGGTGAGGAGGAGTGGTGGTAGTGGTGGTGGTGGTGGAGGTGGTGAGGAGTGGCCGTCAAAAGGCCGGTGATGAAGCCGGGGCTGCGGCGGTGGTGGTGGTTGGGGCGGCGGTGGCTGCTCCGATCAATCGAGCGAAGGCGATGACGGTGAAGAGCTTATCGATATTCGGAAGAAGAATTTTTCATATCTCCGAAATTTCATCAGATTCTTCATCAACATCTGTCCGGAAAACGGACATCAATAGAGAACCGCTTCTTTCGATGATTTTCCTCCTTCTCCTCCTCCTCCTCCTCCTCCTCCTCCTCCTCCTCCTCCTCCTCCTCCTCCTCCTCCTCCTCTCGACATTTGCCAATATTGCGTCAAATCCTATTTCGCTTTCCACCCATTATTGTTCCTGCAAGGACGAGGGGTCAGATGTGCCCTGCCTTGAGGGCACCACGCTGGATCAGACACTAATCTGGTTATTGCTCTCTCTCTTTTTGTGCCGCTCCATTACGTTTTATATTCAGGCTTACTTGAACATTTTCAATATTCAGAATTCCATTCATGGTGTCCTAAACGAGGATTTTCCGGTGGTTTTCTGCTTCCTAACGAATCAGCATAGTTATTTGATATAGCTTCAAGTTTCACTGCCAAGAGAAAAGGGTTCTTATTGGCGAAACTATTAGACAGGTCTTCATGGACTGAGATTTAAGAAAAGTCACTTTGGTGCAATTGTATATTTTGCGTTATGAACCAATAACCGCTGTAGATACTGTAGATGCTTGGATGTCTTCTATTCGCCCTCTCTATAAGCTCTTCCAAAGTCCAGCTGATTTGGTTTGGCACTTCTCAGCTGCTCCAAACACTTGACTATGCAATGCCTTGCTCTGAGGGCTCTCGGAAAAGTTTCCTCGTTTTACCTTTTCGTCTTTTGGTCAAAATCCAGGGCAGGCCTAGGTGTCACTCTGGATAGTTCGCTTACCTTTGTTAAATAGGCCTACACTTCCAAGCTTACTCGATAATGTTACTTTCAGCTAAGACGTCTCTTTCGCAGATCTGTTTAGTCTTTTACCTCATTGCTCATGCATTTGTCTTTTCACGGATAGGCTACATCAATTACCTCCTCGCTTGTATTCCTAAAGATCGTCTATTTCAGGGGTTCTCAAACTGTGGTACGCGTACCCCTAGGGGTACGCCAGGCACCGGTAAGGGGTACGCGAAAATTTCCAGAAATATAAATTTTTCTTTCCGTTTATGGACTTTGTATCCATTTTTCCTTGATTAGCAGTGATTTTTAATGTTGCTTCATGTAACAGCATCGTCATTATTTTTATTTCTTTCACAACATTGTGATTAGACTCACATAGCCTACTAAGCTTAAGCTTATATTATAGTGCATGCAGCATGTTTATGTTTAGGCCCCTCACTAAAATATGAAACAGAATAATGTATAAATGGTTGAAAGAACCAAAGCCAGAAATTCTGAGCAAAGGCTATTATAGAGCTAAAAAGTATGCTGGTAGCTGAATTGCTCTAAGGATTAATTTCTGATGTACTTTAAAATTTGTGATTCCTTTCAGCACGTCATATTATTATTATATCTGTTTCAAACTAGTTTTTAAACTATTATTCTTGCTATCAAAATAAATATGAGATAAATTTGAGTTTGAAATTGACAAATATTAAGCCAGGTAATTTTTTATTTCAAATCTGTGCTATAGTCAAAACAAGCACACAGCAAATATAGCGCTATAGATTAGCTATTTCTTACAGGGGTTATAGACCAATTTCCCCTTTTTTGATATGATTGCATGATTAAAACTTTGTATATTTTAAATTTTGCTCCCTGTAAGCTAAACGACTCTAATAGGGTATACACCATACAATGATTAAAAGGACTTTTTAATTGTCACTGAAATGGTGACTATAAGCAATGGCATTTTGTTTCTGATTTGACTTTCCTGGGGGTACGCCAACATTCGATTTTTTTACTTGGGGGTACAATAAAAATAAAGTTTGAGAACCCCTGGTCTATTTCATCTACAGTCTGCATGTGCTCAATGCTGCTGTTAGGCTCACATTGCCCGTCTTCCTCGATTCTCCCACATATCTGCATTCATAGCTGAACAACTTCACTGGCTTCCAGGTGCATTTTCTGTCCGTATATAATTCAGTGTTTTTGTTCTTTAGTCTCAATTTGGGCCTTGCTCCGAAGTAGCCTATCTTTATGATCTCACGCTTCGTCCCCTCCGCCAGTTCGCGGCGTCTTCTTAGAATCTCTTATCGGCTTCATCTCTTTGCTTATCGCGTCAGGACGTCCATGCCATGACTCAGTAACCAGAAGATTCTTCGCCTGTCTCTGTGGAATTGACTTCCACCTTCAGTTTGCTCCGCCTTTCTCTCTACAAGTCTTTTCTCATATTTCTCTAGCCTTAAATCCTGCTTTTTGTCTAGTTTAAGATGTATACAAACATTAATTAAGCATTTCCCATCACTGTAATAATAGATAAACAGACGGGGAAGACATGGAGGCATTCAGATTGAAAGCTTTTGCAGACAGCAGACGCATATGGACTACTTGTGTTGCATCATGTTAAGACAGAGGAAGTGTGATCGCAAGAAATAAAAAAGTTCAAAAAGGCATCTTATTAAAAGGCGGAGAAAGTTAGAGATTTGCAACACCGTCAAATAATGCATGAATGTAAAATAAATGCAATCACATGTAAATCGAAATTTCTCAGAGTCACACAAAAGCCCATCAGAAAGACGAGGGCTCCTCAATCCTCATTCACCGGCGCTGAAGATGTTTCAACATATCCATTGAAGGCATTCAGATTGTAAACATGACATAAGCAAAGCACTGCAAGATTCGAGTAATGGCAGGGAAGTATTCGTCTTGAATTAGCATATGTAGCGGATCTTTAGGGCTGATTGGAAAGCAATGCATTTTCGATGAGGACCGGTCTCTACATCTCTTTACTCTCGTGACAATGAAGCAGGAATCTCGTTTCTATAGGAGTTCGCACTGCATGGGGGCTACACTACTGTAGGATCTCGAGAAAGACACAGAGAGAGTCCAGATTTGTCTTCAACGGTCTTAATTTCTTTGCCTGACTTATTTTTCTGCTTAAAATTTACATCGACATGATTGTGTGCTAAGTCTCTGTGTTTTTAATGTATTTTTTATGAGCATATTGTTTCTTTCTGTTGGTTAATTGCAGACATACTACACCGACCGTAGTCAATGAACATAATATTATTAGCCTATTATAGACAATGCGTTGTCTAAAAACATCGTGAGTTAGTGACCCATTGTTTTAGGACAATAAGATAAGCCTTAGTGTCCTAGTCAACTTCTGTCAGTAATGCTAGTGATTTCTTTTCTCTGACATCACTATGTATAAGCATGCTGAACCGTCATTCTTCTATACACATATGGTACACGGAAGGGGATCAGTAACTTAGTGGAGGTTTCTTGTGGTTGTCCGCTTGTCTCCCTTAATCGTCAATATGATCTGACTGTCTTAAATTACAAGCTCGGTGATTATTCTGTAATCTGTTCCTTGGAGACAAAAAGAATTGATTGATCGATTGATTAATCGATTGATTGATCGTTTGCAGTTCAGAAACACTGACACAAACCTATCACAAAAACAAGTCAAAGAATTCTTTGGCACAGACGGTGCCAAACAGTTTGGACATGGTGCATTCTCAACAAAAGCAGCTTCTATAATATATTATTTATACCAATTTTCTACTGCAACCTATCCATTCCACTGTGTGTAAAATGAGCTTCCGTGAAGTATGCGATAGCTAATATCCCTCTGTTTCACACACGCAATACAGTACCAAGCAGTATTAATGATAAAATGATAAAATGATTTACTACCATGTCTT
Source organism: Lumbricus rubellus (assembly GCA_945859605.1). Classification (NCBI taxonomy): domain Eukaryota; kingdom Metazoa; phylum Annelida; class Clitellata; order Crassiclitellata; family Lumbricidae; genus Lumbricus; species Lumbricus rubellus. The sequence goes on from OX243813.1 coordinate 15,752,327, forward strand.
AGGACCATGCAGCTCTTGCTGACAAACTGGTTGACGTTTAAACACTTCAACTTTCTTGGGCGATGTTGTAACAGGCGCAAAAGCGTCTCAATTATTCTGGAGACAATCACGGACGTGGATAGGACCTACAGAAATCGAAACTGTAACGTTGTGTACCGATAGTCCTCCTGCACCAAAAAGTCTAAGCTATTCTGTCACTATTACAGCGTAGGATCTTCCGTGAAGACGAACAATCATCACTTTTGAATATCAAATGTCACGGTGACTTTGGCGAATTCTATTGTTTAGACAATGATTGGAAATGCAACAAAACTGTTATTGGTTAAGTGAAGGAAGCAGCGCTTAGAGCAATGCATGAGCGTGCCTGTATAATAATAATAGAACTTCTTTTTAACTGGTTCAGTTATAAGCTATGGTGGTTCAATATCAAAATCACATCGATCAAAGTTGAGTGGCAGGATGCTCACATCCCTTATATCCATCAAAAGCAGTTCGTAATGATTCCCTGTTACAACATAGAATTGCTTTGCCAGCGAAATAACCATCTTTGTTTTGCAGAGTCATGCTTGCATACTTGCACTCACACTTGTATACTGGTAGCGTAAGTACCTGAAACATCTCTGCATATGGCACACACAAAAACAAAGGTCCAGAATAAGATTCCGAAGATCATTCCGCCAAGAGTGAATAATTAAGCAATTTGAAGATTTAAGTATTAACTTAGAACAAAATGACGCAATTGATCGAGCAGAACGATCCGACAGAATGAAAGAATTCCAAACAAAAACCGAAATATTAGTTCACCAAGTCTTAGAGCAATCCTATAGTTTCAGGCAGGGCCAGAAAAACAATCCAATCAATGACCTTCTCGAATAGTGATCACAAACTGAAGTACAATGGCTGATTAAAAAATATTATGACTATCTACAAGTCAATAAGTCAATGGCTTGTAATAAAGTGGACATATTAACAGACAATTATATTTGCTGAGTATGAGACCTGTGCGATAATTTAAGAATAAAAGTTAGATGCTTACAATCTTGATGCATTAGTCCTAATCTTGACCAAAGAATTGAGAATTCTTTGGACTTCTGAAAATTTGACTTTGTAATAGGCCTACCAGCAAAGAAACGGGTCACAGTAGACCTAGCATCGGTGTCTTGAGATAAATTCATTTGCCATAGATATCCCAGGGGACTCTGGGACATGACGCCTAATTATTTGAAAGTTTATAATAAGTATTTATGGCGATTTACATGTATCACAAACAACATAGTCGGGGGAAACTATCCATAGGTCTCTAAGAGATTCAGTCAACTCAGCTTGCAGTATATAAAAAGCATTCAGTTTTTTCAACAGCAGCGAGGTACCAACCGCAAAAAATTCTGTTTTCGATCGCTTGAGTAAAAGCTTATCAACGGCCATCTCTTCAGAGGCAGAAAACAAAAGCTCTACAGATCGGTTACAAGACAAACTGTCAAACGAAATTAAATTTCGAATGCCAAACCGTGCACCCGCGTATATAAACGATATTATTTCACTGGATGATTTCCACAAACTGCATGTAGCTACTCTGGTGTGATATTGGTTTAGGCTATTGTGCTCTGAAGACAAATAAGAGTCGAACAACGAATTCTGTGATGATATGCCACACGTTAGCAAAGACTTTGAAGAATGATTACCAAATGAATGTGTTAGATCTATGCATACTGGTTGAGTGTTGCAACATGTCCGGACAGACATGTTGTGCAATCGATCAATTCATTGCGAGGTCAGAAAATCCAAACGATGATGGAGTCAATGTAATGCAAAGAAGTTAATGGTCCTCCGTATACATCAAAACAGTAGACAAGTCGAAGAGGGTATTCGCTGTCATCTCACCTTTGCCCTCAATGCTCAGGATGAGGTGGGAACCTGCAAACCTAATCGATTAAAGCTTACGATATGCAAATTTAAAGAAGAATTTAAGCTGGATAGGAGTTGTACTGCATACGAATATATACTATAGCCTATATACCGATGATTGCGTCGAATTGCATGCAACATAAATAACTGCAGGCAAGTTTCCTATGCAGGTGATACTTTCTGTAAGCACACCACTTTCGAACTCCTCAGCCTGCCTCCACTATCTGGTCTCTATGGTAACCGAACTCGGACTTTCACCTGTAGGCAAGCCCCATGAAACGACGTAGCACCCATGAATAAGCGAGTGCCCTGTGCGGTGCCCTATAGACTCCCGCTTAGAGTAGCGGCGCGGGACATAGAATATTTGGAAATCACGATTTCGATTTAGCTTTAAAAAAACTGATGGATATACCAAACGATATTGCAGCCTTGCGACAGAAGAATGAAGATGTACGCTATACGTATAAATTAGAAAAATATTGTTTGGTTATTGTGGCACACTGAACCGAAGTCGCCTAATTGTCTGTCGACAGCAAATCATTTACATCGAACATTTGGTCTAATAAAGGCGAAATGGTTGGTATTGGTAGCAACGAACAGTAGCCTACACAACCAAAAACTAACTTCCGCTGAAAGCTTTTCCCCCCTTTCCGACACGCCGTGCGCAAGCGACTGTAACAAAAATGTATCGCTGTAGCTGTATGAAAGCATTGAAAGCTGCATGAGTTTGATGCATGGGTGGTAGGCCCTATACTTAAACAAACACTGTTTCAAAGTATCATTTCGCAACACATTTTCAAATAAGTAAAACTAGGAATGATGTGATCTACACGGATGGCGATTTTTCAGCAGGTTGGTTTCTGCCGACCGTGCTATAAAATGTTCGGATGCAGCACTGAATCTGGGTCTGCCATGCTATATAGTTATTATGCAGCTGTAATGGACCTTAACGTGTCTTTATGCGTGTGGTGGTGCAGTGTCGATGCTACAGTACTTATAGTGTTTTTAAGGCTTTAAAGTCCACCAGACGACTGGGGTTGACTTGGGTTGCTCGCTCATTCGTGCATACGTGCACTGCTACACGTAATGTATACAGCGACCCGTTGGATTAAAACCTTTGGAGGTGGAGGAGGAAGAGCAGTCAGTGAGAGGGATTGTATGGAGGAGGACGAAGGGGAGGATTAGAAGGCGGACAGGAACGGAAGAGGAGGAAGAGGAGATTGATAAGGAGGAGTAAAATGAAGAGGATGAGTAGAAGGCGGACAGGAACGGAAGAGGAGGAGTGGAAGGAGAGGAGGAGGAGTGGGAGGAGGAGGAAAAAGAGGAGGAGAACGAGGAGGAGGAGGACGTTGCTTCATATGGAGTCAGCTGACAACTGGTCATTATTCTCTAATCGCATGTATGTTGATTTGCTTCCGGACGGATCGACTGCTGACTTCATGTGGATTCGATGCCAGCGGAATATAAGCAGAGGAATAACAACGGAAGAGGAGGAAGCAGGAAGGAAGAATAGGCAGACAGATGAAAGAGGAGAATTTCATAGAGGCATATGCAGCAGAGGGGTGAGGGCAAGACAGCCTTAAGGGAAATCGTAAAGGAGGCACGCGGGCGGGCGGGCGGGTCAGAGAAGGGCAAAGTCTTGAGAAAGGTCCAGCGTGGTTGACTGATCGTAAGGCCAACACGGATTACAGGCAATTCTCGGTCTATAAACCACCGCAGGCTGCTGCATGCGTGGGTTCCTTCAGTGCTGATCATTCACTTGCCTGTCTGCGTGTTTGCATGTTTATCTGAGCGATTGTGAGAACAGATTTTACATCGATAACCCCGTGATCACGTCGGCATTTGAATGTCATTCGAGCAGCAGCGAAGAATGGACGAAGACAACGTTTCTATGGAATGTTCTAAAATCTAAATGTCGTAAACATCGGAAATTCATTCAGAAAGTCGACACACGCAAGTGCTTCATTTAGTAGAGAAAGTTCAAAAGAATTCTGATGAATATACATATCATTTCACATCCATACTACATGCCCCAATAATTATAGACTGCATGGAATCATAGACTACACATTCAGCATTACGCTGCGTAACAGTATTGCTTGGACATACCCTAGTTTTACAACAACAGTGGGCCAACTGTAACATGCATAAACCATTCATGCAAGTACCATCATTGTCGAATACATAAAATCGTACGCTTACGACGCCCTAACGATGTTCCCGTCAGTTATCGAGCCCTATAGTCTGACGCTGCTCACTAGGATTCGCTCCTCACCATCGTCAAGGCAACGGTCCTTAGAGCTATATATAGGGCTCTAGATCTCTCCGCTCATCTGAACAGGGTATCCCTTCCTTGCCCCTTTTGGTTGTTGCCCTACATACATACATACATACATACATACATACATTCATACATACATACATACATACATACATACATACATACATACATACATACATACATACATACATTCATACATACATACATACATACATACATACATACATACATACATACATACATACATACACAGTTACATACATACATACATACATACATACATACATACATACGCACATACATACATACATACATACATACATACATGCCATACATACATACATACATACGCACATACATACATACATACATACATACATACATACATACATACATACATACATACATACATACATACATGCATGCATACATACATACATACATACATACATACATACATACATACATACATACATACATACATACATACATACATACATACATACATACATACATACATACATACATACATACATACATACATACATACATACATACATACATACATACATACATACATACATACATACATACATACATACATACATACATACATACATACATACATACATACATACATACATACATACATACATACATACATACATACATACATACATACATACATACATACATACATACATACATACATACATATGTGAGGGCGGCGCTGAAGCTTGCAGGGTTAGGCAAGGCCTACGAGGCACACGTAAGGCTAGGCCTGTGAAACTGGAAAGCGAAAAGGATTACCTTATAAGGACAGATAGATACCTTATAAGGGCAGATAGAGAGGAAAGCCTAGGGGTAAGGAAGCCGCAGGGAAAAACCCGGGAAAGGGAAAAACCAAGGGCGAGTATACTGGGTGCCAGAGTGAGCACGGGCGCAGCCTGACAGGGCGGGCGGCCTTGGAACGCACAGGCAGGGCAGTACAGGGGAAGGGTAGATTAGGGATAGAGCGAGGAATGCAGAGCAGGAAGAGAGAGTAGATTGTGAGCATGGAATCACAATCTAGAAAGAGAGTGGTAACAAGGAAGAGGGAGACGGAGAGTTGAACAAACTGAGAAGAACGTCAGAGATAGGGAAGTCTAGATGTCAATGTAGCTAGACGTGTGTTTGGTTAATTGGATATAATTGGATATAGTCTAACCACCGGTATAAGAATATACTTTATATCTGTGGTTAGGTCGTAGATCGCTTGGTTACCCACACAGTCAAAGAGACAGACTCAGGCACTGTTCACACATAGGATTAGGAACACTTAGACGGACTTAGACATAGAATGAGTAGTATGCATGTTGTTTCTTAATAAAATTTATATAGTCAGCTCTCTTTAAGTCATTTATAAACTTCTATAAAAGAAACCCGTTGTTTCTAAACTGCATCTTTGAGTTTGATCCGATCTGGTCGCAGGTTTTTGTAGCAGATCGTAGGCTGCATTATTACAGCGCAGATTAACAAGTCTTTATGTAGTGTCGTATCTAAGATACGACACGATAATACATCGATGAACATTTCTAGTTAGAGGAAGAACGAGTAGTCAGTCTGTTAAAATAAAGGTTGAATGCTGAAACCAATAAAGAACGTAAAAAGGAAGAAGAGATCAGTTCTGTTGATAGGCTAGTTCCCTCGAGAAGACCATCTACACAATACAACATAAGGGTGCCCAACGTATAGGTTATCAATCAAACCACAACCTCCATGGCACCACCCTTATAGTTGCTGGAGAAGACGGGCACAAGCCTGTATACATACATACATACATACATACATACATGTATATAGGAAGCTCAGGATGTGAACTCTTTCGGGATTGAAGTTCGCAATACAAAGGATCGGTGTGCATTGTAGCGTATACGTCATTATACTAAGAAAAATTAGCGATGTAATTTCGCAACGACTATAATTATAATATATATATATATAGAAATGATTTTCTTCCATCCAGGGTTCCACAATCAATCTGTATACGCACACATTTACGATGGAGAGAGAGGCTCTCAAAGGAAGATGTTTGTTGTCTGATGTCATACGCTGTCATCATCTTGATTAAAGTGGAGCGAGGAATCATCATTATATATAGACATATAATATATATAGATATATAATTATATATAATATATATATATATAGAGCAATCTTCATAATGTCCAACCGAGGAGGAACCACGGGCCAAACACAAACCGCTCTTCGTCTATGTACATTGTACAGTGTATACAATGTTATACAATGCTATACAATGCTATACATGTATGCCTCTCTTCATGTATTCTTATTTTCATCTTTACCATCACCGCTTCCTCTCTTTACTTTCTTCTCTATCATTGGCGAATTATTTTTGCTCTCTTCTGTTCATCTCTTCTTTGTATCTTCGTTTTTCTTTCCTCCCTGTCTGTTGTTTGCTCATATGGCGCCCATGCATGCCTCTGCCTGCATGCAGCTTTCTTCTCTGCTCCACTTTTCATTCTTCTCTGCTCCACTCTTCATTCTTCTCTGCTCCACTCCGTTCTTCTCTGCTACATTCTCCATTCTTCTCTTCTCCACTCTCTATTTTTCTCTGCTCCACTCCCCATTCTTCTCCACTCTCAATTCTTATCTGTTCCACTATCCATTCTTCTCTG
>OX243813.1:15764190-15967972 GCA_945859605.1 Lumbricus rubellus
AATCTTAATGACGTACATGTGTGAGAGAGCTATTGCCAATAAATGTTGCCTCTAAGGATAGATCTACTGAACGCCATAAATATAGAATAGGCCCATGATGCATAGATCTACGCATGAATAACGCTATATGAATTGACCCATTTAGATTTCTGAATGCAGAAATTCAACCTCCTCAATAAATTTCGTTCTGATTGAAGAGTATATAATTATACTCTCCTATTATAGCTTCACACACGCGTGTATAACTTTATATGGATCGATGTTATACAGCCCGACGGCAAATAGGTTTAGTGCGTATCAACACGACGCGTCTCACGCCAATTGGTTTTATACAGGAACATCATATGGAAAACTCGTGTTTACAGGACCCCTAGGAAATAACCAGCAATTCATGAGCCCCTATATAGTATCAAAACAACCTAAGCAACATTTGTCATCGTTCTCGATGATAGTTGAGCGGAATGATCACAGGCTTACTATTTGTAGACAATGGCATTATTACGACGATTCAGCAATAAACGTATCCTAGCAACCGACGTGGATTTTATTGTTTAATCTGGGGCATAAAAAGTCTGCAACGGATTATGTAGGCTATAGGTCCTAAGTTTACTTTGATAATGTACTTGGTGATATGGTGTTATATTGGTGAGACGGTGATACAAAGGCGTAGTAAAATCATATGGGTCTATGAGGACACTGGAAATATTAATGGCTGCGTATACATTGCATCGTACAGCAGTCCTCTTGTGTATAATCCAATCAAATTACACACGCGTATTGCTTGCCTGATCGACAGCAAATCAAAGAGGGACGCGTAAATTCGGATTTTCAGTTAAATCTGTAGAATTAGAAGCTGCATGGTGTACATACGATGTGCAATCAACCTGACATTCGTCGCTCGATAATCTCGATTAGCTGAGAGCAGGATAAGTGGATATGTTAGGAAAGCTAACACCACCCCATTCCCCGTCAAAATGTCAGTTTCACCCTCAAAATACTTCCTATAATTAAATTAGCTTTGCTGCTTATAGGCCTATATAGCGCTGCGGATGTCGACGGAATGTCTTCAACAAAAACCACTTAAACTAATGCAATTCCAGGGCGTCAATGATGTCAAAGTTGGTCGATCGTCAGCCATCTTGTCCACTCGGACCCTGTATTATACGAATGGTCAGAGCAGCCCATAGCTGCTATAGCCCAAGCAAAGCACTGAACGCAGCATTGTCCGAGCCAGCAATAACATAATAGCAGACCTTCTGTAGCAATGCGATGGTGACAGCAGCTGTTTCCAAGTAGTTGACAAAGTCAGGAAACGAACGTTTGAAATAACTCGTCCTTGATAAAAAAAATCGTATAATGCGTGAACATATACATGTATATAGATGATATATCATATATGTATGTTAAATATAGGCCCTATAAATACAATATATAGTTATATAATTTATGTAGGCGTACATGTATATAATGTCAGGGTGGATGTATGAACGGACGGACACAATCTTCAACAATGTTATAGGCCTACGGTAAGACAGATCGCACTTCGTAGGCAACAGTCAAAAAGTGACAGAACGACATAACATGGAAGCTGAATAAGAGTAGGCGGGCATGTGAAAAGATTGGTTGGTCAATGTAAATACAAGAGCAGAGAAAACGAATTACTTAACAGTCGTCAAAAGAGACGAAGGCGGACCCCTCCCTAACTTCTCATGTAGGGACCGGTGAGACGTATACAGGTCAGTCGGAAACTGGGACTAAACGCAGAGGCTGTATGCTTCCTCCTGTGAGATTAATCCCCGGTTTCTTGAGACGACCCCTTTCACAAAAGGCGGCAAATGTTGAGGTGAAGATCGCAGTAATTGTTGTTGATCTCAAAACGTTATTTTAAGAAAACTAATGAAAACTAATGACTACGGACTTCGCCAACCGGCGTGGTGACAAGCATTCAGTGCACTGAGAATGAATCACAATGCAGCGCATTCAGTGTCTGGTGTAATCGGTGTCTGGTGTCATCAGTATCTGGTGTCATCATCGTCTTCCATTGATTGTTGTCTGATGACAGTGAAGTCAAGCAATCAACCAAAGGTCATGAACATGATGAACGACAGGAAAAAGAAGGAGAAGAAACCAAAAGCAAAAGTTTCTATACATCTTGCATGCCCTTCCAGTTTTCAACCTACGCCCACAGGCATAGGCCTACATATTTGTTTATTTTGAGAATTTTTTATACCGCCTCTTCAATGCAGGCTACTCAGAAGCGCTTCCGGCCCAACCACGGCTAAACAAGACAGTTTTGAGGTTCTTAAGGAACAGAGGGAACTAAGCGCAGTGTAACAGGGAGGCCATTCCAAGTTACAGGACCAGCAACGGAGAATGAAGAGGTGCCTACATAGTCTAATTATTATGTCTAAATGTACGTATAAACGCACATTCGCACACATGCATGCACGAGCTGCATTTTGGCTGCTAATGCAAATCAGCTCTAAAATTTTGTAAGGTCGCGTCGGGGTCATGAGAACTATTTGGCAGGTCGAAGAAATTGATGATTGAAATTGAAGCACATAGGCCTTCTTCTCTTCTTTAAGTTCTCTGCCCCTCGGCAGGTTTAGCCTAAACTTCCAACTAGCCTACGCCATTCTTCTCTTCGCTGTGCTTTTTTCTTCAGTTCGTTGTATCCATCAGTCATCCATCCCAGCATCATCATTCTGTCTCGGTCGTCCTGTCATTCTTTCCCCTCCAATCTCTTTTGTCTTTTGGGCGAGGAAAAATTAATTTTGATTTTTCATTTAAAACCCTTAGATAAAATAATGTAAAATATATGAAACATTCCAAAGTTTTTTAGGCAGGTCATTAGGCAGGTCGTGAGCAAAATAGGCAGGTCAAATGACCTGCGCGACCTCCCGTAGCGCCGCCACTGTTGCAAATTAACAATGAAGCAAAGAAAAGTCAGATGGCAGTGTATATATATATATATACATATACATAAATATTATATATATGGTATATATAATATATATTATATAATATATATATATATATATATATATGTGTGTATAGGAGAAACCGCGGCGTCTGATGAAGCCAATCTCAACCTGTGGCTTTCAACAAGTTACAGTGTCTACACAAGGCGAGCCATGCAGCAGTCCATCAGTTCCTTCCCGGCATCCTTCCCGTCCATCCATCCATCGGTCTGCATGCATGCATGTGAAAGGATGTGTGCACGGAAGGCCGTCTAATGGCTGGCTGCTGCTGATGATACTGACGATGATACTGATGATGATACTGACGATGATACTGCAGCGTCCCCTGTCCTTTGAGCGGAGAGCGGCGCCTCTGCCGACGACTTACTTACTTACATCAAAGACGGTGAGAAAAGCAGTGATGACCGCGACATCACGCCATCCGCCCATCAGTCCGACCGTCCGTCCGTCCGTCCGTGCACCCGTCTCAGCTTGAAGCTTGTGATACGTTTTTTAAACAACAAAGGCGACTTGCAAACACGAAGTCTTATATGTAAAATTCGCATTTCACCACATCTAGATTTAGGCCTACCCGTATACTTTTATGCAAAATTCACATTTCGTCCACCCAGATTTATACCTAGCAAAGACTTATTTATGCAAAATTCAAATTTCATCCCATTCAGATTTGCCCAACAAACACTTTTATGTGAAATTCAATTTCATACCATGGCATTCAAATTTGCCCAACAAACACTTTTATGTGAAATTCAATTTCATACCATGGCATTCAAATTTGCCCAACAAACACTTTTATGTGAAATTCAATTTCGTTGCATGGCATTCAAATTTGCCCAACAAACACTTTTATGTGAAATTCAATTTCGTTGCATGGCATTCAAATTTGCCCAACAAACACATTTATGTGAAATTCAATTTCATCCCATTCAGATTTGCCCAACAAACACTTTCATGTATCAAAATTCACATTTCATTTCATACAGATTTACCCAACAACACACCGACCTGCTGGACGATAAAATGCTATTCGTAAACACGTTCGCAAAATTATTATCCAACCATAAATTATGGACGCTGTTCGTTTTGCAAAATAGAGGCAACATCATCTGCGCGCATATTCCTTGTGCGTCGTTTTGTTACTTACATTATAGGCCCATTAATTATAGGATGGAGGAGGAGGAAGGCCTTTCCAAAACACATGTAAAGCAGGTGACGAGACTTACATTCATGCAGTGACAGTTTCAGCAGTGAAAAGACAGACAAAGCAAATGCAATTAGAATAATTCAATGAGTTGACGTTTGTCTCGAAAGGAGAAGTGAGTTCTGCCAGAAACTGATTTACAGCAGTCCGCAGCCCTCTAATAATATAGCTTGTCACACCATACAGTGGCCTACATTGTATGACGACACCAACAACACATACACGACCCGATGAAAAGTCTTTCTTTCATAAGTAACGACTAGAGCAGTGATTGATTTCTGGTTGCAGACGGATGATGCGTAGCTGAATAGTTGATTGAATTGTGTTTGATTGATGATGTGCAACCTGGTATTTGATTGAGTAAGCCACGTATAAGAAGACTCGTCCTAAATAATAAAAACGCACAGGTCTTTGCAAAGCCCGTAATGCAACAACGTCCGTCTGTATTAAAACATGTTTTATCAAATGTCTTTCTCCGCAGTTGCCGGTCTACAGTAGACCGCATAAAAAATGTATCGGCCAATATTATATGCGTGCAGTAGATTTATATCCGATTTGTATGAGTGACTAGCTGTGCATGGCGATATTTCAGAGTTTCTCTTTCACCCTCTTAAGCCTATACTAATATATCAGAATACCATAGGCTATACTTGACATATTGTAGGCCCTACTATATAATGTGCAAGTGCGAGTGATATTTCGAAATGTTTGCTCGTTTATCGCATCCCCGATGAAACTCATCTATAAAATTTACTTTTCAATTGAGTGGCTTCTTTGCGTATGAAAAATGCTATTTTTGTGTATTCTCTTATATTATTTAATCATTAGAAAGGACTATAATTATATTTCATGAATAGATTGAGGTAAAAGCAACGGCTATAACAGGCCTAATGTCTACATGTGTAAAAACAGATAAATTTAGTTGGCGTGTGAGACAAAAGCAGTGTTCCCAATCATAGGCGCCGAGTTGATCCGAAGAGTGGGGGTGCCGAAAAAATGTGAAAATATGCGCGCGTCAGCGCACGAAAAATTTTTTGACCCTTTTTTATAGGAGACCTATTGAAATTACCACTGTTCACATAGGCGAAGACTTGGTCCTGGTTTTAAGGGACGAACTCGCGGCCAAAGTATGATCGCCGAGAAGCACAGTGCCGAGCAGGGTATACAGGTTTGGGAACGGGATGTGCTACTCCCCATTTTCGATTTTTTTATTGTCACACTGCGATGGTAAAACCTTAGGCTATCATTTTGACATCATGACATCCTTGTCAAAATTTCCTGTTATCTCATTGCATTTTTTGATCATCCTTTGTGTTTGATGTAGCCTATTTCTCTTGGAATCCACACAGAAGAAAAGCACAATCTTCGTTTTCATGGGCGTCTTGGAGTACCCTCAATTAGGTCAACATACTCAAATTTTGCACAAGAAATCAGACAATTGGCCACTGTTTAGTGAGCCAATATTAACACTGTGGAATAGGTTTTCAAATAGTATTTCAAGTAGCCTAGTTTTTAAAGGCAAAACAATATCCCGCTTTTATGATGCTGGGAGGTGACTCTCGAGCACTGAATTAAGAACACTATTGAGCAAGTAGCCTATACACTATTAGGCCTAAAGAAACAATGTCATTCAAATCGTCGCCTTCGTCCGTAATAAAAAAAATGACGGAAGCGGATCGAATAAGCAGGATATCGGGGTTTCCTCGCATTCGCTGATCGGCTTAGGACCAATGGAGTTCAGACCACCAGATGGGATAAAACTGGAGAAATTGTAAGGTAGGCCTAAACTAACTGAGATTTTTAAAAGTATACTAAAGATGGAATGATTTTTATAGATAAGGAATTCCGACAGAGAAAAAATATCTTAAAAGCACATCTTGCCGGCTGATTTCAGGTGGTGCCCATGCATAGGAGGGCCTCGCATGGCCAATTTCTGGTAGTGCTGAGCACTCACGGGCCTCGCAGAGTCGGCGCCCATGTTCCCAATTGTTTCGTTCATGATGTCACGTAGAAGACTATGCATCATTTTCCCTTGTCTAACTTCGAATTTAGTTGCGCTGCCAGAAAAACTTTTCTGGGCATTTTCCATTGGGGGGTTCCAATGGGTATGGCCGCAAAATACACAGAAAATACCCAGGATAAGTTTTAAAAATTCGCAAATTACACATTTCGAAGGGAATTGAATCCGAAACACGCTCCCAAACACAGAGGTGGATACAGAAATTTTTGAAGGAGGCCACAATTTTCGGAAATGCTGATGACTTTTTTACTCATCCGGCCGAAATGTGTGAAAAATATACCATTTTCCCTGCCGAAAAATCTGATGACCCTTTTTTAGTCATCTGATCATGATCTCTTCGGAATATGCTATGACCTTTCTAGTCGTGTGCATTGATTTAAAGGTTCTTGAAACCAAATGGGGGGGGGCCACGGTCCACGCAATCTTGAAATGGGAGCCATGACCGGATTGGCCCCCTGGATCCACCCCTGCCCAAACACGCCCTTGTAAGTAGATCATATCGTTAAGAACTCGAGTTTTGCAGAAGCGAGTCGAAACAGGAAGGCAGCCACATGTACATGTACATAATATTCGTAGACTTTTCACGACGCACATGTTGAAGATTATAACAGGCAGCTGTAATTTTCATGAAGCACATCACACCTTATGTATAATATTCTCATTTAGCGTTGGCAAAAATCCAAAACGCATGAATTATACAGCTAAGCAGTTCTATAATACGTCCACGGTCCTAATGAATAATCCATTTGTTTGCGCGACGGCTTCAAAATGCGCTTGCCGTGTGTTACAGTAGACTAGGCCTATACGCCGTAAGGTCGTAAGGTAGGCTATAAGATTACATAATTATTACATATTATACATAGGGATTCCCGTGACAATAGTTTCTATGATCGCATCACATTTAATTCAGTTCCTCAATCCATTCGTGAAATTACGGTGCATGCGAATATAATTGCTTCTCAAGGTTGATTGCAGCAGACGGCAAGCATTGCAATCAATCGTTCATCACATCCATCATTGGACGATTCGGCCATTGATATAATTATAGTAATTATTCCCGCCCGCTAGAACCACATGTACAGACCTACGGTTTTTTCGCATCGCATTCCAACCCAGTTTGATAACAACTTCTAGCCCCGTTTCTATAGGCTATAGTCTAAAAGCAGATTTTGAAGAAACTGTGTGGAGGTGTTAGTAGCCTATAGGTGATATTCTGCGTTGTGACGAAATAAGAACTGCTTTAAAATAACTTCGTGATAATAATACAGGTTAAAGACAACTTATGACGTTGCATTAGCAGGGTAGCAATAATAATAATTATTGTTATTTTCAGGAGGATGAGAATTTCAATTAATTTTAATTAATCAATTGCTCATCGACCTGTCTCAGTTGTGTATATTGAAGTTTAGTGGAAGGGGCGCTATATAAATTGCGAGTGAATGAATGAATACATATTTGTATAAAATATTATATTCTTCTTCTGGTTCTCTGCTCCTAGGCAGGTCCAAATGTCCGATGTCGCCACTCCTCTCTCCGCTGGGCCTTCTCATCTTTTGGTATCCCATTTTCTCCATCATCGAGTCCAACATCATCTGCCGTGGTGATCTTCCTCTTGTTCTTTTCCCTTCCATTTTCCTTGTATCACCGTTTTTACCAGGTTGTCTCCTCTTAGCGTATACGTCCAATCCAGTTGTATAGGCCTACATATATTATAATATAATATGTTATAGGCTTAATTAGATATCATTGACCTGCGTCTTGACAATATAAATGAACAAAAAGGTTTGTGTGTATTTATAAATCTAATAATTACTCTTTCTTTGTACATATTATGTCCTAATTACGTTGACAGAACAACATTCATCATGAGTTTCGATCGGAGTTGGAAGACGGTATAAAGCTTTCCAACGCTGGAAGCTTGCCTAAATGAGTTGGCAGAAGACCTGAGTGTGTCTGCGTGTGCGTAGGTGCGCCGTGCATCGATCTTTGGGGGTGGGGTGGGTGGCCGATCGGTTGGGCGGTTCGTATGCGTGTGTGTCTCGTAAGCTTGATTGGTTTAATAAAAATTGCTCTAATCTAAGCGATTTCGAATTCTGTCTCTTTGCATGTATGCAGAGAGAGAGACAGACAGACAGACAAACGTACTGAGAGAGACAGACAGACAAACATACTGAGAGAGACAGACAGACAGACAAACATACTGAGAGAGACAGACAGAGAGAGAGGTAGGGAGACACGGAGAGATGCATAACTACAGACAGAGGCACACACATGTAGAAAGAGACACAGAGAGAGAGAGAGAGACAGACAGACAGACAGAGACAGAGACAGAGACAGAAGCTTGAGAGAACGATTACTAGAAGACACAGAAGTTCAGCAATGACCATTCATTCCGAGAGATCTAAATCTTGCACTCGACGACTGAATAAATTGGCAGTTAACACCGACCGACCGACCGACCCATCGACCGACCGACCGACCGACCCATCGACCACCTGTTCAAAGGTTAGACCGATGCACAATGAGAACCACCGGCCAGCAGCAGAAGCAGCAGACGGCACAGTTGTCGGCTATTTTCAATGAAGATCAATCAGCATAGTCAATACAATACAATACAATACAATACATAGTAAATACAATCTATGAACAGCTAACGTATCGTATTTCCTTGTCTAATATACATCACATTAACACTTCACTTACCATGGCAAACGACTGACTGGGAAACCAATTCAAATCGTCGTTAAAGTGTTAAAATACATTCTATCAGCATTGCTTTATGGTTTAAAAAGCCACAACAAACGTCGAATTGAAAGGGAAAAACCACCTCAGCATACATGTACATGTACATGTAGATGCAACGCAAAGACGCAAAAAGTCGATTGTCTTTGAAGGAGGCTAATACACAATAGAAGATTGCACGCATTGGGAGCGCTTCTGAAAGTCTCTTTCTGCGAGAAGCGCTTTATAAATGGTCAGATACAATGCAAAGTTCGGACGACAGACATAGCAGCCTGAAATATTAAAGGAATAATAATTAAAGCGTATTCATCAATGGTCTGATTAATTAGCACATCAACCGAGTAGGCCTATCTCTTCTTGACAGGTATAGTGAAAATCTAAGTAGTATAGCACTCTGCCACGTGCAGTAATGTGTTTACGCTAGTATGCCAACATATTCATCGAGTGCACTGACAGAAATATGATGAACACGTGTAATGTGTGCACCGAAATACAGAAGTTCTTGTTTCAAATCACCACCTTAGTCGAGATCGGACACCAAGAACATAGGAGTCATACCTGGAAGTGTCGTTATTATCGTGTCCGATTTTTTAAAATCAGTATTCAACCTTTTCGTCTTTCTTGTCTTATTCTGTTTTTCTTGTATTTCTGTCATATTCTACTTTATTTCAAATTTCCTCTTCTTCTTCCTCTACTTCTTCTTCTCACTCTCGTGTTTCTTCTGCCAACTACTTTCCATATCCTGTCATTTTCCTTCTATTCTTCCTCATACAATGCTTCCATTTCCATGTTCATTTCAAATTATTACTCCTTCTATTTTTTCCTATTATTCTTCACCCATTTCTTCTCCTATTATTCGTCTGCCTCTTATTATTTTCATTATTTGCATTATGTATTGTGAAAATTGAATGGCAAACAATTGCAAATCGCGAATGTGTGAACAGGGCATAAGACGTACGTCACGGTACGTGGGTTTGATTTCATCTATGAACTTTCAAATTGATGTTATCATATTACACCGAATTCAATTACCAGTCAATAGTTTGCACTCGAATGAACCCACAGCACCAATCGCAACTCCATAGATCTATTCCAATCGAAGTCAAATACGTTGGGATTGCTCACGAGTCAGAACGACGACATATCATCGGAGACTATGACGAATAATAACAATTATTGTCCGCCTGCATCGAAGAGTTATTACAGCGACAATGGAGTACGTTAGATTTGGGGGGGGGGTTCAAATTTCAGGCCAAAAGTCAACCTCAGATCGTGATAAATCCCTGTGTCTCATTTATTGTCCCTATTATTCTCGCTCTAGAATGAAGATCCCGCTACAATGAAGTCCAGTTTTAGCGGTTTTTGGGAGACCAACATGGTACACTTTCATGTAGGCTAGTAGGTTGGATTGGGATAAATTGAATTTTGTAGCAGGCCTGACAGAAATGCCAGATGTCGCAACTAGAGTAGGTCTATACCTTACTAGTCCTACAGCTTTTCAACATGAAGTTTCGTTCACTGCCTGTAGAATGTGTAGATACTTGAGAATTGCTTTCTATGATGCATTGTCAGTTTCTCTACTAAATATTATAGGCTACAGAATTTCCTTAATGTGAATAAAATGTAAATCTCCAAGGTATCTTAGCGCGCACAAAGATGCGTATAAGTGAGACTAGACAGAGCGGCGCGCTAGATCATAATCAAGACACGAATCGCTTGGTTGTTGGGCCAATTTTGGCTCCAGTTCATCTTCCAGAAGTTCTCAACAGACATCAGAACTGGGATCAGCACGGGGTAGACAGCGCGGTGTTATGATCGAAAGCGATTGCGTTATGATCAATGAATGAATGAATCAATGAATCAGCCGTTTATTGATTCATCTGACAGGAAGACAAATTTTAAAATTTCAAAAGTCAATCTATAGGACTGTCATCTCTAGGTCAGGAAATGAACAAGGGGACTTAGGCTATATTTTTTATGTAAGCTTAGTCAGTTTCTTGTGCTGTTTTTGATGATGCAAAAATATGGAGGATAAGCAGAACACAGTTGGAGGCACATTTTGAGTGGCGATGAAACGAAGTTATTATGACCTTCGAGGCAATTGAAATGTCCGAATCAAAACACAAAAAGTTTTGTAGGCCCACCATACGTCAAGTCGTGCATCAGCATTCAGCAGCATCCTCATAGTTTGTTAATGAGCATTCCGTGTTACTGCTTGTTGTTACAAGCAAGGTGCGATTTGTGGCTGGCCCCTGCAGAGGGAAACAAGTACACGCATGCGCCCTAAACACATGGGAAATGAATGAGGATAATTTATCGTCAGCGAGGGATAGTCTGAACGAGTGGGACGTAAAGCTTTCATTCATCTGCATAGCGCACAGTGAATGACGCCTACTGTCAGAATAGCGCACAATGAATGACGTCTACTGACAGAATAGCACACAATGAATGACGTCTACTGACATAATAGTGCACAATGAATGACGTCTACTGTCAGAATAGCGCACAATGAATGACGCCTACTGTCAGAATAGCGCACAATGACTGACGCCTACTTCAGAATAGCGCACAAAGAATGACGCATATTGTCAGAATAGCGCACAGTGAATGACGCCTACTGTCAGAATAGCGCACAATGAATGACGCCTATAGACCTACTGTCAGGATAGCGCACAATGAATGCAAGCAGGCATAATAATAATATGACCTTTTCCGGAACTTTCCTCCGGTCTGTTAGGAAATAATGAGAGCAGATTAAAGTAATGTCATCATATATGTCATCAAATGACCTTTTATTTGATTTTGTGATGTCAACTAACTGATAGTCAACGCGAAGACTAGTTGTGGCGAAACGGAGTCTTAATTAGTAGGAAGGTATATGCCACTGTAATTATAGAACACGTATACTTGATCAGAACGGTTCGGGATATAATATATTATATATAGATCAAGTCGAACTAGGTCAAGGTCATGTTGGGCGTTCAATTCCCCAATCTTTCTTAGGAAACTACAGTAAAGTTTTAATTGCACAGCCCAGTTACACATAAATGAACGACTGACCTGAGTGACCTCAAGTTGCTTTTCTACTATTAGGCTATTCTCATACTGCGTCACAGTGCGTCAGGCATACAATCTGAGTCATGTCCAATTGTTCATGCATAGAGGACGCTACATTGAGTAGACCAAGAAAACTTATATCCCAGGTTACTGGTTATTCTACAGAACGAATCAAACGACGGCGAAACTTCAAAACTGAACGCTGGAACTTAAAGCTGACAGAGTTCTGCGGATTGGGATCGAACTAGAGACCGAAGCGTGCTCAACTCGAAAGCAAACACATAGAACATAGTATTATCCTGCAAAACTGCACACAGGCATCGAGATCTGAAACTCGTAAATGGTTGGATGGGAAATTAGTGCAATTCCTTCAGCATAAAACTGGATCTGGGTCTACAATATTCATTCCCGAACCTTAATTCACAGTCGATGAGTCGATCCGCATCATAAAAAGCAGATTGTGTCTGATTGAAGCATAAAAAAGAATAAAGTCCTGCAGCGCGAATGGTGCTACCGCAGTTTATCCTGCTTGCATGCCAATGAATACGACCATCTTGAGTGATATAGTGAACGGCAGATGTATGGTGAAAATCTGTGGCAGATGGTAGAGACACGTTTCCGTCCTCACAAGTCCAGAAAGGTCAACTGAATGCCGGTCGACGACCACATCCATCACAAACAATGTAGGCAAATGGATGCATGATGCATCATCGGTATGGAAGGCTACAGGCAAGGTCAATCGGTTTAAGAGGTTTCCATGGCTACTATTATTATAATTACGCAAGGTGAATGTGTCTATTTCCATATTTAGCACTTCAAATTAACTGAAAAAATAATCTTTTACAAAGCAATAAAACTAGCGAGTGTGCACTCTGGGTTCTTAATATTCTGACAGCAAAAATCAACTCTGCCCGCCGGAGTAGGGGCTGCGCGCTGCACAGTCTGCACAATCCATTGCTACGCCACTGCACGTGGCTAGTAATGTATTTCCTGAATATGTTGCTTAGTAACACGAGCCACAAAATCTCCCGTTGCTTGTTTCTCACGAGCGCAAAGCACTTGAAAACCATTAATGAAGCTCTATCATTCATTTAATTTTCATCGGTCGCAAGAACTTTCGGTGAGTTTCTGAAGTGATACTAAATGTCCAATTTCGACTAAGCTTACGTAATAGAATATTATGTAGCTTATTGTTTTAATCTATTCTATTCAGCTCAGTGCGCACATATTTTATAATAGTGTAACCTAGGTGACGCCAATGGCTGTTTTGCACGTATGCCTTGGAGATTATGGTGAGGTAACTTGCGAATTGACTTAGAACAGCTATAACTGTAGCTAGGCTATCTGACAACAACATACATGTACAGAACAGCAAATTGATTTGTCACACGAAAATGTCACTCATAAGTTCGCATAACCATCACGAGTGCAGACGACAGCTCTAAGGTTCGTATAATATTATTAGGGAAATGCGTGGCAAAGCACTCTGATACCCGGTACCATGCAACAAAGCGAGAATATCAGCTAAGCCGCGGTATAGCGTTTAGTGTATATATAAGGATACAAATTATATATATATATAATTATATATATATATCATCAAGTAAATGACTTAATTATTTTTAGCTGCATATTGAGCTGTATAGAAAATGAGATAGAGCTAGAGTGATGCTCATTGCTCAGGAGATGAAGCGTACGTGATGAGTATCAGCCGCACGTATAGGGTATTAAGCGGACAGAGAGGGAGAGAGGGAAACGGAGAGATAGAGAGCGGCCTCTGGACATCGGGGTTTATCCCTGTGCGAGGCTAATTAAATATGGAATTAGGCTTTGTAGACGACGGACTGAATCATCGATCTGCAAATTAAAAGCCTGGTTACTGCAGCTGCGTATTACAGCAGCTACTTTGCACGCAAGCATGCTCAATGCTCATGCACTCATATGTACGCACGTACACATACACATGCACACACACACACGGACACACACACACGCAGACACACCTACATAATAAAAAGCTAAATCAATTCGAGTGTGTGCGTGTTGCTCATTTCCCAGTGCCAAGCAGCACATGTACTTAATGTATAGCCATAATTTCTTCCAAAGTAAGCTCAGTATCCATATACTGTGGAATCGTGTACGTAGGCTGTGATTAGTGGGTACAGTAAAAAGTTATGGCAAAAAGGTTCATAATACACGGTAGCGTTAAATGTTGATAAAAATGCATGGCAAAAATATGACATATTCAAGGCATGAGAATGATCAGGCTTTTATATGCCGATATCAACCAAACGATAACGCCTAATGAGAAGAAACGATCCGTTCGCTTTATAGCCTGCATGCATGTATACTATGAATGTCGGCATAAACGTCCTGCATCCAAATCACGTTTGTGTTGACTGAAATCTAATCAATGTAATCATATCAATAACATGCAAATCTAATCAATGCAATCATATCAATAACATACAAATCAATACAAATCAAAGTGCAGCGATGTCACGTCGATCAAGACTGCTGATTGCTGAAGTCAATGTTTGGCACATCTATTTACTTTCTAAAATAGCATCATTGCACGTATATAGCTCCAATTTCTCGTCTGTAAACCTTTGACCTTGGAGAAATTCACGGCAACTGCCTGGTGTCGTGGAAATCGTGGATTCCGTGATTTTTAAAATTTCTACTGTATACCTCTAATGATCCTGTTGGCCGTCTGCATGGCCTAAAACTACTGCAGGTTGGCGTAATGTGTCGGTTGTTGTATACCATCCATAGACATGGTTTTGCCAGGTTCTTACTGTTTGTCATACTGGTCATCCTGTTTGCCATCCTGCTGCGCTCTTATAACAGAAGAATTCCTCGACATCAACATTATAAGTAGGACAGCTGAAGACCATATGGAAGTGTTCCCATTTATAAGCTTTCCATCCCCTATCACTGCATGCTGTATTTATAGAATGGTTGAAGCTCATTATGAAAAACATTGTGTTATGAGCCTCATATATCCAACAGAGGACGCTGATATTGGCAGGACACTCGAACTAGACACTGGCAACCTTTGATGTTGCTCGGCTCATACATAACATTGCTGTTAGAGTGTTCTTGGAATGCCACCATGCGAATGCAAATGTCCAGATATTTGCATGGCATAGTCGCCTCAAATGACGCGTCCCTGGTAACATGGGCTATATTCGTGTGTACGAATTGCGGTCTACAGCCATGTTTACATGTAGCCTATATAACTGCAGTGTTCGCTTACAAAATGCCGTATTGAGACAAATAATTGTCTTCAAGTATGCTGCACAAATTATTATGATCATAATAATATAGGGCAACTTGATCATCACAACGGGATGCCTTTTAATAATTGTATACAGGGCAGCAACTTTAAAGTGGACACGCGCTGGAAAAGACCATTACCGTAATCATTATTATTAAGATGGTAAGTCGGAAACTATAGTTCCGTGTTAATAAAGAGTCTGACAGGTTTGTGTGAGCTCTGCATATCTATTCGGCATCGTTGCGGAAATAGTTAGGCCACTATGAGGCTACAGGTTCTGTACGGTTATGGCCGTGAAATTCAAATTGCAAAAAAAATTAATTAAAGATGAACTGTTTGCACGAGACGATTATTGAAGACAAGACAATCGCATTCTGAAGATTTCTGCACCGACCAAAGAAAGTCATAATCACGGGATTCTCAGCTTAACCCACAATCGCCACATGAATCTGTGAGTTTTCTTGAAACATATCCCGACAAAAGTGTCTCCAATGATGACTATTAACAGATATTAGATCTACAATACACAAAGAAAATGCAGTGGTCTACGAGTAGATATTTATAGATAAAACAATTTGAAGAAATCCCATCTAAAACAAACCCATGCAGACACTGCATGGCTTAACACGACGAGAGGCCATAAAATTATATTTAGATTTAGATTTAATTCAACATTGCCGAGGTCGTTTCCACTGACGCACACACATGCAGCATTCCTTTGATTGGAAATCTTTTCCTATTCATTTCCTTCTTTCGTATTCCACGAAGCAGCCTCGCAGTGCTGACCTCTTACGGCCGACCTCCGATCTTCCGTCTTCTCAACGTTACTACGCGGCGACACGACACATTGGGTGACATTGGCGCAGATATATTCTCCTCTAAATCTGATTTCCTCTTAAGAGAAATCGCTCTCGCCTTTTCTCGCTCTGCCCCACTGGCAACAATTTCAACCGGCGTCAAAGTAATTGGTTTGCTCGACCCTCATGGTGCAAACCATATAATATACGGCCGACACACACACACACACACACACACACACGCACACGCACACTCATACACCGTCACACCTCCATACACACGCACCTACACACGCATAATATCATGTCCTACATTCAGGGGTATATCTAGGGAGCCAATCCAGTCATTTGAGACTTACACAGTTTAGAGGTTCTTTCTGCATAATTATAATGTTGCATATTGCATTAGATGAAGAAAAGCTTTAGTGTTTTATGATGATAGTGTTGACGGTATACATGTACTAAAAAGGTCACGAGATTTTAAAGAATAGAATTCACTACTACAGAGATTTGTAAGTTTGTCGGAAATTTTAAATTTTACATAAAGACTAAAATAAGGTCTTCAAAAACAAAGACCGGACAGAGGGTGTCTTGTCCCCGCCAGAAACCTGGATTCCCCTCCAAAGCAGGGAGACTATACACAGGGACGTAACTAGGATTTTTCGTTTGGGGGGCTTAAGCCTTAAGTATGACCAATGCTTAAAGTGTAAAAGAAGAAGTGCCAGGACGCTGTATTGTAATAATTTAATATTATAATTATTATTGGTCGTGAGAGGCGTCGCCGAAGGCGCGAAGCCCGTCCCGACTAGGGGGTCTGGGGAGCGTCGTAAGCTCCCCCAGCGAATTTTTGGCTGTGTCGACCTCAAATGGAGCCATTTTAAGGCTCTTGTTTGCCAGCTATTTGTGAACGGAAAAGTTGCGAAAATTGTAAGAATAAGTCGTTTTTCAGTGTCGCAAGGCTCAAGCTACTAGAATAACAATAAAAATAAAACTGCTAGTGTAAAAGAGAAAGGTCTTTGTCTTTGCCGTTAGCTCCCCAGCGGGGTCTGGGGCGGAGCCCCAGCGACCAGCGCATTTTTGGCTCTGTCGACCTCAAATGGAGCCATTTTTAGGCAGTCATGGCCGGTCATCCGTAACTGCATGTACGCCGTCCATGCGGTAGTCTATTTAAATTAGCCGTAAGCATACAACGGCTTGATTTCATTTGGGGGGTTTCAGCTTCGTTTGGGGGGCTTAAGCCCCCCCCAAGCCCAACGCTAGTTACGTCACTGACTATACACTGACAATGGAGACTATACACTGACAATTATTATCTGGTTCTGTATAACTTCCAATGGTGACATAATATGAATCATAAAACAAACACACACAGGTAACATAAATTTATACGCTTGTATATATCTATATATATAAAAATGTAACCGCGTTTGGCACGGCTTCAAAGATCTCCGAACTTTCTTCATTGATTGCTTTCGAAACTTCACCAAAACGTTTAGTTCCAACACGGCCAGGTTTGCAGAATGCTTTTTGGGAAAAAGCGCAATGTTTTAAACAAAAAAAGCAACTTTGCAAATTCTACCGTTTTCAACACATAGCATACGCGCGTCAATAAGCATTGCATACCAATTCGGGCAGGTTTGTTCCGTAAATTTCTTTAGCGCATTTCATTACGGCCTTCGCATTTCATTACGGCCTTCTTGCTAAAGCGTTTTATGGAGGCGAGGAAGCGGGACGAACAGGGAGGAGAGAGATGGGGGGATGCAGGGAGGCCGAGGGGGAGGGGAAGGGAGAGGGGGAGGGGGAGGGGGAGCGGGAAGGGGAGGGGGAGGGGGAGGGGAGGGGAGGGGGAGGGGAGGGGAGGGGAGCGGGAAGGGGAGGGGAGGGGGATGGGAGGGGAGGGGAGGAGGGGGAGGGGAGGCGGAGGCGGAGGGGGAGGGGAGGGGAGGGGAGGGGAAGGGGAGGGGAGGGGGAAAGCTCTTTTCAGCCACAGAAACGCGTGGCCGGGTTCAGCTAGTATATATATATATATATAGCCATGTATTTTTTAATTTATTTAACTGTTAGCTTAGAGACGGACGCAGAAACGCATAAGTATTATAGTCTACATGTATGATACACTGAGGCAAATACACTGAGCATCACTCATCAGACATGCACAACACATCAAGCTGGTCTCACACCTGAATGAAACGACAGGTCAACAAGTGTGACAGGTACGCGTAGGTATAGGCCTACGACAAGCGACACGCAACATATATGCGGTCGGCACATTGATGCACTCAGACAGAGGTGGATCTAGAGGGAAATGGCCATGCCCCCCCCCATTCAGAGATTTGCACAGGGCGCCCCACCTCCCCATCAGGTTTCAACAGGCTTTCAAACAATGCTGCGGGAAAAGGTGAGAGCAAAAATGTTGCATAGGCCTATGACTAAAAAAGGTCAGATTTTTTGGCGAAAGACCAACAAAATTGTTTTTTCCAACTCAATATAAACTTGTCTGATCTGTGTTGACCTCGCATGCAGCATGTGGAGCTCCTGCGTCTTTGGCAACTGGCGATCGGATGCGTCGTCGAAGGTAGGCCTACACAACTGCGCATGGTAAAGAAATGATCACTTAACTGAGTCTGTCAATCGTTCATGAGTGAACCAAACAGGGAATCAGCAAGAACGCATTGTTAGCCATGCACCTGATGTTAGACAGTTAGAATTATGCCTGCGTCAGTCTTCTCTAATTGCTCGTATAGTCTATGCTCGCGATAAACAACACACACGGCATGCTGCAGTGTCAGCGCCTCAATGAATTCCTGTTGCCTTCACGTTTAACACGTCGCATTCAATTTGTGGTCTGGAGATAGATTTTATGTTTTCGTTAGCGCGTGTCACAATCACAGCAACTGTCAGAAATGTCAGAATCCTGTGAGGAAAATGACAGGCGATCAAGCCTCCGCTCGTGTATACCTATATACGGCCTAAACCCCTACACCATCAGCGATAAACTGATTATGAGGGGCTGGAGATGAGGCATCACTGCAGTGACCCAGCGCGCGGGGTTGCAACCCCCGAAAATCGATTTGGATAGAGACGTCATGACGGTTGAAGACCGCATGCATGGAACATTGGAACAAGTCTCCGATGGGACAATTGCATAATATGACGATTGCAATGACGGCTTATCTGCCCGAAACATTTGCAAACTATACGGAGCATCATAGATGACGTCGACGATGACGGCGCATATAGCCTACATTCCTTGCAGACAATGCAGAGGAACACGCAATTACTGCGCATCTGCCGGTGCCCCGATATCTAGACTGCAGGGTCACGTGGGCACGTATACATGCAGGAGCCAAAGCCGGATGGAGTGGCGTCTTATATGCGGAGACACGCGTTGGTCACTGTGTGCACCCGGAAACTGATTGACATGACCTCTAGCGATTACATGTCATGAGGACACGTCACTGTCTTGCCAATCAACCTGTATCACTTGAAGAGGTTGCAAACATATAGGCCTACGCGTGTGGACATTAGTTTTAGTATATACATATATACTCTATATAATTATATACATGTAGGCCTACATATAATAGCCTATACAAGTATACATATATGATTCTACGTATAGACCTACCAGTCAATACAACGCTTATATAGTTAAACATGCTAACTTTTGAAGACCAAACGAAATCTCTCCTTCGCTGCCTTTTCCGGGTCTTGCAGTGCACTCGTTATATAAAAATATGAATAGTCCCTGTAGTTATTAGATCTAAGGATTCATCACATAGAGCTAAGTTTTATCAATTATAGTCTCTTCTACTGTTTTACTGTTGTATTAAAGTGGAAGTGGAAGCGTATTTCCATTTATATGAACCCGGACACATAGTCCTAATTGTTTGGTTTCTCGTCCTTTGGTTGCACTGTTTCCTTGTATAATTTAAATAGAGCTTTTCATCGCGCAGTTCTACAGAAACGTGCAGCATAAATGAATTTGTGGAGTTTTTGAGAAGCACTTCACATGTGCTGCAGTTAAAAATAGTAAGAAGGTCGATTGGAGTGATTTACTATGGAGGATGAGAAGAGAAAGAAAGCCAGGATTTTATTTGGGGGGGGGGTGTTTCTTCGCCGAAAAATGTTTGACGACCTTTTTTAAGTCATCAGATCGAAAATTCATCTCATTTTGCTTAAATTCATTTTAAATTCATTTTTTTCGTTATGTGCTGTAGTGAATGCATTCTATTATTTCATTTCGTCGAAGGGGGGGGTGGTGGTGGTGTTTTCATGGTTATATTTCATGGTTTTTGCATCACGAGCTAGTAAATGCAATAGATTTTTTCTGCATTTTCCATTTCGGGGGTGTTCAAACACCCCAAACACCCCTCCCCTGTCTACGGCCTTGAAAGAAAGGGTTGTGCAGTTCTAAAAATTCCTTTTAAAATGTTCTACATTGAAACCAATGGATATATATTTGTGGCCTGACTATGTCTCTGATTCCATTTGATTGCATCTAAGACAAATGGGTTACCATAATCAAGCGGGACTCTTTTGGGAGATAAAACCTTTGTATCCCGATCGAGAAGCTATAGCGTGTGTACCATTGTCTTTGTATATGCGATGCCAATTTCAATGTCTATATATGGATCAATAAATGATCGATTCATTTCTGCAAATAACTGCATATATATATATATTCTATATACACAGAGAATACTTATATTGCGCTCGAATCAATTGTGCAATCACATTTAGACCGCCCATGGATACACGAACTTGACCTTCCACCCTGCATGCAGCTTTCGTTACCCAACGTGGTGCACGCATCTATGGCGCGGGCACCACGGAATTGTTGGGTTCCGTCTATTCGTTTTGTCTGAAACCTTAATATGGAAGTGCGTTGCCATGGGATAGTGGCATCGAGATGGGTGTTGGTGGGGACCGCTGCAGAGGGGAGGGACTGCAGAGGGGAGGGGCTGAAGGGGCTGCAGAGGGGCTGAAAGGGGCTGAAAGGGCTGCAGGGGCTCATGACTGAGGCGCGACCGTTGAAGTCAAAGGCTGATCATAAACTGCATTCTAATAAATTTCTCTTTATTTCCATTTCGAATCGATCGAATTTTTCGGTCCAAATAATTCCTCCGAACGACAACAAAAGCCGATCACCAGAGGACGATATATATATATATTATATATATATACATACATATATATATATAATATTACATATACATATAATATAGATAATTATGTACCGGATATATATAAATGTATAAATGCATGTATAGATATAGACATATAAAAGCAAGAATATACATCTATGATAATGCACATGCAATGTCATGCATATGTGTAATTGTATATCTGTACAATTCGCAATGTATAGTTATATGTTTACAGTCTCTGCACGCTTTAATACACCATATTTAGGATTATATGTACGTTTTTATATATCCTTATTATATATATATATAGCCTATATATCTTACGTATAGTCTCTATACGACAATATATACGTATATATATAATATATATTCTGAATAATATGTTATGTATGCGCAGTATCAAGATGGGCAGCAAAATGAATTGGAATTGCATGTGCATATCGACAGACGCCTGCTAAGCAAAATACAGCAATCATTTATATAGCGCCTATCTATGCCGACGCACATACATCGAAGGCAGGACGCAGACTGTTCCGATAAATGACCAGGCGTCCCTCTGCTGCCACGGCTACTGCTGCTGGTGATGCGGTCCAAGAGACTATGGATTGATGGATGGATGGGATGGATGGATGGGCGGATGGATGGATTGATGGGTGGATGGATGAATGGATGGATGGATGTATGTATGGATGGATGGATGGACGGATGGGTGGATGGATGGGTGAATGGATGGATGGATTGGTTATGGGTAGGTGGATGGATGGATGGATGGATGAATGGATGGTGGGATGGATGGGATGAATGGATGGGCGGATGGATGGATTGATGGGTGGATGGATGAATGGATGGATGTATGTATGTATGGACGGATGGATGGATGGGTGGGTGGATGGATGGATGAATGGATGGATGGTGGGATGGATGGGATGGATGGATGGGCGGATGGATGGATTGATGGGTGGATGGATGAATGGATGGATGGATGTATGTATGGACGGATGGATGGATGGGTGGATGGATGGGTGGATGGATGGGTGGATGGATTGGTTATGGTTAGGTGGATGGATGGATGGATAGATGGATGGACGAACGGACGGACGAACGCGCGAACGGACGGATGGATGGTTGGCTGGCTCGACTGTCTGTCTATCTGTCTGTCTGTCTGTCTGGATGGATGGATGGATGGATGGATAGATGGATGGACGAACGGACGGACGAACGCGCGAACGGACGGATGGGTGGATGGTTGGCTGGACTGTCTGTCTATCTGTCTATCTGTCTGTCTGTCTGTCTGTCTGTCTGGATGGATGGATGGATGGATAGATGGATGGACGAACGGACGGACGAACGCGCGAACGGACGAATGGGTGGATGGTTGGCTGGACTGTCTGTCTATCTGTCTATCTGTCTGTCTGTCTGGATGGATAGACCGATGGATGGACGGACGAAGACAGAGAAGCAGTGAGAGGAGTAGAATAAATAGAATGAGGAAGAG
This sequence comes from Lumbricus rubellus, assembly GCA_945859605.1. Lineage (NCBI taxonomy): Eukaryota > Metazoa > Annelida > Clitellata > Crassiclitellata > Lumbricidae > Lumbricus > Lumbricus rubellus. Next base: position 15,786,914 of record OX243813.1, read on the forward strand.
GTGGAAGAGGAGGAGGAGGAGGAGGAGATAATTTGTGTTGTCGGTGGAGGGAAGGAGGGTGACGTCTGCAGTTGCGTTTCGTGTCATCATCATCGATGGACAGCTGACGCTAATTGGGTCTCGAAACCTCGTTCGTCGTCGTCGTCATCATCATCTGAAGCTGTTACGTAATAATCAACGCGCAAAGGCTTTGATTACACTTATACGTACAGTACATGTATATGTGCAGTGAAAGCGAATATATATATATATCATTATAATTATATATAAATTATATATATATATATATATATAGCCACGCATTGACCACACTAATAATGATCAACTCGACACACATACATACACACATACATACAAATTACAAGTATTATAATGTTATATCTTCGCTTGCATCGTCATTCATTCATTTGATTATTTAATTTCAGGAATTTATGGAGCGCTTCTTAATTCATGAAACCGACAAACGGTTGTGTGTTGATTTCCGGGAAGTCGGTATCCCGATCGCCCCATTACAAAATTCCCCGCACAGCAGAAAGCAAGAGTGAACAATGGCCATACTCATATTATACAGACGTGCCAAACGATCCTTTTAACCCCATGACTCCATTCCGTACAACATTTCGAAGAAGCAGAACCGCCTCCTCCTTTTCCCCTTCCTTTTCCTCCTCCTCCTCCTCCTCCTCTTCCATGGAGTGTTCTTCTTCCATGTAGCACTCCAGGGTCCCACACGACAAAACCTATACACTGTGTTTTCCACGCCATCAGAATATGCCGACGTCATCATCGTTTCTGTATCCATCTGAGTCGTGTGAGTCTTGTCTTTCCATGCAGTCTCATATCTTGATTTCACTTCTAACGATCTCATCGCGGACATCCATGCATCCTCGTATCATTTTCAAAATCTCATAGAAAATATACCATTTTCAAAACCTCATAAAAATAGGCCTGTACCATTTTCAAAATCTCATAGAAAATATACCATTTTCAAAACCTAATAAAAATAGGCCTATATACCATTTTTTTTAAAATCTCATAGAAAATATAGGCCTACCATTTTCAAAATCTCATAAAAATATACCATTTTCAAAACCTCATAAAAATATACCATTTTCAAAACCTCATAAAAATATACCATTTTCAAAACCTCATAAAAATATGCCATTTTCAAAACCTCATAAAAATATACCATTTTCAAAACCTCATAAAAATATGCCATTTTCAAAACCTCATAAAAACATACCATTTGGAAAATCACAACACCTCGCGATTTTCCTTGGGAGGAAATCATTCCAGGTGGAACTTTCTTTACCCTTTCAAAGACGTCTAGATTAAACACTGGACAATGCAGGAGTGAGTCCAGCGATACAACGACAATTAACGATCTTGACATTTAGCTGACATTTACATGTAGTTTAGTTGACATTTAGTTTAGCTGTCGATTATAGCCACCATTATTGTCCCGTCTTCCTGTCAAGAGCTAAGCCGCCTCAACTGCCGACCACTAGTTCCATAACTAGTGCTTAGTCTGGTTATATTCATTCAGTCAGTCATTGTATGCAAAAAGACATCGTGGTCCACAATATGGAAAACCAGGCTTCTTTTGAAGTGAAAGGGTGTGATCAGTGGCGGCGCCAGGGTTTCAGTTTTTGGGGGAGGGGTTGAAGCCCACGGGTGGAGACATACATTTCTGACGATTTTTTTCAGTCATATGGTCTCAATCTCAAGAAAATCAATCATTTTCCCAGTGAAAAAACTGACGACCTTTTAAAAAAGTCATTTGGTCTAAATCTCGTGAGCCTATTTCATCTTTTCTGTCCCAAAAACCTGATGACCTTTTTAGGGGGAAGGGTAGATCTAAGTCGAAATCTCATGAAAATATTTTATTTTCCCTGTGCAAAAAACATGTTCACCTTTGGGAGGGGGCTTATCCCCCTTCCCTATTTCCTCCTGGCGCCGCCACTTGGTGTGATGGCATGATTCTCACTCTCGAAAAAAGTATTAGCAGACATTCAAAAGTAGTATACGAAGTAACAAGTCCATTTGACAGAATCACCCGAGGTCCATAAAGAGTCACCTAAGGTCACCTAAAGGTCACCTACTCTCTTATATTGAATTTACGACTGAATTTTTAACAGTGTAAGAATGCATGAAGTTTTGTTAACGTTATATACGAGCAGTGTTATTTTAAATATTTCCATAACAATACTAAATTAATGTTACGAGTGTCACGTCATTGTAAAAATCATCGTTTTTGTGCGACAGAACAGAAATAAAAGAAAATGGAACGAAAGTATGGATGGGCCAACATAATATAATGGACTACTTTGATTCAATGATGACCGTGCAATGACTGCAGATCAAGGCCAAACTAGATTGCAAAATAAACAATGCATCATGCATCTTTTAAACTGATGTACGGTCGGCACACTTTTATGAACAGATATGCCAGAGAATTCAATTTGGTCGAACCATTGTATACGAGAGAGAATTGACGTATGTTAGTTGCGAGCGAATTCTGCTCGCAATTTACCCGAGGATATCCTGTAGGCTAATGGCCATGAACATCCGCTATATAACCTACGCCCAAGTAAAATCATTAAAGGGTGAAGGAAAAGCATTTGTTAATGGACAGATAGGCCTACATGAAAACATCGCCGGTTTTTTAAATGCAATCAGGTGTCTATATTCTCAGGCTGGCAAAACCTGTTGCTGAACTATAGCAGGCGGTGGCCGTCCATTACGCCTTAATCCCTAATTATTGTGCGTGTGGCGCGTTTCCGTGTTGTAATCAAGCAATTTGACGGAGATGTGTTAGTAGCCAGACGTGCAGGTGAAATTCTTTAATGACCCTATACAGAAATTACGGTATAGGCTAACAGGTATAGAGAGATCACGGAATAATGTAGATTTTTAGATGAATAAAAGCGGTCTCCCGTAACAAATAGGAAACGTGTGACAATATCCCAACGCTGGTGCTAGGACAAAATGTCCCCGGACAAAATGTCCCGGACAAAATGTCCCGGACAAAATGTCCCTGGACAAAAAGTCCCCGGACAAAATGTCCCTGGACAAAAAGTCCCCGGATAAAATGTCCCCGGACAAAAAGTCCCCGGACAAAATGTCCCTGGACAAAAAGTCCCCAGATAAAATGTCCTCGGACAAAAAGTCCCCGGACAAAATGTTCCTGGACAAAAAGTCCCCGGATAAAATGTTCCCGGATAATATGTCCCGGGACAAAAAGTCCCCGGACAAAAAGTCCCCGGATAAAGATGTTCCCGGACAAAATGTCCCTTGACAAATAGTCCCTTTAAAGAACATAAATTCGCACGTTCTTTCACGAGTCCCTCTGTATTTTGACAACTGTTATTTGTGCCAGAAAGACTTATTGTCAGTTTTATTACATCTACAGACCTTCTTTTTAGGCCATGTGCTTTTCTAAATGTTTTAATCTAAAGAAATTTCGATCAAACAAATGGCATGATTGGAAACTTGCAAAAATAGCGAATAACCTACATGATAATAGAAAATAAATTTCAAAATATATACAATAATAATGATTATAAAACGTAAAAAATTAACCACTTTATTACAACCAAGCAAACAATTGTAGGCAACTGAAAAGAAGCTTAGTAAATCTTTTAAAAGTGTCGGGACTCCCAGGGCTGTGAACACGGTAATCCTGGGTGATAATGTAGCTTCCACGGCCCGGACGCTACTTGTTCACGGGTCGGAATGGACGCCAGCCCACTTTTCCGTCTGAAGCCACCCGAGTCACGGCTCTGTCTACCTTCAGACTTCAGTGCACAACGGTTGTTCACCGTACCCATAATCGCAGTCCCTGTCTAGAAAAGGCAGAGGTCAATCGCTTCTGCAAGAAAGAAAACACTATTGAACTCGTTGTCGGAGTCCGACTCTGTCTCTTTCGTGGTGATCGAGTGGGCAGAGCGTGACAACAAGTCTATTCTTTCTGGGATAAAGGGAAAGTGTGACAAAACGTCAAGGGCGGTAGGTCGTGTGTTGAGCAGCGGCAAAGATGCCAGTGACTTGTTGGCGATCTAGCTCCACACATCGGTTTATGGCAGTAGAACCAAATCCCACGTAAGCTCCTGGGTGTCCGATGGATCTGCATTATACTACGGTCCACATGAGCAGAAAGGCTGCTGTTATTCCAGACTTGATGTCATTGACTGGGTGGCTAATGTCTATCCGGGGGCGTCGTGTGTCTTTGGTCGGCAGTCGTGAATTGATGAGGGGTTCTCCACCATGGATCACTTTTCCGGGGACATTTTGTCCGGGACATTTTATCCGGGGACTTTTTGTCCAGGGACATTTTATCCGGGGACTTTTTGTCCGGGGACATTTTATCCGGGGACATTTTGTCCGGGGACATTTTATCCGGGGACATTTTGTCCGGGGACATTTTGTCCGGGGACATTTTATCCGGGGACATTTTGTCCGGGGACATTTTGTCCGGGGACATTTTGTCCTGGGACATTTTGTCCGGGGACATTTTATCCGGGGACATTTTGTCCGGGGACTTTTTGTCCAGGGACATTTTGTCCGGGACATTTTGTCCGGGACATTTTGTCCGGGGACATTTTGTCCGTCCACGCCAACGCTATATTGCTTTGCGGTAATTATATAGACCTACAGTCCTACATATGCGAAAGTAGGCTAATTCGGTCTTTCCGTGCTAAGTGCTGATCCAGTAAAAGGTCTGAAGATTTCGAAAATGACCCCCGGTGAGATAGCCTTGTCTCACCAGTGGCGGATCTAAGGGGGGCGACGGGGGCGATCGCCCCCCCCCCCCAATTGTCCGTCGGTGCTCGTAAGAGGCGTATAAAAAGTAAAAAGATTACTGTAATTCCAACACTGACACTCACACTGACACTCACGACCATAAAAACTGACCCTAACCGACCCTCACCGGCCTCATTCGGGCACGCATCCATAATCCGTCCTCCCCAATTTCAGCGGCAAGTCTCCGCCTATAGTATGCACGAAATTGCAGACTTCTTTGACTTTGGGTCCATACTCCATAGTCGTCTAAATCATAGAAGCCTTTGAGCAAATGCTCCATCGAACTATAGGCTATGGCCTAGCCGCCTATGGTTGGTTGAGAAATTTTAAGTGTTAATTTCTAAAGTTATTGTGGGATCGAATTATTATTACCATATTATTTTCACATTTCTATGCATGACTTAAGTACATGGTATGCATATTAACGAGAAGAAAAATTTGTTAGGGGACCTAAATCAAGTGTCCAAAACAGGCTCCAATTGGCAGTAAATACTCTACAAAGCGTTGTCGAAAGTGTCAGGGCCCAAAGACTTCGGGGGACAGATGCCCCTTTTTGGGCCCTGTGTGTTGATGGACTAATTGTCAGACATATTGATTAAAGGTTTTTTATGTGAAATAATGTGGCTTGTTTTCAATGCACGTAATTTACTTTTGAACCGTAGGCCTATTATGTTCAATTTTTCATACATTTATATGATTGAGTAATCCCCGAAATATATTGCCAAAAACAGGCCTCCTTTGATCTCAAATGCTGCAAAATGCGTTTGCGGCTGGGGCTCCGCCCCAGACCCCGACGCTCCCCCAAACCCCCTAATCGTAAGAGGCTTCGCACCTTCGGCGCGAGCAACTCTCCACTGAAGGCGAATTCGCCCCCTCCAAAATAATAGCCTAGATCCGCCCCTGTGTCTCACCGGCATGCAACAATAAAACAAAAGGCACTAGGAATGGGCTTACGATGAGAGCGAAACTTTATGGAACTTGTTTTGTCAATGTGCATAATATATCGATAACTTATTTGATCTGAACCATTTAAAAAATGTTAATAAATTTCATAATAAAAAACGTCTATAGTAACTTATGAGAAGCAGAAACTTTGGGTCATAATATTGATATAAATTATAAATCAAGACAAGGGAGGAGCACATTATCGAACTTGCCAGAAATGTAGGCCTACATTGAATGAATCTTAGGCCTTCCATGCTTGGGATTTGATTCCATTAAATGGCACTTCCAAGCTTCTATTGCATGTACAATGTACAATGTACATGATGTATGTCTGCATGGAGAGCTTCGTGAAGCCAGTACCACGTATGCCTTACATTGTTCTGACTTATTGACTTCGATTTTGAGCTCCACTGCATCAAATGCTTTCGAGAAGTGAAAGAAAAGTTTGTAAAAAATAGATTTGTATAAATTGCTTTAGAGATTTTCGTTCCCTGTTTCTATCAGAGCCATGGAAGTAAAATGCTGAAAACGAAAATCATGTTGGGTTGGTGTTAAACATTTTCTAGATGCCATGCAGTTGATTACTCGAAAAAATTATGTTCTTATCGAGCTATTTGGAGTTGTATGAAATTTAAGAGCAGAGATTATTAATAGGTTACATTTGGTTTTGTCACCATATTATGAACTATGAAACTACAGGTGACATTGGCAATGATTATCGTTAATTAACAATGAATTTGTGTAACACCTGTAGCTCAACTCACCTAGGGCTATAGCTTACCTATTCACGAGCGCATCAAAATATATGACTTGGAGAATGAGAAGGAAAGCTCTTCATTAGACTGGATTTTTTCACACTTCTTTATATTGTCACATAGATAATGTCGCCATCAGGGGCGGATACAGAAATTTTCCAAGAGGGGAAAAAGTTGTGACGTTGGGTCCGAAAAAATATTGCTGATTCTGGGCAGAAAAAATCTGACGACCTTTTTTCTTTAATCATATGAAAAAACATACCATAAAAGCTGATGCCCTTTTTGTCCAAACCAAATGGGGGGGCCACGATACATGCATGGGCATTTCTAAATGGGGGCCATGGCCGGATTGCCCCCCTGGATCCGCCCCTTGTCGCCATGCAGAATAGTTATATCATTTCGACGGAATATAATAAACCACCGACGCCATGCGATTGATGAGATATTTTTTGGAGGTATTTTTCCGAAGGTATTTTTCGGATGTCTTTGTAATTTCGTAAATTAAATAAAATAAGGTTATAGCTTCTTCTTCTTTCCATGTATACAGTAGCAGCGTCTGCGTCTAAATGGATCGAGCTCTAAGTAGGGTTTCCTTGTCATGATCCAATTTCCTATTCCACATAATCATGCCTCGCCGTCGAGCAGTGAACAGCAGGTGGTGCGACATGTAATAAGGAACTGCCGAGCGCTGCAGATAAATGAAACATTTTCTTCTTATACATTTGTATAAAAGGAAATGTCTCGGAAGTCAGCTGCAGCAGCAGAGGGCGTAGAGTCTGCATGATGCTTGCGAAGTGATGAACACCCATCAAACCAACGATGCACCTACATGTATTCCCCAATAATTTCCCCATGCATAATTTCATAAGCTTATACAATTTATACTTGTGACAATCGTTTATCGACCTCGTGCAGAGGACTTGGGTATACTTGTATACGTCTGTAATGATTATACGCGAAGATTGAGAAGCCGGTATTGTATAGGCCTAGCCTATCACTACAGATACCGTTCAGTATATATATTTTAAAACGTTTTTGCATTCTTCTAATTTAAAGTTTGTAAGTTATTTTAGAGAATAACTTGGTTCTATCAAGTAAAGCATTTCTATACGCAAGCAAATTTTAACAGCATTGATTTGTTGCAAAATCCGCAACACGATGCTCACCATTATAATAGTCCTGCACATCATCAGCAACAACATTTTCAATTAGCAAAATAGTCAAGTTAGTCTGAGCCGTTCTTAAGCCATTGTAGGTTTTAATAAGTTTTAGCCATTTAGTTTCGATTACCCATTTGTATTTACTAGAAAAGTAGAAATCTCTTTTGTGGCGTGCACATATTCCGTCAATTAAAATAATTAATTACTACATCAATTTAAAATAAATGGAATAGTGTCACAGTCAAACAATTGGTATACGCTAATTCCTGTCAATTTCGCACAAGCAATCAATCAGACAAGATCAACATTTAGACATTAATAATATTATTACAGACATGTCATTTGATTAAAAATTGTAGAGTCTATCTATAGGGCCTACAGGGACTTTTATGGTTAGGCCACCTATAAGTCTGAAAGTAAAGTTAGCAGAAAAAGGCACGAGTTACGGTCAAACCACGAACTTTATTATGATTGTTGAAGTGAAATTCTGGATAATCTAATAGAAACTAGTTACCGTATCATGTCTCAATGGTTGAACAATAATTATGTTCTTATTCCAGGAATAAAGAATTCTACACGTAGCCTACAACATTAGGCCTATAGTTTGTTTGCGCACTGGTTATAGAGCCTCTACTACTCAGAGGCGCTCCATAATGCAGAGCGGACACTGCATCGGAGTTTCACGCCGAAGCGCTGAGCAATTGCGGGGTGAAGGACTTTCCCAAGGTCCCTACGCGCCGTAGGCTACGCGGCGAGGTGGATTCGCTTATCCACACGGTCACTTTTCAACAAACTGACCCAATCACATTAACATGCGGCATATTGCCTTCCAGTTTTTGTTGCTAGGCAACGTGGGCGTTGTCAATCTCACCACAATAAAACACATTATAGCATGCAGCTCGGGGCCCGTAAAAGCGCGGGGTCCAAGGCGGCTGACTTGCTCGCTCACTCGCTCGCCTTGCCTTGTCTTGCTTTACCTTAAGGCCGGATCTGGCCATCGCTGTCTGATCTCAATGCACAGTTGAACAATCACATAAAGATTATTATTTGCCTTTCATTGTCCAGTCAGGTCTTATTGCGACACACTTCCCCCAAGAGTTCTACAAAGATGAAGGGATCTAAAATATATCAGGTTTAATGTCTCTTGCCTAAGGTGAATTGTGTTATTCCTCATGCAGTAAAGTATTGCCATCACTCAATAATGGTAATGGCAGTTTGGTACGAGTACAATCTTTTTCCGATTTGACGACATAGGTACCTAGGCTATACCCAGCTATAGCGCCACTCAAAATTACGGCCATTCTGTAGAACTCCCAGTGCGAGAACAACGAGAGACTTAGTTCTTAAGAAGAGGGAGAGAGACAGACAAATAGGAAGATGGGGGAAGGAGGGAGAAATGCAGATAGCAATCCAGAAAGAAGAGCACCGACACCATGCAGAGAAAGATCTCGTTCGAGGGACAAACAAACAATTCAACACTGTCTATAGAGAACGGAGAGGTGGATGAGAAGATGAAGAAAGAAAAGAGCGAATGAGATCTCTGAGCTATATAACTTCAGCGCAATACAAAGTTTCGATGTTAAATATTGAATACGTAATGGCATAGGCAATAGCCATAGAATGGCATAGACTCATAAGGATAAATAGCCTAATTGTAGATCAAGCGATCGTTTGCTTTAAGACGATGAATATATACGAGAATAAGCGTAGCCTATACGTTACAGGGTTTTAATGTGCTATCATATGCTATTAAGTTTTTAAAATTTTACCTGACTAATGGGTGGCCCTCTTAGCAAGATTGTCCATTCCTTCTGGGTCTCCCCTTCTTAACCAAATTATTTTAAAGTATTACGTTCACTGCCATAATAATATAATTGTATTATGTTTGTTTGGTTTCGGCAAAATAAATTAATTAATCAATAGGCAGCTGTGTGTTTTCTTCTATAGCCGCACCATTGGACCCATAAAGAGGCATGTGCTTATTTTCTTCTGGCCAGTCCAGCGTTCAGATATATAATCGATCAGCATGAAAAGAATAAAAGGGAATTTTACGGTTCTAAATTTAGGGCTGGTCTTACCTTTGACTAGAACGTGAACCAACGGTGAGTTCTGCTTCCTTTCGAGCGGCGAATAAGCGACGCATGCGTAGTCGCCCTCGTCCGATTCAGCGGCCGACCTTATGAGCAGGCTGCCCAGTTGGTTGACCTTGACGCGCCCTCCTCCCATCTCCACCTCACCCAGCGGTCGATTGTCTTTGATCCAGACGATGACGGTGTGAGGTGGATCGGCCCTGAGTGGACAATCGATCCGACCCCTCATCCCTTTCGCCAGGTAGATGGCGTTCGATGTCCCCTGCAGATGCTGCTGGAGCTGGAGGTGATGCGGCGGATTCTGCAGCAGCTGCAGAGCCTGACTGGTGGGATGGTGGGGGATGAAGTGGGGCTGCGGTGGGTGGGGCGGTGGATGGGGTGAGGGCGGCGGTGGGTGGAGGAGGCGGACGGCGGAACGCATCCTAATGGCGTCCGTCGATTGAGCGATGATCGTGAGGAGGAGAAAGACCGGGGCGTCGAACCCGATGCAGACGAACAAGAAGGCGCTCTGGTGACCGAAAGAGGAGACAGGCGCGCCGAAGGAGGAGGAAGAGGAGGAGACGGAGGGGGATGGAGGGCTGCTGCACACCTCAGCAAACATCTTCTTCGTCGGCGTCGGCTGCGGTTACGGCAAACTCTTTCATCGAATTATTGTGGACGACGAACATTGTGATCAGTGACAAAGGTTCACGACCAGGGTCGTCATCTTCAACGGCGGCATCTTCGTCGTCTCTCAACGCATCCACCATCAGAACCACCAGCAGCAGCATCAGCAGCAGCAGCAGCAGCGAAATCAAGCATTTCAATAATGTCGCAACAACACAACAGCAGCATTGCCGCTCTGCCATGCAGCCATATCGTAATACACTCGGTGTGGCTGCAGTGTATGTATCGCGGTGGCGGCGTGGACGTCGACGATTCAACGCTCTAGCTGCACCGATGATGATGCTTCCTCCTCTCTGTAATCTCTCTCTTTCTCTGCTCTGAAGGACGGAGCAAGTCAGCGACGAAATTCATAAAGCAGCAGCAGCAGCACAACTGCAGCAGACAACCAGCGCCGCCGCTCCCTCTATGCACATTCAATACATTCACGAATCGAGATCGACGTGACGATAGAGGGCGACACCGACGCCACCGCCGCTGCAGCACCGCCAGTCGTCTGTTTCTCGAGCAGCGACCACCGCCGCCGCATCAGCCGCATCAGCAGCAGCTGCAACCGAAGCATCATCGGTCGTCGACCGTTCGCCGCCGACGACGATGTTTCATTGCCTTTTGCATCCTGCTGTCGCGTTAGAGCCCTGGAGACAGACCAGCAAAATGTGCGTCACTTATAGTTGAAAGCCCGAAGGCCACCGTCACCACCGCCACCACCGACACCACCGACACCACCGTCGTCACCACCGTCGCCGCCTGCACCGTTCATCCGACCTCCAGAGCAATGAACGAACGAACGAACGAACGAACGAACGAAAGGCTACGACAATAATATATCGTCCGAAGGCTTTATTCAGCCGGTGTTTCTACAGCAGCATCAGCAGCAGCAGCAGCAGCAGCATCACCATCATCATCATCATCAGCAGCAGCAGCAGCAGCAGCACGGCTTGCTCTAAATATAGCAAAGCGTGGCGCTCCAACTCCACACGCCGTATACATACGCTGGCTATAATATGGCATCACGGACCGACCGACCGATCTACCGGCGCACTGAGGTTGCACGCACACGCTCCTCATATCTCCAGCCGTCTTGCTTGACGACGACGCTGACGACGATGGCGCATGATCGCGTGCATGTAATGCGGGCACAAAACTTCACCGTTGCCATGACGATGACGATGACGATGATGATGACGATGACGACGACGATGACGATGACAACGACAATGACGATGACGATGACGATGATGCTGACGATGGCGCATGATCGCGTGCATGTAATACGGACACAAAACGTCACCGTTGTCATGGCGACGACAATGACGATGACGATGACGATGACGATGACAACGACAACGACAATGACGATGATGATGACGATGACGATGACAATGACGATGACAACGACAACGACAATGACGATGACGATGATGATGACGATGACGATGACGATGACGATGATGATGACGATGACGACGACGATGATGATGACGATGACGACGACGATGACAATGACGATGATGATGACGATGATGATGACGATGACGATGACGATGATGATGACGATGACGACGACGATGATGATGACGATGACGATGACAATGACGACGCGTCACAGCATTTCTCGGCGGCAGATGTCACGTCGTCGCGTCCATTGTGACGTAATCCCCGCCGTAGAATAATATCCATTAAGACAATTGCGCGGGTGCTTGAGGCGACCGTCGACTGATCGACCGGTAAAATCATTACGACGAACCGACGATGACGTTGATTTGATGAGCGGCCAGCAAACCCTACCCTACCCGGTTCTACCCTACCCTACCCTACAAAACCCTACCCTACCCTGCCCTACCCTGCCCGGCCCTACCCTACCCTACCCTACCATATCCTACAAGGCTACAACACCCTACCATACACCACCCTAACCTACAAAACCCTACCCTACAACACCTTATACCCTAAAACACCGTATACCCTACAACACCATACCCTACCCTACCCTACAACACCCTACCCTGTAACACCATATACCCTACAACACCCTACCCTACCCTACCATGCTCTGCCCTGCCCTACTCTACCCTACCTTTCGACGATGACAACGGAGAAACCATACGTAGCAAATTGTCGGGCAACTGGTCCGTTATAATAATATTATTATGTCTGTCTGTTGAATGTTGATATTATCATGCACGAGCTTCAGCAGACAACTAAGCTCACTAAATACCATCAATAGAATCATAAGCAGCTGCTTTTATTTATTTATTAAAACTAGTTGTTCGACCTGCAGTAAATTGGCCACAAATGATCCACAGCTAGAACGAAGCATAGAATTCAGTATATAGAATATATTACTGTATTCACTATTCTGCCATTTATCTCTATTCAAACGTTATTTTCATAGAGACTAACGGTGCTAATAATTATAATTACGCCTCTTAGTCGCTGCCTTAACATTCGTCATAGAACTGTTAACACACATAATTATCTTCTCCTCCAAAATGGCGTCTCTGTTTGCGGTGATGTGCGCTGTTTGACGCCGCCGTCGTCGTCGTCGGCTGGGCGCATGCATGGCGCACATACCTGCTTGCTATATATAGCATAACCGGTGTCTTGTGATTAACAGCATTACCGGCATTACATAGCGCCTTTGTCCATCGCTAGAGAGGATGTCGGTGGTGGGCGTTGCAGCAGCAGAGAGGGAAACTGCGCACCGTGTCATCATCATCATCATCATCATCATCATCACCATCATCATCATCGTCGTCGTCGTCGTCGTTGTATGTGTGGAAAAGGCGATTTATCGATTTACCTTTTCGTATGCGACGACTTTTGACACAAATTAAAGAAGAGATCAGCGGCGACGACGACGACGGCGACGACGACAACGACGACTGCTGCTGCTGCTGCTGCTGCTGATGCTGCATCGGTAGTGCAGCTGCCCCGTGTTCTTTAGCCGACGACGACGACGACGGATTCCATTAGATTTATCCAGTAGGAACGGACGACGGTGATAATTTGCGTTTAATACACGTCGCGTCTCTGGCCCCACCGCCCAACACCACCCGCCCCCGCCTCCTCCTCTTTCGCCACCGCCGTCCCTGCCTGGCTTCGGTGGCAGCCACGCCGCTGCCGACGACGACGACCGGACAGACGGACATGGACCACGGTGGCGACGGTGACAAAGAAGCTTGCCAGATGAAATGACTGTGCATGCGATGAGGAAGGGAGGTAGGAATGGATGGAGGAATGGAAGGAGGAAGGTAGGAAGGGAAGGGAAGGGAAGGGAAGGGAAGGGAAGGGAAGGGAAGGGAAGGGAAGGGAAGGGAAGGGAAGGGAAGGAGAGAGGTAGGGATGGTCGCAGTTGGCGTTGACCACCCGACCGCCAGCCGCTGTTGCTGTCGTGCGCCTCGATGCTTAGAGAGTGACTCGGTGGCAAAAAAGGAGCACTAACAGAATATTTACAAGGCTCGTCGCCTTGCGAGTGGCAGAAACAAGCGCTCTAATCTCGACGACGTCGCTACCACCGCCGCCACCACCGCGTTCGTCTAATCACTTGCAATAAAATCAGAGACTGAGTATAGGTGACCGGTCGATGCATGCCGCTTTGATCCATCACCTGCTAAGCATGCTAGACCTACACTGAAGTGCAGCACACCACTTCAATAGAGACAACAAAGACCAAAGAGCGTGCACAGCTCTTGCTAGTCAGATTCTATATTGCACCCGCAGACACCAATCATCTTTGTAATTATTGCGTCGTTAAATAAATATTATCAAACCGTAAAGCTATTCACCATGGCAGCAGCAGGGGCCGTATCCACGAGTCTTACTAAGCTTGGCTAAGCGATACGACGCGACTAGTTAGTATGCGTCTTAGAGTTTCCAACAGTATAGGTGTGATAACCTCCTTGTGATCACCTCCTCCTATCAGTCTCTTCGGAAGCTTCTTCGTATAAGTTCGTGGTAGCATAAGCCTATCCCTAGATAACTGTTTCATTAGCTAAATGGCTAGGTAAAGAATCTACAGACTTTCACTGTTTTGTAACCAACAACGACGACGTGTTTAAGTCTTCTTATTATACTCCAAAATCCGATGTAAAGTAAAACGATCAGCAACAACACAACAATGACTACACTTGCGTTATCATAACAACTACACGACTACTACCTTCATCAGTCTACTCTATCGCAACTCAACAACAACTATTACAGCCTATCTCAACAGCTCTCAACACACAACACTCCTTCTTCACTTCCACTCCCTCCTTGTACACTCAACGTACGCTCGTCTAGACATCACGCGCTGTCCAGACAACCACCTGTCCAGACGCCGCGCGCCAATTTGCAGTTGGCCTACCTGCGTCGCTGTACGACAATCGTCGTGCACTGATTAAATTAGCTTACATTACCTCCTTCCTTTCTTTTGAAGAGAGCTAATTAATCTTAAAAATTAGCGAACGTATAATGCTTAAACTAAATACAAACAATTCCTATACTAAATGCAATCACAAAATATCTTATACTACAATCTCGATAAGCAGTCCGCTACTACATTCAGCTTTCCCTTCTTATAGTTCAACAGAATGTCAAAATTTTGCAATGATAAAGACCATCGGACTAACTTAGCAGACTTCGACATTGACTCAGTCAAATAAACTAAAGGGTTATGGTCAGTGAACACATTAATCTTGGAACCAATAATAATTTCTTTCAATTTGTTTAAAGCCCATATGATTGCATAGGCTTCCTTCTCAATCGTCGCCCATCTCCTCTGGGTATCTGTCAGCTTCTGACTGATAAATGAAACGGGACGTTCTATCCCCTCATCGTCCACTTGTGACAGCACAGCCCCCACAGCAAAATCACTGCTATCACAGTACAAATTAAATGGTTTGCCAACCTCGAACATGTATAAAATCACATTTGATAAAACAATTTCTTTAAGAGAATCAAAAGACTTCTGGTGGTCCTCAGTCCAAACAATGTTCTCAGGTGTCTGCTTGCTAGTTAAATCCGTTAATGGTTTAGCAATTTCAGCAAAATTACAAATAAATTGTCTGTAGAAACCAAAAAATCCTAACACTTGCTTCACTTGCTTCTTCGTTTCAGGGTTTTTTAAATTAATCAAACTGTCAATCCTATCTGGATTCATCATCTTCTTCCCTGATCCTATGAGGTGACCGATGAATTTCACCTCACTCTTACCAAACACACATTTCTTCAAGTTCAAGGTTACATTATGCAGTCTTATTTGTTTCAAAAACAATTCTAAATGTTTCAAATGAATGTTCCAATCATCAGAATGTACTGCAATGTCATCAACATAGGGTTCAGTAAATGTATTAATCGGTTGCAAAATCATGTTTATTGCTTTTACAAAAGTCCGTCCAGAGTTAATCATGCCAAAAGGGACACGTGTAAATTCGTACAGTCCATTATGGGTAACGAATGCGGTTTTCCATTGGTCGGATTTCTTCACAGGACAAGTCCAGTAAGCACTGCGACAGTCCAAAACGGAAATGAACTTGGATTTCCCGACTTTGCTCAGCACATCGTTGACGATCGGCATGGGATATCGACAATTTTCAGTATATGAATTCACGTACCTGTAGTCGCACGCGAGTCTCAAGGATCCGTCCTTCTTCTTGACGATGACCAGCGGACTTGCCATTCTGCTCGACGACGGTTGAATGATGTTTGCTTTCAGCATCTCTTGTATTTGTTTGTCCACTTCTGCGCGGTATATCAGCGGTATTCGATAAGCCATGAACTCCTTCTCTCGAAAGTCCGGTCTCAGCACCACTTCGTGTTCTACCAATGTACATAATCCAGGTTTGTCCGAAAATCTGTCTGCATAACGGTTCAGTACATCCAGTAGCTGTTTCTGTTGCTCGCTCGTAAGATGTCCAATCTGTTCATAGTCCAATTGCAGCGATTTCTGTGTCGTCTCTGCATGGTCTTCTTTCAATGGTAGCTCTACCACTGATCCGAATTCGTCGTCCTCTTCCACGATGAGACCACACGATAATGTTCTTGCGATGAACTTCCTCATTTTGTTGGCATGGACGATTCGTCGGCCGTTTTCATTCATGTCCACCAGATACGAATACTTGGATCTTCTTTGTAGCACTGTACATGGACCATGCCATCGTGAGATCAATTTATTGGTTGACGTTGGATACAGGACGATGACGTTTTCTCCTGGTTCGAATTCTTTATCCTTGGCCCTCTTGTTGTATTGACTGGCGTATTGTTTTTGCTTTTCCTCTGCACAATTATCAGCAAATATCAAAGCTTTCTCCATGTCTGCTCTTAAGTTCTTCAGGTACTTTGCTGGTTGTACTCCAATGTTTGGCGGTAGATTTATTTCTTTGGTCCAGCTTTCCTTTAAGATAGTTAATGGTCCTCTTGGCATTTTTCCATACACCAGCAGATATGGTGCCACTCCTGTCGTTGCGTTTGGAACTTCTCTCAATGCCCATACAGTAAACGGAATGATTTTATGCCACTGTCTTGGATTTTCCACAATGACATGATGTACCATCTTCTTGAACGTCTGATTCCATCTCTCGACTAATCCGGCTGCCTCTGGATGCCCTGGTGAATCGAATCGTGGACAGCATCCCATCAATTTCAAAAATTCCCTTGTAAGACTGGCTGTAAAATTCGTGCCTCTGTCGCTGGTGATCACAGATGGCACCCCCACGTCAATGAATAGCTTCATCAAAGCTTCGCACACAGCCTTAGCAGTCAATGACTTCAGCAAAAAGATTGTCGGCCATCTTGTACATGAATCCACTATGCACAAGCAATACTTATGCCCAGCTGCTGACTTCGGTTCTATTGGGCCTACCACGTCCATAGTCATCCGTCGGAATGGTACATCTTCCCTTGGAATTGGTGTAATCGGCACTCGATCCATCACCAAACTTCGTGCCTTCAGCTGACACTTCTCACAGGACTTACAAAATTTCACCACGTCTCGACGCATCTTTGGCCAGACAAAGGACAACTTGATTCTCTCTCGTGTCTTCTCTTCTCCCAAGTGTCCGCCAAATACTGACTCGTGAGCTAATTCCATTACTTGAATTCTTCTCTCTTTCGGTAACACCAACTGGTACACTAGCTGATCCAGCATTTGATGTTTCTTATACATCAATCCATTCACCACGCTAAACTCTGATCCTTTGTCTTCAGCGATCCTCCACCACGATTTCAGTGACTCGTCATTTCTCTGCTGCTCCTCGAATTTCTTCGCATCTTCCAGCTGTCTTTCATCGTTCGAATTCTCTGTGAACAAGTCCCTCATACTTGTCTCCAGTTCAGCGTCGCTTCCGGAATCTTCACTATCATTTCGTTCACATGCAGCCATCTCTTCTTCAGTTTCATTGTTCTCAGATGTTGTTCTTTCGTCATCTTGAATGCTGAGTTCATCTTCGCTGTCCGTGTCATCTTCTTGCGAACTTTCGTTTATCGTTTCATCTTCTCCGCCTTCGACTTCTGCTCTCCGACTTTGTGCTCTTGTAGTCACATTCGCTTGTAGTTCCCCTTGCAATACACTCACTGGTGGAATCTCTTTCAATTCTGCAATTATCTCCGGATGTAGCAAGAACTTTTTTCTGTTTTCTTTGCACAGATCCGCTGGAATGCTGGCACACACTAAAGTTAAATATGGCGCGATATTTATTGTCCTGTCCTCTGTAACTGCTCCTTCGTTACGACCGCTCATCCGCACTTCGATTTTCACCAACTTAGCTGGAATCGGCTCTCCAGCTACACATTGCAAATGAACTCTGCCGATTTCTTCTACTGTCGTTCCTTTCAGTAGTTCCTCGTTGATTACTGGTATCTCGGTCCCCGAGTCAATCAACGCCTCGACTTGCACAGGCTGCCCATCAGTCCCACGTATCTCCACATTTACATGCTGCAACGATATCTTCTTTATGCGTTGACACTCCTCTTTACTTTTTGTTTCTCGACAAATTTCTGCAATGGAAGTAGTCTTTATCGCTTCTTTCTGTATGGTGAACTGCGGCGTACACTTCATTACCGACTTCACTTCTGTTTCACGATCGTCCGATTCTTCAAACTGGTCTGGTGCATTCATCACTTGTATCTGGTTTACTCGAAGATTTTCTGCACTTCTGCTAAAGTTCTTCCTCAGATTTGCCGCTCCTGGTGCTTGGCAATGTTTTATTAGGTGTTTGTCAGAATGACAGTTGTGGCAACGTTTCTTTATAAAACTTCTTTGCTCATTGTTCTCCCACTTGTTGTACGGCGTGTATGATGCATTACTTTCTGTTGGGCGTCCCAGCGGCGGAGTTCGATTGTAGGCTTGCCTGTCTCACGTTGACTCTTTCTTATCTTGCCAATACTGCTTTCCAGAATAATTATCTTTCTTTGCATCATTACTCTTGGCTTGGCTTCCGGTGTCTTTGCTATCCTTGTTCCACTTGAATGGCTTTGAGCTATTTCCCCATGCTTCAAATTTCGGTTTGTCTTGGAACATCACACCAATTCGATTGTTTACATGTATGTCTGCGAGGTCTGCAACATTACTAGCTTCCAAGCATTCTGTGCCCTCTTTTGCTAAGACAAACTGTAGTGGACCTGGTGGTAAACATTCTTTCAGCTTATCCGCCACTAACAAATCAAACAGCTTCTCGTAGTCTTTGCCCACTCGTCTACTCCGGACATAATAATTCAACAGGTTCTTCAGCCTAGCCGTGAACATCGTATACGTTTCTTCGGCTGTCTTCTTGGCATCTGCAAACCTTGACCTGTACTCACGAGCTGTTAATTTGAATTCCTTCAACAAGTGCTCTTTCACTGCATCGTATTTATCTAAATTCTCAAATGACAATCGATTCAATACCGTTCGCGCTCTCGGGGTCATCAATGGCAACAACAATTTCACCCAATATTGCTTTTCCACAGCGAAGCTATTGAATGCATTTTCAACTGTTTCAAAATATAATGGCACTTCCATCATATCATACGGCATCTTCGGTAACACATGCTTCATTGCGTCGCCTATCTTCTTAATCTTGGACACCATTGTCTCACTTTCTTTGAGCCTAATCTGTTCTGATACTTCCCGGCTCTTACGATCATCTTCGTCCCTCTTCTTCAGTCGATCTTGATCTTCGATTCTCCGCAGTTCTTCTTGTTCAATCTTCTGCTGCAACAGTTCTAACTGCTTTCTGCGTTCTTCTTTTTCAATGGCCATTTCTTTAAGTTGAGCCTCCTTGATAGCAAGTTTCTTTTGTTCTAACTGCATCTGCTCTTCTCTTTCTCTTTCTGCTTTTGCCAAATTGTCTTTTCCGGCTTGAAATTCTTCCTGACGAATTTCTTCTGCTCTCTCCAGTTCTTGTAAACGCATCTTTTCTTTTTCTTCCTCGCGAGCCTTTTTGTCCTCAATCTGCTGCTTTCGTATTTCTTCATCGCTTTTTCTTGCTTTTTCGTACTCTATCATTAACTCCATCCTTCGTCGTTCTGATTCGTCACGATCTATTTTCATTTGTTCTAACTGAAGCTGGAACTGTTGCTTCTGCATGTCTATCTCTTGTTGTCTTATCCTTTCTAATTTTTCTGCTCTTTCCGCTCGTTGCTCCTCTTTCTCTTTCTCCTCTTGTTTACGCTCTTTCTCCTCTTGTCTGCGCTGCTCTTCTTTCTCTTTTTTTTCTTGTTTACGCTCTTTCTCCTCTTGTTTACGCTCTTTCTCCTCTTGTCTGCGCTGCTCTTCTTTCTCTTTTTCTTCTTGTTTACGCTCTTTCTCCTCTTGGCACCGTCGCTCTTCTTTCTCCTTCTCTTCTTGGCGACGTTCTTTCTCTTCCTGTCTACTCATCATCATGAGTTGTAGCAACGCCTCTATAGACATAGGTGGCTGTGGCTTCTCAACTGGCTTCTCCGCAGCGCCTCCGACAGCACCTTCTTCTTCTTCTTCTTTCTTAGCCCAAACCTCGGCTAAATTTCTCATCAAACTTTCCCTCGACATCTGTCCGACTTCTTCTGCATCTAACCCTGCTTCGATTAATAATTTTATTATTCTTTCGGAAGCCATCTTCTTAATAGTCGCTTGCTTTTGCTCTGTAAGTTTCTCCATCTTACTTCTTTACTTTACTGATGCTAGTCGATAAATAGTAGGCTACTCTTCAAATGTTTGCAATTGACTGACTTCAATTCTTTATGCACACTTCAATAGACAAGCAAGTTTTTATACCTTGTAGTCGTTGTGTTGTCGTTTCTCACTGACGTACGGATGCTCGATGTATCGTTGCTTCTCCCGTGTGCTCGGCTCCTCGATAAATGCACAGCGTCCGTTCCTCCGCAACGTCTGTTGATTGGATAGAATCCCTCCGTTCGTAACTTGGCACGTAGACCCGCCGTTCGTACTTAGGATCGTTCTCCTGCAACTTGGATCGTTATCTCACCGCAACGACACCAAATGTGATAACCTCCTTGTGATCACCTCCTCCTATCAGTCTCTTCGGAAGCTTCTTCGTATAAGTTCGTGGTAGCATAAGCCTATCCCTAGATAACTGTTTCATTAGCTAAATGGCTAGGTAAAGAATCTACAGACTTTCACTGTTTTGTAACCAACAACGACGACGTGTTTAAGTCTTCTTATTATACTCCAAAATCCGATGTAAAGTAAAACGATCAGCAACAACACAACAATGACTACACTTGCGTTATCATAACAACTACACGACTACTACCTTCATCAGTCTACTCTATCGCAACTCAACAACAACTATTACAGCCTATCTCAACAGCTCTCAACACACAACACTCCTTCTTCACTTCCACTCCCTCCTTGTACACTCAACGTACGCTCGTCTAGACATCACGCGCTGTCCAGACAACCACCTGTCCAGACGCCGCGCGCCAATTTGCAGTTGGCCTACCTGCGTCGCTGTACGACAATCGTCGTGCACTGATTAAATTAGCTTACATTAGGTATTCACCAGAGACCCGCATATGAATCTAGGGACCACTCTAGTATCGTAAGTCGGCAACTAAATCGTGGTTGTAGTTAACGTGTATGTGCAATTAAGAGGTAGGCTCTATTAATATTCGGTCGTTCGCTTACGGAAATAAACAAAGATGTAAATACAGCAGCTACAGCTGCATCTCCCAGGTAACAGATTTCTTGGGCGGCACATTATAATATATAAAATTATGCGGTCTAGATGCGTCTTGTCGCATATTATTGGCATGGCGAAAATGAAAAGCAATAAGGTCATCGCCTCACAGCTATCGGAATTACTATGGTGTTCCTAAAACACTCTTTAACGTCTCAAACATGCATCGAAGCACTTGGACGAGTCGCAAATACCCGTCATGTTTTGACCGCCTTACGCAACGACTAGCCGACTTACGCTACCTCAGGGATCGACTAACGCTAGTCGTGACTTATACGGCTAAGAGGTCGTCATGAATACCGATTCATCGATAGTTGCCAACTACCCAGCTTTAGTCATATCGGTGTGAATACAGCCCCAGAAAATCATTCATTCAAATGTGGTGCGACATTTCTAGGTAACTATAGCCTATAGGCCCACGAGGGTCAAATAGTTGAGTTAGAAGGCAACAATAACAGATATCTTATGTAAACGTATAAATGAGGCACAAGCAAAAAGTTTGAGATAATCTCCAGATCTAGTCAACAGGACAACCTTAAAGGATAAGATAGCCTGCTAATTACAGAGCTGTCCATTTTCATTCGTGTTGTTATAGATGGCTAAACAATTTGCTATAATCAACACGATTATAAACGCCAATGTGATTAATTATAAAGCGTATACATGAACCTAACTAACATTGCTTGTACTAAGCCAGCGTCAAACAACTGAAGCAACTGCAGAACCATGAATATAGAAAAGTTTTTAAAATCTAGATGGAAATTGTAGGAATTAGAAAAGGGGTAGACCTCTATTACTGAAACTTATTAAAATTCAACGCTGAGAAAATTATTTCCACTTGTCGGTAGACCTATACAACTAAAGCCGCTTTAGTTGTATAGGCCTACCGACAAGTGGATGCTTAACACTATATTTATTAAACCCATTAAGTTTAGCACGCAGTGCTGACCTGTTCGCATGCTCTGAGTTGCACTCAACAGATTGTATTTAAGGTCCATCATTGTCAAATTCTCTTGTTGAAGTTGATGCTCAATCTACTTTGAAGAAAATTTTACGTATACGTATAACATACTACTGAGTCAATGAAATAGAGGAAGTCAGCTACATTAAAAATTAACCCTAAAGATCGACTGCCCGAGTCGCAATGTCAAAGATAAATTGTTTTAATCTGACTGCTCTATAATAGGGTATAGCAAGAAAAGTGTTTTGGTTTAAAATGAACTTTGGCATAACTTAAAAGGTTGCTCCAGGTCCTAAATGAAAGGACTAAATAAAAATTGCATCAAAATTATTGCATCTAACTTTGCCGCCGAGCACCTCAAGTTTCGTCTACTTTCGAAGTTCCAAACCATGGCAAAAACACATGATGTGCAAACATGAGAACTATGGCCATGGAGAAATATACAGGAAAGAAAAGAGAAGAGAATTATAAGAAGTACTATTATCTCAAATACTACATATATAGTATAGATGATACACCAGACAATGATTCTAGATGTGATACAGTTAGTTGAATCCAATTCCACAGCGTCAGAATCATTACGAGAACGTTTATATGCGATCCGAGGGAGAAACATGCTCTCGCTACACAAAGTCACTCCAGTTTTGTCCAGGGAATGTGAGAGATATGGTTTCTCCGGCGAGGTTGGTGCTTCAACAGAAGTGGGTCTACTTGGGGACTATGGAATTGTGACTGATGACGACAAGAGTTCAGCTATACTGACAGATTGTGGAAAGAGACAGAGAGAGAAAATTTCGTAAACTGCTATCTGATGGATGAGGAGAAAAGTGTGAAGCCGCAGCATTGTATTTTGTTGGTAGGAAAGATATAACGGTTAGTTTGCAGTCATTCAGTCATAAATATCAAATAATGGAAGACTGGGTAGGCTTATGTTTTAGATGAGAACTAGGACCAGTTTATTTAGGGCTTATCTCATCATATAGTGGACTAACCTTTGGGATTTTTAACGCATTGCGTGAACTCTTCCTTGATAGTCTAATTATGCTTCTTTCAGTTCAATAGCAGCTGTTGGCTGTGATGGAACGGCGATAAATACAGAAATGCATGCTGGAACAATGGAGTAATAGGAAAACTGAAGTTACATGCAAGGCGTCCTCTACAGTGGTTCATCTGCATGTTCCATTTCAATGAGTTGCCTTTAAGACATTTATTTGCTCAAAACACGTTTCCTAGCCAACGTTGAGAGAAAGGTCAATGATGAATGTATTCAAAAGAATGGCTACTATGGTTACCCAGAATTTTTTTCTCTGAATTATGATGATTGATGAGAGAAAAAACACATGCAAGAACTGGCAGCCAGAAGAATTAAAATAGCAAGGAAAACTGATCATTATCAGCCTAGCAGTTCTGGTGATATTAGAACATTAATAATCCCAAAACTGAATTTAGAAGCCACTGTCCACTGTGTTTTAGTTAATTGGCTGGATATTTCCAGACTTGAACCTCCAATAACTTGCAAGTTTAATAAAAAAAATGACATTAAGAAATCCATTTAAACTGGATGTATGTTAGATCTTGAAAAATGCCATTGCAACAAGCATGCATTCAGAGCTGTTACAGATGCAGAAAGGTCAGTTTGTGGCAAAGAAAATAGAGAGGGCCGCATTCGAACAAAGAGCGAATCCCTCAAAAACAAGGTCAAATATTCCACAAAAGTGAGTGGAAATATATAATTTGAGTGAAACGCATTGTCAGCATGCGAACCTCTTGTGAAGCGTAATTAAGGACCACAAGCTTTTTCAACATTAGTTATTTAGATCTATTCTGGTTTTTTAAATAGAATAATGCAATGGGACCATCCATAAATGACGTCACGTAACTGGAAGGGAGAGGGTCACACATCTGTAACGATTTGTGACGGTCCATTGCTAGATATCATAATTATGACTTTTTGTGTTAACGCGTGACGAGGGTGTCGAAGGGGATAGCCCTAAATTGCGTGACGTCATTTATGGACGGCCCCTTGCTTGTAGCTCATACTATGTCGGAATGGCCAAAGAACTATTATTACCCTGTGCCATAAAATCTGGCTCACAATATTCCTACTTTTAAGCCTAGTTGCTACTTCAGTTAAGAAAATAATCAAATTTCAGCAGTTTTAATGCATTGCTCAAAAGTACGGTATACATGAATAACTTCAGGGCCTTGGCGGCAAAGTAAAGCAGCACTTCAGAAACAAATTTTTTATACCAGACACTATCCTATGCATAGGAGCAACAAATTAATATATGCCAAACATGATCCTTTCTTGTCACTACGCCCTACTCTATAATAATTGGACCATGTCCTTCATGACCCAGAAATTTTCTGAATCTGAAACTAATTTCGAAACACCTGTGATCATGGGCGTCCGCAGCGGGGCGCAAGGGGGCGCAAGTGCGCCCCTCTGGATTTTTCGCGTAGTTGCACATAAATTTAGATTATTTGGTTGTGATTGTTACAACGGGATTTTCAATGTGATTAATTATCGATTCGTTCTACAAGTTGAACCTATAGGCCTATATCTTTCTTTGGGCGCATAACGTGTAGGTAGGCACAGGATTCTCTCGTGGTAATATGGAAATTCAAACTGTGACCCATTAAATTTAGACCATGTGACAATTATTGAAAAGTTTGCGCCCCTCTAGAAATTTTCTGCGGACGCCCATGCCTGTGATCAGCCGCGCTGTCATTCTACACAGTCTACAGACTACAGTCTGGTCACTGGCCACCGTATTATACATGTACCAAGTTGTACATGTACCCTCATCACTAAGCTTTGCAGGCTTCGCTTCTGGACGTAATCTGCAAGTGGCACTGACAGCAGGTCAGATTGGATTTCAATCCAGAGCGTGTTGTGTTCCTTTGCTGCAGTAAGCTTATATCATGAGACTGATCTCAGACTGCACTAAAATTGCTTCAAGCAGCTGAAACTCGTGTATACATACATACATGTATAACATGCACACATCGTCGGTTTAATTAGTCGTCTCTCGTTGTCAAAGCCAACGACAAACACACACCCGACCAGAATCCAGAACCACAGACTCCCTTATAATTATGCGAAGGTGTCCATCGTCAAAGCAAGTCACTCGACGACGATGTGTTTCGTCAACGTATATCTTAATCCAGTTAACGGCAGTCAGGTTTCTTTGTCCTTTTATAATTAACCATGTGCCACTTCAGTGAAGTCATCGTTGCGGGAGATGTTCTTTGAAATTATAGTAACACAGGGGTGTGGAAGGGGAACTCACCCCTGGGTAGGTGACACCTATTCGAAGCTACTAGGCCTACTTTTGGTTTTTAACTAATTTCTTTGAACTAAGCTTACAGCACTAATGATATCGCTATGATACTATTGATGCGCAAAGTGAAATTGAGAAATTTAGCCTACATTTAGAAGCCTGTGAAGGTTGTTTATGCGTGTTTACTGCTATAGCCTAGAAACCAGTCGCAAATATTATGTTCAAGCCACTATACTAACTTTTCATCACTTTAGGGGCGCAGTGTTCCTAAGTACTGCAGAACCGGTTGCAAGAAGAGTAGTTGAAACTCCATGGAGCAAAGAAAATAGCAATTGCATATAAGCAAATAGCAATAGCATAATTATTATAATTATAGCTGATGGCAATGTCCGTGTATATAGCCGCAGTCGAAAGGCACACACACACACACACACACACACACACACACACACACACAATTACACACACACACACACACACTGTGCAACATTGACGACACAATCAACTGTAGATAACTGTCAGTTAAGACGTACGATCAAGTGTGTCATCGGCCAGAGGCAGCAATGGACAAATACGAGTGGATCCGTGGGGGGGGGGTCATGACCCATTTGCGTCCACTCCACTCATCGTATACCTCCGATCAACAGTCGACGACGATGGCGCTCCAATAGATTTGCATCGACGACGATGTGACCTCCGTAGGGCATCTGATGTGCATGTATCGACTCACACGCTAGCAAAGGACAGCCGCGTCCCAACACAGACACCAAATTCAATTTGTAGTTACATAATTATTTATGTCATCTGCGTTTACACTATATTATGCTG
This sequence comes from Lumbricus rubellus, assembly GCA_945859605.1. Taxonomy (NCBI): domain Eukaryota; kingdom Metazoa; phylum Annelida; class Clitellata; order Crassiclitellata; family Lumbricidae; genus Lumbricus; species Lumbricus rubellus. The sequence goes on from OX243813.1 coordinate 15,813,541, forward strand.
AGAGTGGGGTGGGGAAAGGGACCCATGGAAATATCATAATAACTCGCATTCAAAATGAATGATAGTATTATCTGTTTGATAAGATTTGGGAATGCAACAAACGTGACTGTCAAGTTTCACATATTATAAGACACAATTAATATCATTGGTTGCCATCGTCATCATTAATTTAGGCTACTTGTGGTCAACTTACATGTACTCTGCTACAGCTATTATTGCTACATAGGCCTATATATTCAACACGCGCGAGGTTACAAAGAAAACTGCATAAGTAGCATAATACGTGAAGCGCGGTTATTCTGGAAAATAGATATATTGATATTATTTGAAAGCTAATGAAAAACGTTGAGTCTTGAACAAACGTTGCTTTAACGTAGAAAATGTTTTGAGCATCAAAAGAACAGTGGAAGCCAGTGCATGTCATTCGTTTGGAGCATGCAGCAACTGCAGAGGATGCACGAGTATCAATGTCAGTCCGTTCTCCTGCATCGTGGCGCTACCGAAGCCCCACAGGCGTTTGAGCGCTTGATTTGATCGATCGTCAGCTAACGAGATGTACACATCAGATGACACATCATAGTATGGAGTGTAGATTATTTGTTCGGACACTCTTGAACAAATGTTGGCTAAGCAAAAGCCTATATTTATACGTCAGACAGATATAGACAGACAGACATGAGGATATATATATATATATCAGTGATATTTTCATTAACGATAAGTGAAATTAGAACTGAAAATATTGATTTCCGTTAAGTATAACTATAACTGTAACTGAAATTATTTTAAGAACGAAAACTGAAATAGAACGGAAATTGAGCACAGCGAACTGAAATTAGAATACAAACGAAAATTAATTCTCGAACTGAAATTAATGAAAAAAATGGAAATTTTAGTTGACAGTTTTTCCAATGCAGCTGTGTTTGTTTAAAAGACGCACATACTTTCTGACTCTTACAACTTTTGTATCTTTTGCCTAGCATGTGCTTTATCACGGTTAGTTTAAAAACAATTTTTCATTTGGACTTTCCCTGTAAGTTTATAATTTTCAACTTCGCGATAAGACTAGAAATCACTTGGCTAAATTACGAAAATAATGTAGGCCTATTGGACTTTTTAAGTAGGTTTGCTGCCAAGAAATAGACAAAATAAATGTGCTTAGGCCTATCCATGCAAGCCTTCGTGGGTCTAGCCTACCCTAAAACGGATGATTGTGGAACTACATATTATGATAAAATTTTAACATTTTGCCTCTGCGCACACAGAATACTAAGAAATAGGCCTATATTAAGAAACGGACCACGGGACCAGGCAAAATCATGGGTGGCTGAAAACTTTCATGCGACTTGGCCTAATCCGAGTCAGCGACCTCACCACGGAGAAAGCATAAGTGCTCCAAAAAGACGCAAGCGAAAGAACTGAATTGAGAACTGAAATTATTTTGAAAACTGAATTAGAAGTATAACTGAAATTTTTTTAAGAACTGGAACTGAATTAGAACTGAAATTGAGACCATCCGAACTGAAATAGAAGTAAAACGGAAATTATTTCCTGAAGTAAAATATCACTGATATATATATATATATATATATATATATATGTATATACTACCTGGGGTACCCGGCGTTTCCCGGGAATTTTAGGAAAGATATAGCCTATACATATATATATATATACAAATAAATATATATATGATATTATATATATATATATAGACAGATGGAAAGACGGAATGAGGCTGACAGAACCAGATTGCAAGATAGACTGATAGAGAGTCAGAATGTATGAAGATGTGCCATTGAAGGGACAGCGACGGTGGCAGCGGCGGTGGCAGTAGCGGTGGCGGCGGTATTGTTAAGAGCTCCACTAAACGGAATTGATCTTCCTCCTTTCGAAAACGTCACGGCCAATTTCCCGGCAAAAGAATGCTGTCTGTTATGCCTTCCGCTTTCGCTCCGCTGTCTGTTATGTCTTCCGCTTTCCCTGCGTCTAGGTCTACCCCCGCAAATAGCCTACATGCCTGTTTGTCTTGCTACATGCCTGTCGGTCTTTCTGACTGCTTGCCTGTTTGTCTGTTTGGTTACTCCCTCCGTCTTCCCCAGTGGCGCAACTAGGGGGTGCTGGGGGGTGCTTGAGCACCCCCAGGCTAAAAAGGTGACCCACGCAATTTTTCCAAATCCGTTGAGTTTTTTTGGTGCGTGGGGGGGGGGGGGGGGGTAGGGGTCATTCGGTCTTTAAGATTACACAATCAAGCAAGTTCCTTTGGCACTCGCTACTTCGCACCATCTGAGCACCCCCCAGGAAAATTTTCTGGTTGCGCCCCTGGTCTTCCCCATAAGCCGCTGCGTCATTGTATGCTACTCCCTCCAATAATTCCCTTCTGAAGAAAGGTGATTAACTTACGCAGACAAATAAAAAAGACTCTTAACCGATAGCATATGCGTCCAATGCACATAGACAACGCGCAGAGATTTCTGTGAATCAGAATCTCTCTCTGCTTTCTTCGACGAATAGGCCTAACAATTCTCTTCGTCTTCGTAGTAAATCATTTGCACTCTTCCTGTTTCCGTCCTCCGCTCCTCGAATCGTCCTCTCCATCCTTCCTTTTGTCTCCGCCAATCTAGTCTTCACATCACCCTCTTCCCTCTTCACCAAAGTCCAATATAGGTCAAGGTGACCTCTTTCCGTGATCTCACTGACTCTATAGATTGGTAAACTTACACGCAGTGTGCACTCGTATAGTAGACTCGATGCCTCGAACGGTGGATATTCCTTACTGATATATATATATATATTATATATATAGGTCTGGAAGTTAGCTATAGACCTGGAGACAAGCTACATGTATATGCCTGGAGGTATAAGCTATAGACCTGGATGCAAGCTATAGGCCTGGAGGTAAGCTATAGGTCTGGAGGTAAGCTATAGGCCTGGAGGTAAGCTATAGGTCTGGAGGTAATCAAGTTATGGGCCTGGAGGTAAGCTATAGGTCTGGATGTATAGGCTTATGCTTGAACTACAGCTTTCAACTAATTTCCAGCTGAACACAGGAGACGTCTAATGTTACATGTTAATTAGATGTGATGCTTGCCAGACCCGGCTCTGAGGAATTGAGGATGGTTTCTTTCCTCTATTTGCTTTCTCATTTCTTTTTCCGATTGTTCTGTGAAGCGATTGGATAAAGAGATGAGAAAACAAATAGAAAGAAAGAAATCTGCATTTCGTAAGTAAGGGCGGTGGTGGGACTACATGTGACGGTGCATTTCTCATCATTCGCCTCACAGAGGCACACTCAGGCACAGCCTATGATACTAGAACTAGCCTAGACACAGTAATTGTACGACACTGTACATGTACGTGATACAGGTGCACGCTGTCACACCTGCCAATGTCTGCCTCTGCATTCGGCCCGCCTATTTGCGTCAATATATATATATATATATATATATATATACACATGCTGGTGTAAACCCTATGCGGCTTTCCTTATAGCAGTACCTGAGTATCTTGACCTCATTGCTACATGCAAGACAGTTGGCTAAAAAGCCAAATCACCATCATAAAAACCAGTCAAACCAACCAACATGGAAACTATCCAAACAGCCTGCATGAAAGTAAGACAAATGACCAGCTTGTTAACCATGCAGTCGAAACAACGAGCATAGAACCAGAGGCGGATGCAGAAATTCTCCAAGTGTGGGGGCCAAAATTTTTTACCTTGGGTCCGGAAAAATTTTGCTGATCATGGGCAGAAAAAATCTGACGACCTTTTTTAGTCATCCGATGGAAAAGTCAGAAAACATACCAATTTCCCATCCTAAAAAATCTGACGACCTTTTTTCGTAGTTCAGTCAAAAAGTCTGAAAAAACATACCCTAACAAGCTGATGCTCTTTTATGTTCAAACCGAATGGGGGGAGCACGATACATGGGCATTTCTGAATGGGGCCATGGCCGGATTGGCCCCATGGATCCGCCCCTGATTTAAATAAAAAACTTGGAAAACCAGTCACACGATCAGCATAAAACCAGTCAACCAGTAGATAATGGAGAAGGTATATGCGATGAAAGTTCTAACAGAGATAACTGTTTTCGTGGTCTATCTACCACCTAACCAAGAATAGTTGCATTCTAACCAGCGTCCAACAGCCATCAAAGTAGGCCTATAATTCCGTCAGCAACATGCCTACAAGCCAGCGAGCGAGCCAGCCAGTCAACCAGCCAGTGAGCATGCAGCCAGCCAGCCAGCAGACCAATCAACCGACAAGTCTATAGGCTAAACCCATATTCGTCTTTCATCCATTCGCTCTCAAGCATAAGCCTGCATTCAATGTGCCTGCATTCAATGTGCACACAGCAATTTCTCTTCCTTTGTCTAAGCATACCCATGGATGGACACGGCGACCTATCTAATGATCGTTCAGCAATGCCTCCTTCATCCTCGTCCGTCTAAGTCCGGCACCAACGAAGACGTCCCCCTTCCCCATCCCCTCCCTAACCCCAACCCCAACCCCGAAAGCAGCATCTGCCTTGATTCGCTCTCCTCTGAAGTTAGGCATGCATGATTGCTAATCGATGAAATTCGTCGCCATGAAATACAATTGGAAAAGCTAAAACATTCATCTGAATTTGGTCGGCAGCCTCGATCCAGTCAGCTCGACAGATCCCCGTGTATATTAGAGTCAGTGAACGCCTCTGGCACCGTTTAGAATTAATCAGACCTGAACGTCAGCTTGGATGCTGCTGCTGCTGCTGCTGCTGCTGCTGCTGCTGCTGCTGCTGCAGAATGCTCAACTATTATACACGGACTATCGATTACAGGTCTCTCCGGTTATGTGAGCGGGCATTGTGATCGATGCACCTGAAGGCGCTATATAAGTTCTAAGATGCACATAGACATACATTACGTACATGAATGCACGATGCATGCAAACATACATAAATTATATTCTCATACATGCATACATAGGCCTACATATTCATACATATTCATACATATTCATACATATTCATACACATTCATACATGCATGCATGCATGTATGAATATGTATGAATATGTATGCATGCATGCATGCATGCATGCATGCATGCATGCATACATACATACATACATACATACATACATACATACATACATACATACATACATACATACATACATACATACATACATACATACATACATACATAGCCTACAACAAAATACATAAGCTTACATGTACAATAGTGGGGCGCGGTGGTGTAGTGGTGGCGTCGTTGCATTGGAGCCGGAAGGTTCGAGGTTCGAATTCACCTTGGGTAAGTCCTTCACTCACAATTGCAATAAGATCACAATGACTTTTTGCTAGTTTTTAACTGTAGCCTAGTCCTACACAAGTGCTTCCACAACTGAGCAAATCCATTTAGAACTGCACATTTTGTGCAGCCTATGCCTACAACTTAGCCTACCTTGTTTACCTTGTGCTTTCAGCTCTCTGAGCTCTAGCGACCGACATGATCCATTTTCTCCATTGTTTTCATTGTTGATTTGTCTCATGTCGGTTTTCTTGGCACAATAATTATTGACATTGCCATTGCCTTCCTCTGGTTTTGCCTGCCATGCCCGTTCGTTCACTTTCCCATTATAATTGTCAGCCCAGGTTGGTTCTGAGTCTACGATCCAAAGATGCGTCGGTCAGGTCACCTCCGTGCTTTACTTTATGTAACTAAAGTGACTGAACTACACGTTAAAAAAGCCCTGGAGAAGATCGATAGACATAAATTCCATAATTAGGCTATTATAACGCTGACGAAGTTGTCCCCGTTAAAAAAAAATCAAGCGCTACAGCAGTTGTTGTTATGGTAATATCGAGCACGTGATACAAGCACAGCGCAAAGAAAAGAAAGTTTCTCCTACGACGCGAATAATTGAAGTCAAAGTTAAAGATTATGGAGTACATGATAAAAGTTCTAGCAGTTATCACTGTTTTCACGTCGTCGATACCACTTATAAGTTCAAAGTACATAAAAGGAACGTTGGTGACATTCGAGGTTAGTTATTCAAGTTAAAGTCAAATATAGGCCTAGAGACGATTAGAGATCTAACTTGGGCCTAGGCTCAGCTTTAGTAATATCACTCTACATAGCTCCCTACGTCATCTTCATAGCTTTACTGCACCTGTGTCAGCTTATTCATTTCCGCTTTACCGAACTTCTTACCTCTGATTATTTATGTTTTGCAGCCTTTCATATATCCTAATTAATTCATGGATCAGATCTTTTCAAATGGAAGCCTTTTGAACTTAATAATTTCATACTTTTTGGCTTCCACGAGTCCACGACTAGCTCAGAGATAATGTGATTTTGTTTCTTAATGCCTTAAAAAGTTTGTTTTGGTGAAACTATGGAGTTGGCAGAGTATGCAGCCTCAATTGCGTTAAGTAAGCTTATACTTAATTGTCAGTATGAAAACCAACTTAATCAGCTGCTACTAACTTACATGTCCCCTCAGATGTTATAGCCATGATCATGAACGCTGAATTTCGAAAAGCTGCTAGAAAGGTAAGCTTTGAGCACCAGCTGTATGCAAGGGGAATTATTGAAGGTTTTTCATTTCGGTGGATTAGGAACAGTGAAGTGCTACAGTCCAGTTTTCATGGTCTGACCTGATGCAACAGCATCTCAAAATGTGCAAGACTTTGCTTTGAGTGAAATCACAATAAAAAATCTTAATTAATCCATCGAAGAAGCCAATTGAAATCTAATGGTTCAGAGAAACCATTGACAGGACGCAGTGGGTATGGGAATAGAAAGAGTTGAATCTTAATCTCAAATTAAATGATGTCAAATAAGGGGCTGTCCATAAAGTACGTCATGCTATTTTTGACCATTTTTACCCCCTCTATCCCCCTGTCACAAACTGTCACAAATCTCGGACCCCCCCCCCCCCCTAAAGTACATTACACTTTTGAACAAATTTGTTTAAATTAACACCTCATTCAAATTTAATGTAAAACACACTTCACTATTAAACTGTAAAATTTCCATTTAAAAGAACTATCACATTATTAAAATGACTTTTATAGTAGAATAGTTAATTGTCAACGGTTGTCACAGTTATTCATTGAAGCAGTAACTCAATGTAGATTGAATTTGAAAAAAAATTGCAAAAATTAGACTAGACAATTATATAATACACATCATTTAAAAAATTAATGTGTGACGTCACACATGGCCTGACCCCCTCCCCCTCTCACAAACTGTCACACCAATCAGCAACGGATAAGCGCAAAGATTTAATGCAGTTTACTACAGCATCTTTCACAGCTGAACATCTTATCTTTGAAAGAAGTGCACTCAGATGCAATAAGCAATAAGTATTTGGATCTGGAGTCTCATATTATATGTGTAGATATGAAAGTTAATGTCAACATTGTCAACACACTTGATAGCTGGGAAGGGCTGCAGTAAATCTCTTAGACTCAGTAGAATGTGCATATCCAGGATTGCAGACATAGGAAAGCTGAATTTATTTGGACACTAGACTCTGTTGCTTGATCATTAAAGGGATACATGAATGATGGCTTTGAGGTTGAAACATTAAGAAATTTCTACAGTTTTATAACTAGTAAGAGACTATGTGGAGACCAGAGACAACTGAATGACCGAAGATGTGATTTTGAAGATTATGAAACTTATTCCACATAGAATGGAGTTTTGGATCAATATGTAGATTTCAGAATCAGGAGGACGGTGAAGGAATACAGCAGGCTATAAAGGAATTTGGGCATTTTGGTTGGATACAGAGTAGACATAAGAAAGATAGTGAAATAGATAGAAGAATTTCTTTTAACATGACATGTGTTGGTTGCTGAACAGTCAGTAAACTTAAAATGCTAAGGAGAACTGAAGTGAAGAATGCAAATTTGTAGCTCTGTCGAGTTAGTTTGAAGATATGTAGCAGTGTCAGTTTTTGAAAACCAAATGGCTTTGTTAATAGCAAAAAATGGTGAGTCTAAAATATGTGCAGCAGGTATTACAGGTGGGCTTTAATTGTCTACATAAAACAGGTCAGGACATGTTTAGCATGTGTGCCAAACTCATACATGCGTCATAATGGAAAGGTGCCAAGTGAGTTAGTTGTGGTCGTAATGTTTGATGTTCATTCAAAGACATGGGGAAGACTTACTGTATACAACAGAATTGCATATAAGCATGATGAGCTGTTTTGAGCATGAGAGAGCAATAATGATGGATTATAAATTGTTTGAGCAATTGTTGGTTTGAAGCATCAAGATTAGAAGCATGATATTTCTTTTAACATTATGATAAACTACATTTTACTACTATCCAAGAATTTATTAATTCAAGCCAATTTTTAAATGTGTGTTTAAAAGCTTATTTGTTCGGTTGATTTCAAAAACTAGGGCTGAAATGTAGGTAACATGATACTGTAAAGTGTACAATTTTATTTGAACTTCTCATAAATATATTGTAACTGAGCTTTGCATTGGATTTTCCCATTTTGTAGAGTTGGGAGTTTCTTGCTCGATTCTGTTATCTTCCTCGGAATGGAAGGATAGACTTTGTACTTGAATATCCTCTGGTAAGTATGTTCTTAATATCTGTATACTTGAGGACTGAAATCTTCAAATGTGTATCAATACAATATATTTGAGCGACAAAAGCTTAAGTTTGCTCGTTCTTAATTCACAGGATTGTGGTATATTGTAATTATAATTGTCATTGTAATCGGACATTTGTAAAGCATCACTTGAAGAAAACTTAGATAGTAGTACACATGACCCCAGACAGTCGAACTATACAGACTTGCTATTCTTGTGCTTGCAAAACTGTTGAAGGGACGGTCTAAGGAGTCCAAGCCACAGCTGTTAAGACAAGCACTAGCAGCTTGTGGTCCCAAGTTCGCCCAACATAAGCAAAGTTTTTGGACTGAGCGGTAGCAGCATGCATACGAGGGACAGTCAGAATCCATTGGCAGCTGGTGAAGAATGCAACAACCGGTACCCAGGAGACTGAAATAGAGAAGTCCCTAATGTACAGTATGATGGAGCAGTGATAACAAGAACTTGCACTGCACTGCTGGATGGGGAGCCAGTGCAAAGTATCCTGCAAAGGAAATCTATAATTGACCAAATCATAAGAAGTACCGGTAGGACTCCTTTGGTTCCATATATGAAAACATTATTTCATGCAACATTGAGACCAAATGGAAAATCTAAAATTGAAAGGACTATCAATGGTATTATATGTTTTGAATGATGAACTGTATTTCCTGCAGGAGCTTGAACCAGAGAGCCTTCTCTTTTACTATGACAGAGAGACGCAGTGGCCGAGTGTGTACAAGAAAGGCCTGGTGAGTATTGAAAAATTATCTCTACATGAATTATCACACATTTATGTATTTTGATTTTTATGCAGCATACATTTTTAGCGTCTTCTTTGCGCTGAACTTGGTTCTCGTAGATTACAGATCTTAAGAAAACCTGAAACCCGAATGTAAGATAAAAACTATTTGTAAGCCGTCTCTGGCAATGTTTTTTTAGATTTAAATGGACGATTGCTGCAGAGAGAATGCCCATTGTCCAGAGCGTAGGGTAACTTAAGGGAAGTTTGGTTTCACATACACCTCAGTATTGTATAATAAATTTGTTTGTGAACATAGTAGGCTTACTTATGGGCAGGCTTACCAGTCGATGGGCATTTTATATGCAGCTGTTGGTTTAAATCTTTTGCATTTAGTATGGCCTATATTTGTTTAATCTTCCCCTTTTCTCACTTGCTTTTCATGGGTTTTGCCATATTCACCCCCATATGCATGGCTTGGTAAGATGGGTGTAATAAATTATTTATGATACACGCTATAGCTTATATCAACAGTGTTTCTGATTGTGTTGTTTGAATGCAACCAGCTATGTAGCCTTTCTTCTTGGCTCTAGATCAGGGGTGTCAAACCTTTTTGAGTGGCGGGCCAGAATGAACATCTTCCAACAAGTGGCGGGCCAGGGTGTCAAAACTCGTGAGAAAAATTGGGTATAGTGATTTGAGAGGGAGCTCCAGGCTTGGTCAGCCAATTCCCATAAGATTTTTGTATAAGTAAATCTCAAATGGTGCAATTTTTAGCATACAAAACAGCCAAATAGGGAGGATTATAAAATCTTAATTTTGATTTTCATTATCAGTCGTGGACATGACATAGAACTCGTAAAGCTTTTGGTCTAAGCCTAAGGTAATTAAATCAAGTTATTGTCATAAAATAAATGGCTCACAGTCTACCAGTAAGCTTGCAATAAAAAAAATTATCACCTTAAGTTTAAGTCTTGTAGGCCTATCCCTTCACAACGCTATCGTTTTCCTCACAAATTAAACATAGGCCTACTGGATAACTGTTGTATTCACCAAAGAAATAGGCCTAGGCCTGCATATCTATCCAAATATCGCGAAAAGGTCTTGATTTAATGTCCACTTTCGTTTCTTATTAAATTTTGACAACATTTTAAATATTATAAGTGTTTCGTAACTTTCATAATTTTGTCAACCAACCGGAAACCACAGATTATGACAGATAGGCCCTACACACAGTCTACAAAGAGCTGTGCGAGTGTGCGTCTGACCAAAAGTGACGTCATTAAGAAAAAACTTCTATGTATTTGGCGCTGACTGTAAAATATCAAAATTTGAACTTTTATCCTCAAATTTTGTAATCTTTAGGAAAGGCTCCGCGGGCCAGAAAAAAATCGTCGGCGGGCCAGCTCTTTGACATCACTGCTCTAGATAATACTATAAGACTCATGATATTACAGCGTTAATTACCTATATATGCCACATACAATGACAGCCTTGCTAGGCTTCTCCATTTTCCCAGTTAATCCACGGCTGGCCGGCTTAGATGGCAGGTGTGGCGGTCATATTAATCTTTCTCAAAGATCTTTTAATCTTGCTGGAAGCGGGAATGATGTCGGCTTATGATCTGTTTTGATCTTTCTTAAGCTTGATCGTTGAACATGAAGATGGCTATATCGCTGCTAAAGCCAGCTGCAGCTGCTTGTAAATCCTGGCAGAGAATGCCGATGACCTCTTAAGTAGAGAGCAGCTGGTGCATTTGTCATATATTTTATTTATGGATTTCTGCGCATATTTTAAATCAGAGAAAGACCAAGACAAGAAGCAGTGGTAGAAAATTTGTAGGTCAAATGGAATTGCAGTGCACTAAATCTATGAAATATGATGTGGTAAAATAAATTAGAAAATTTAACGTGTCGTGTAAAATCAGGACAGTTGACTTGTAAATGCTAGTCTGATTTTAATCTTCTTTTCTGATTTACATTGTCATATTAAATTTTAGTAACCATTTTAATGTTGGATAAAGTGTTATGAATTCTTGCTTTATTCATTCGATCATACTGATTCTTGATCAACTGCAGTCACAATTGTAGCTGAACATTTTTGTAGCACTACTTTGAATGTCACAGAAGTCAATGTCCAGTGGCTATCAGTCAGATATAATTATGACTTTAGCAAACAGAGAACTATTTGCACAAGGCAGAACCATATGAATGCCAATGTGAAGATTGTTGCACACAGATCATGGTCCGGACAAGTGATCAGTTGTGGAACTGGACAATAACGATCATAATAAATATTCAACTTAGTAGTTACTGCAGTTACTTAACTTATTAGTTACTGACGACGATCATATTTTTATATTAAATCTAGACCTGCGAGGAGATGATATCTCCTCCTCATATCAACAGCCCTGGCCAACAAATTCTGTTGGGGGCAAATTCACCGTGGTGTACGGTCAATGATAAGATGATACATTGTAAGGGATGGCAAATGTTCACCTCCAGTCGTGAAATGTGGTGGTATCTGGCCATCAGCAGATGCATAAATACAACATATCCGGTAAGCACGCATCTTCTGCTGCTGCTGCTGCTGCTGCTGTTTTCGTCGTCTTTCGGCTTAGTTTTTATAGATCTGCGACAAGATTCTGGAAGTATTAATTCTGCTTCACAACACAGTTCTGTTGGTAAGGTTGGTAAGGTTATCTTCCACTTGATATACGCCTTTTTTGGTAGCAGTCCTCAAATCACTTCTTCTGAGGTTTAGTCCATGGCGTTTCTTACGCTGAGACTGAATAGTCTTATCTGCCACCATTATATTATGCAGTCTTTCGTTCCTCTTTAAGCTATGTGTGTCACCTTTAACTTTCGTCTGATGTTTAGTTTATACGAGATTATAATCTCAGTTGACTTGAGAATGTTATGTATGCCTCAAAATATGTAACAGACATGCATGCATACGTAGATACATAAATACACACATAGAAACATACATGCATAAATACACACATACATACATACATGCATACATACATACATACATACATACATACATACATACATACATACATACATACATACATACATACATACATACATACATACATACGTACGTACATGCGTACATACGTTTATAAATATATAGCATTTGCAAAACATTTTTCTGTCATACCATCTCTGAAATAGATATTAGGTAAGAGGAAAATTGTTTGAATAAAAGGCAACATTATGTGTTTGTAAACTAGACTCTAATTCTTGGATTGATTTAATTTACAAGGGAATCTACATGAAGTATGAGCTTCATATGACAAATGGCAACGAGTCAGAATTTCGTCGAGAATTCTCTGCTGATGAGTTTTGTGAGTATACTATAAGTATGCTATAAGTATGCTAGCATTATATTGGCACAGCACTAAATCCTAATAATCTAGTTTACATTAAGACTTCTAGTATGCCAATTTCATAGCATGCAAGATACCAACTGAGAGTAAGTAGTTTCAGTGTTATATTGTCATCTCTGCCAAATCTGCTGAACAGGCGATGTATGGAAGTGAAAAGAACTATTGGGATATTTTGCAGTAGATAACAAGGAAGACATCATGGATGCTTATGTGAAACTGCAATATGACTTTCAATAATACTTCAACTATTCTTTGGTGTAAAATAATGGTAAATGTGAGAGTCGACCCAATGGTCATTTAATACCATGCCGGTTGACACCACGTATTAATGTTTAGCTTTTATCTAGTCCTACTCTTGAAAATCTTCAGAAAATCACTGAACTTGAATTATGGTATATGTGAATCGGAGTAAAAAATTTTGATAATTGCAATCACATTAAGTTTTAAATGATTTAGTAACAAGAAGAGTGATTTTGTTTTATGTGTCTCATGCACTTCTTTTAATAACAGATTGGTACTAATTTTAAAGTTTGCTATTTGAAAAAATGAAACAAATTGATTTTTTAGATATCTTGGAAGTTGACATTGCCTTTTTAATTGCTTGCCTCATCCTTCTTATTCTGGCAAGTGTTTCGGCAGGTATGTAGTATTATGTACAGCGTAAAATGTTTCTTTGTTCTAGAAGCACACTAAATGTTTTAAATTATAATTAATTTTTTAAAATTTTCCTGAAGTACTTCATTCCTCAGGGTCTCAGAAATTATAATTGTTATTCGATACTTAACACTTTGCTAGAGGCTAACAAGGTGGCATTTCTAAGATATCTAAAAGTACTCGTGACACAATGGATTTTAAGGGCAGATCTCTGAAAGTGTTCCACATAATATGGCTAAGTAACATTTATAATTATTACCCATATTATTATTATTATTATTATTATTATTATTATTATTACTATTATTATTATTATTATTATTATTATTATTATTAATTTTATTATATTGGGTAGTTTCCATGAGAGTACTTACAATCCTCAGGAATGTGGAATTACTTAAAGTATTAAATATTTCTGGAATAGCCTGAGCTCGTCAAGATCGCACAGAGCGAAAGCGTGCTATGGAAGACAATGGTGTTGTAATGTGCTGAAAAATTAGGTAACTGATTGATTGTCAATTATTTCTGTCTGTGCAGTTACGTAGCCATATTATGTGGAGCACTTTGAGAGCTCCTTAAAATCTATTGTCGCATGAGTACTTTTACCTTTTTACTGCCACCCTATTAGCCTTTAGCAAAGTGTTAGGTATCAATGTCTGTTAAGGTGGAATTGTTTTGCAGTTAAAATACGTTGAATAAGTCTTTGTTGTATTGAATTATAAATTAATGCATGTAATAATTTTTCTGCTTTTGTCATATAGTATGTATTAATAATTGAGTCACTTTAATGAGTAAAATATGCGCTTGCACTATTTAAACTGTTCTTCTGTGCGCTCGGAAAAGCCATTTAAATGTTAACTAATTTTAAAAATACAACCTATGCTTATTTTCATATTGAAATTGATGTATCCTTTGCAGCTGTAAAACATCAATTCAATATGATAGCCATTAGACATGTTTATTTTTCTTTAATTTTGTAGACATTCTGCGCAAGAAATTGATGTTTCATACAACATATAAGATCTTCATGTTCTCGTTGACATTCGAGTGCATGTATCTGCTCATCATGTCCATCAGTTATGGCTCCTATTCCAAGGATGGCATTGAAATCAATGGCCTGAAGATGTTTGGTTTGTAGAGCCTTTCTATTTTAATATTCAATTATACATGCATGCATGCATGCCTGTATTTTATGAAACTTCCTTAAAACTTTGAAACTCTGCCTCACTGAATAATTAACTGCAAATATCTAAAAAGCCACTTTGAAGCAAAGCACAGGCCACATGCTGAGTCATGAGTGCTAAGGTTTTGTGTGCAAACATGTGCCACTTGTGCCAGTCCTATGCATGGTTATTCAGGACATTCTCTTGTAGTTCAGATCTTTAATATTAATAATTATTGGACATGCATATTAGATAAAATTGTTATTGATTGCAACACAGTTACAGATAGTAAGTTTAGGATTTATTTATATTTTAATTATTTTATTGATGCAATGATTTTTGTTTAGGCCGCATTCTAGAAGTGATTACGATTCTGTCGTTCATACTTGTCTTACTTCTGATGGCAAAGGGTTTCACGATCACCCGTGGACGATTCAGCACATGTGGAGCTGTTAAGATCACGCTATTTATGTCACTGTATGCGATTACCTATGCAATTCTCATTATTTATGATGCCAATGTAAGTACATGCTGCATTAAATTTAATGTTTTGTTATTTTTTTCCGATAATTGTTTATAAGAGCTTCACAAGTTTCGTCCTGAATTCCACAATTTTTCAGATCCTCTGTCATCATTGTCACCGACACATTTGCCTCAGTTCCTCTCTGCCAACCGTCAGGCTCTTCACTCAAAATTAATCATGCCTTCACAGAAATTCCTAGCCCAACTCATCTGATCCTCTGCCTTCTTCCAATCTTTCTTAACAAAAACAAAACCCACCTTCTATAGAAGCTCCTCTGCCTCCTCTTTTTCTTGGTCTCACTCTGACAGTTGGATTTGAATCTCCATTTGATATTTTATCATTTTGAAGTTTATCATTACAATTGTTATTGTAAGAGAAGACCATACCATTGAATTCAAACATTTTGGCATTGGTTGTATGGCGGTAGGCGTACCGGTAGTTTCTTGCTTGACTCTGTGGATTTAAACTAACCATTTGTTCCATCTTATGGTTTTACTTTAATTGAAAAGTGGGAGAAGAAGTAAGCTGGTCTCCACGACACAGCATTTGTGTTTTTATTATTTTTATTATTTTATTGATTTGTTACTATTTTTCCATTACTTCAGGAGCGTAGACATGCTCACCAGATGAAAATAATAGAGAAAATGAATTGTAATTCCAAAGCCTGTGGTCTGTTAAAATATACTGTTTGTTTCTTATAGTATTACTTTTTATTAAATTAAATGCTTTTGTCTTGTGAATAGTTGTCAGATCCAGGAGAAGTTGTATACTTATATCAGAGCCCACCAGGCTATGGAATTCTTGGTCTGCGTCTGCTGGCATGGCTCTATTTCACTTATGGCACTTTTATGAACCTCAAGCACTATCAAGAAAAATCGAAATTCTATATTCCGTTCTACATACTGTTTTCCATTTGGTAAGATATACTCCTCATAGTTCTTTTCTGTATTGGAACTGTTTCATGGTTTAATTAATTCTTTCAAGCTATCAATTTGTTATTCTCCCTATAATATTATTTTTAAATGTGTATTTTTAAATCAGTCCTGTTGCTGTTCTGAGAAAACGATGTTTCACATGATGCTCTAGGTACATATTACATAAATCGCTAAAAATGTGCAAGTAATCTGTAATAAATGCACTTCCTCAACTTCCATCATGTTGGCTCGTTATTTCGCAGATGGCGTTTATGTGTTGGCACTATATTTGATAGCACTCTTTCCTTTTCTGCTCGTATTGCCAGTATTGCTCGTATTACTCTCGCTGACTCTAGCTGAGATGGCTCAGAGTTATATGACATTTTGTCTCCTCTTCCACCTTCAATCATGCCTTCATTTCCTTCTGAATGGACTACTGTAATTCCCTTCAATGGTCTTCTTGAAATTCGCCTTTTCCATTTCAGTCTGTGTTGAATGTTGCTAATAGACTGATAGCTCACCTTCCATGCTACCTCCATATTTCTTCTTATAATATTATATTTGATCTTGACTTATATCCAACTGAAGGTCCTTGCACTCATCCACTATCCTTTTCTGGCTTAGCCGCAAATGCCTTGGTGATATAATCCACCTGTCGACCCCAGGCGCGCACTGCTCTGACCCCTGTGCTAACTTGACCGACTTGAACTCTTTATACCGTGGACTAGGACTGCCATGACCAAATCTTGTACTTTTGGTTTTATTGACCCCACTCTATGGACCCAGCTTCCTCACACAACTTGACTTGTTCATTGCTTCAAGCATAGCTTCCATGCATCCTTTTGTTGCTTAAAGACAGCCTTATTTCCTTGGGGGTCTTGCGCACCTGGGAGCACCTCTACAATGCAACAGATAAAAATATTTAGTTACTATACAAAAATCTTGTTCTATTGATAATGACTGAAAAATGTTTTCTGAGTTTGATATACTTATCTTAAGTCTGATATGAAGATAGTATAGGTTCACAGTTGGTGAATAGTTTATGCAAATTTTAATGTGCGGCTATAAAAATGACTAATTAATGAGATAATTTAAAAAATCTAAAACATGAATTTGTGACATGTCATCTACGACTACAGCTTACTGACCCTGTGAACTGCAAGGTGCTAATCTTCTGTCCTTTAATTTGCTGATTGCTTGCTCAAAGATATGAAAGGAGGAAATGAGCACTCCTTATTTTCTCTAGGGACATCAGAAATATTGGCTTGAACTTCACTAATGTAATCAATTAAATCAAATTTATAATGGCATGAAGAAATTAAATAAATATTATTCATTTGCACGTGTGACACTTAGGTTCTGGGCTGGATTCATCGTGGTGCTGGTTGCCAACTTTGCCTTGGACAAGTGGGCGAGGGCAAGGGTCATCAATGGAGTGGATTGTGCTGTAGCATTTGGTGGATTCCTTTTCCTTCTTGTAAGATTAATCTGATTTGCTTTCTTTAAGCTGAGTAACGCTGGTGATGGGAAGCTTCATTCTTAGTTCTTAATAAAACTGTTGTTTCGTTTATAATTTTGCAACTCAAACAGCTTCACAATTTGCTATCATCTCATATAATTGCCATCAGCACTTGCCTATTTGCTTCAGCAACACTGAGGTTCCACAAAGAACACGGACATTTCACGGCCTAATATCAAGTTAAAAATGATGCTTAAGAGCTCTGAATAAACTGTGTTTTGCCTGTGCTGCTGTACGGTTTAGGAAGAGATGATCAATGAATCCTTTAAAGAAGAAACTTAGCTTTGCTATACTGGGATCTAAGAAACGCCGTAAGATCCTCTGTGCCGATCATGACACCAGTGCATAAATGGCAATCCCATAAAAATGCAAATATCATAGTAGTTGCCATTTTTTCTTCTAGTGACTAGGAGTGAATCCTGTGGTCCAAAGTGCATAAAAGTCCTTGGAAATGTCCACTAGTAAAGAAAAAGTCTGGAAATATAGGGTTAAAAATGGTTCGAAGGAAGACCCAAGATGGGAATTGGGCTGCTGCATAGGATCTGCCCCCTTGCATTTGCCCCCTTCCCCCATAGAAGGAGCCAAATGACATTTTGTGGACAAGGTTTTATCTGCTTTGCCACACTCAATCATTATTTTCATCTAATGTGATTCGATATAAAAGTGAAGCTTTTTTAACCGTTATATTTTCTGCTTTCTAACAAACCATTCTGTGGGGATGTCTTTTTGGTCTTGGATTACTAACACACTAGATATTTCCATCATGATTATGTCATTTATTAACATGCTAATTTTACTGTATGTTAGAACATTTTAATATCAGACAGTGAGACTTGGCGTACTGTGGCGTGTTGGTTTCATACAAAGATCATCTTTTTATGAGGTCATGACTCATGATACAACATTGATGCTTTTAGTATCACAAGACAGGGAACTGATAGCCACACCCACGTGGATTATCCAGTCCATGTGGTTTATAAAATATTTTTCAATCCGAGTGTGGCTTTTCTCATACTCAACATCGTCAGTTGTTCTGTCTTTCACTGTGTTCTGGATGCTTTGTGCTTTTGCAGCATTTTTAGAATAGACTTACGTGATTGGCATCTGTGCCATTTATCTTTCCATATGGCTAAATAGACCTAGGGCTGGCTAGACCTTACATGGCCATGCAACTGGTGAGTCAATGTGCAGGTCATTTTCTTTTCAATAACATTAAAATACATTTCTGTCGTTGCTTTGCTTCACTGTTTTACGAATGGAAAAATACATGCAGTAGAGTATTACTATTATTTATTACAACTCAAGAAAACCAGTTCAAAGCTGCGTAACGGGTGTCAAGATGTAAGTTTACTTTCAGGTGAAAAGCCAACCTAAACACACAAATAGGTAGTAATGGGTGTTTTTAATTTTTCTTTCCAATGGTGCCACTGAAGTGTTAATTTCTGTGGAGAATTTATTGATCTTTTCAGCTAAGACCGTGGTGGTATGGTTAAGTTACGATGTCATATAAATTGTCGTTATCATATTATTATTATTCTTTATATCACATAAAAACCCAGGCACTGTCCCATGGAGTGATCTGAATACAAGCAAACAAAGCTTGAGCTCGAAATATGAAGTTATGTCTGTGCAAAATCATGTAATTCACCAGCTCTCGTGCTTCAACTGATATTGATTGCCACATCATATTCGCTTCTTACTTGAATAACTGCAGACAAATTATCGCAAGAGCAGGCAGTCCATTATCCCAGATCGTGAAGGTATTTTATTCATTACTTGGCCAAGAGATCATAACATCAAGTTATATACACAATTTAGCCTGTATTTTGATACTTTTATTCGCTTTAGGAATATTTCCATCATTGTCTCGAATGTCAACATAGAAATGCTTGGAAATCAAAATAAATTGCTGACCCCAGTGTTCTGAATAAGCTGTCATGTAATGGGCTTTGATTGGTATAATAAAATTATATTCTTTAGTATACTTCCTTACAATTTGTATTTTGAGTAGCCTACTGCTATTCAAAAATCCCTACAAAACTGGTAGGCGACCATTACTTGGGAATATCAAACTACTAGTGTAGTGCAGAAGTACGATACTACTTCTCTTCAATTTTAACTGTACTGTAAGTCAGAAGTATTTTATTTCTATTGATTTTTTTAGCTGCAAGAGAATATTTGTCTAAGTTTCATAAGTAATTAAGTATTGTGAACTACACATTGCTATTAGCAGGCCCACAATGAGAGTGGAATCTTTTATGTTTGACCGAACCGGAGAAATTTATAAACAAGTAGAATAGAATAGTTTGCAGTTTGTACAGGTTTTGACATCTGAGTAACAGGGTCACCTGGTCACCTGGTGCCGTCAGCTACTGGAGCTCTGGCGAAAGCCCTGGTGCATCCTCTCCAGTTGATCCTCTCCCTAGTCGCCTCTCTTAATTCCTCCAGTCTCATGCCAGACTTTTCCAACCATTTCTTCCTTGGTCTTCCGCATCTTCTCCTTCCCTCACCGCATGCCGTCATCAGCTCCTTTTCCAAACCGTTAGATCTCATCACATGGCCAAAGTAGCTCAATTTCCTCCAAGTTGCTGTTTGCTGCAGTGTCTCCTCCCTCTCTATTTATAAACAAGTAGAATAGAATAGTTTGCAGTTTGTACAGGTTTTGACATCTGAGTAACAGGGTAGTCATAGTAAAATTTTTAGAATTCTCTGCAGGTAACTATGTGCGCCGTTGTATGGCAGGTTGAATATGTACATTGATTTTTCAATGTGTCATCAAAATAGTGTTAATACAGGTACTATTAATACTACTGCCATTCATAGATGCATTCTGTTAGCAGAGCTTTCTTAAATTAAGTTTCAACAGATTAATTCCTATAACCTGCATATGTTGAAGCATGTAATATAAATTAAAAACAAACATTTTTGAATAGGCTACTTAAAAGCCATGCAGATTGTTTTTATGACCACTTCATCATCATAGAGGTTTGGTTGGCCAGTGAATGCCAAGGAGCAAGAAACATAAATTAGTAATAAAAAATATATTAATATCATCCTACTATTAATATTTAGAATGTACGGTAGCTTACCAGTAAGTACTCTTATTGTTGAATCATTACAGTTCTTGACCAGACCTTCCAACTCAAACAAAAACTTCCCGTACCACGTGAGAACATCACAGGTTTGTTTTTGCAGAATCGGTTTATCCTAATTTTTGCACATATTAATTTTTAATACAACTAACTATATCCGTTTATGTATCGCCCTAAAGCAACTTGAAATGCATTCCCAAACAACATACAATCAGAATGAAGGTTATTAATGAATAATTGAATGTCTGAGGTTTTTAATCCTGTATAAATTACATTTTAGCATCAAAATGGTGATTGTTTTTCTCATAGCTCCCATGATGCTGCCTACCCTTACTTACCTTTCGCTCAAGTCCTTCTGTCCCCAAATTTTATATGCAGCTTGCCCTTCCTTTATATAACTCTATCTTCTTCCATTTTCTATCCCTCCAAAGGATAGCTGTAGAACACACTGGTAATAATTATTTTGCTTCATTCAAAAAACAGCAGAGAATTGTAATTCCAATTGTTTGTATTCTTTTCAGATTGATATATTTACTGACGATGGCATGGATGATTTAGGTGAGCGGCGGTATGCACCACAGAATACAAATGACAAAGGACCGGACCTCACGGCTATGTTTACCATCACAAAGTCTAATCAACTGCAGGTGTGTAGCAACTGGGATTTTATAAGAGCGGAAAAACTGGAGGCAGCACACTTCAATGTCACGACATAATATTCAAGCTCGTAATATTCAAATTCGTTTTTGATTGACTGTTGGTCATATTGACATTAACACAATCATTTAGATCAGCACACGCATCACCTAGGAGTAGAAATCTTGAAGGGGCTCTTTATAAATTTTCATAAAGAATGAGTGAATGCATGTATGTATGTATGTATATGAACATTTATATAGCGCCTTATAATAACCTCACGAAGGCGCTTACCTATACGCCTACATAAAACAGTCATGCAGCCGAGACGTGTTAAAATAGACTTCGGTAACTATACACTGATTAGTACATCCATGCACTTATTTTCAAATCTGAATGCCATCTGGAAATACTGGAAAGTTAAGGAGCGTCCATGCACTTCTTTTGTGTCCATGCACTTCTTTTTCTAAACTTTAAGCACTGATTTGAAGTACATGTATAATGTATATATACATTTTGTGAGAAATGTACTCTCGTAACTGTGATTGACCAAGTGATTTCTGTGCCAAAATTCTTTTAACTCCACAAACCTTCAGGAAGGCTACTGAATGCAATAAGCTGGAGAATTTAAATATCACGTAATTCTACATCGTATTGTTAGGCCCGAAAAGTGTGCTTCATCTTTGCACATCCAGACACAAAGTCATACAGCACATTGCGTTCATCACAGCGCAATTGGACTACTGCCTAGCTGGTCTGCCAAATTATGGCTCTGCCAGATGGCGGAACCATACTGGATCTGGCAGAAATATGCTGCTAGAGTTGTAGCCAACAATCAAAAATATTCGCATACCAATCAATCCATAAATCAATCAGAATTTATGTAGAGCCTCTTCAAGATACCTACTCAGAGAGTGTTAGACCATGAGAGAAGAAAGTGGTCCTGAGACAACGAAAAGAGACATTTGGCTCACCAGTTAATAAGGAGGAAAGCATTGAAGGCTGAAGCTGGTTCCACAATGCAGTGCACACGTTGACGGAGTTTCACTTTATTTACTATTCTTAACTTTTCTTTCAGAGTTCTGCAGTTGGCGGTTTGCCAGTTACAACCGATCTCCACATTCTGCCTGGAAAACAGGAATCTCGTGCTCCTCAGATGTTCTGATCAAATCAGCAACTCTATTATTATTATTACTCTATTATATTCTTCCATACGTTTCTACTTCCAGAGAAATATTTTTGGAGAAAACTCCATTGTACAGCTAATGTTTCATACTTGACATACTGGTTTTTTATGTTTTGTTAGATACTGTATCTCTGCCATAGTATTGTGGCAGTTGCAGCCAGTTTAGTTCACACATTTGTGTGGTACAACTTTTTGTCTTATGGTATTATTCAAGCTAAACATTTACATGTCAGACTACTTTTGTAATGTGTAACCAAGCATTCCAAGTTTGTTTCATTTCTTAATGGGACATTATAGTCTAATATACTGAAGGTGTTGATGATAGGTTGAACTGTCCTTCTATAACCCTGCAAAATCTCAAATTTTCTCAAACATTGTTTTTAGAGATCTATGCCAAGTAAATAAATGCATTCATGTGATAAATTAAGAATGCAAAATTATTAAAAGTTTGTGATTCAAGTTATTCCAGATTATCATCATTTTGTTCTTCAAAGTATAATCACCATTTAATATAAATTTAGAAGCAGCAGCATGACAAAGAAAATGTCAATTTAAGCTTGAGTGCGTCCAATGTTACCACGCTGGCACTTTAAAGACTTTTACGACACTGTTATCCAAGTTGCTTGTAGTAGGCCTACACTCATCGCTGACAGATTAAGCTACGGTTTTAAAAAGAGTGAAGCCTTTGCAAGTGCATCATATTTTCACATAATTATTAAGACTGGAGAGGCTTAGCTAGCGAGTAAAGATGCCTTTGTCACGAACTAATTCCTTTGGACTGAAGTGATTCAGTTTGTTTATTGTCCAATCGTCTGTTATTCCCTTTGTGTACTCCCGAATAAAACTACAAGCAACAAGAACAACTAAGCATTAAACCGTACTCGACAGTGGCATAGGTTTAATTACTGGAAAACAATTAGAAATAAAACTCAAATCAGAGAAGATTATGTATAATTGTATAATATTTTAAAACATTTTATTATAAATAAACTACCTGACTTAACATAAACAGCAAAACTGCAAACAGGGCACATGTATAAAATGTAGCAGAATAGTCTGACGGAAGTTTTGATAAAAATTAAATCCAGCATGCATAACCAAACCAGCTTGGTTAATTATTAGTAAGATCATATCATAAATAGAACATTCCTTGTAACCAAGATTTCTTTGCAGTCAAAGATTCAGCCTAAATTCAGTGAACCTTTAAATTTGAACTACATGTAACTTGCTTTGCACTGATCATTAAAAGGAAACAGCCTGTTACCCATGCTTGTAACCCAAGCAGCTTGTGTCCAAGTGGTGACACCATGTCACAAATAGCTCTTGAGAAAAGTGCAGTAAACGATCGAAAAAGAGTAGGCAAGAGAAGAAGACAACAGTAGAAGAGCAGAGTGTAGGTGTGGCGCTCTGCATACATATTTTCACAAATTTTATTAAAATGAGCGTGGTTAAGCACCTTTGTGAATTATTGTAAGGTGCTATATAAATATCCATATACACATGTAAAATATGCAAAGAGCCAGACTGCACTGTAGGCCAGCAATAGATAAAGCACAGAACATGAAAACCTGTATCAGTGGATTTCTGGACTTGAAAATGGAACTGCCATTCATCAAAAACATAGCTCTACAAAGATGGGCCATCAAATTGTAGCAAGGGGCGTACCCAGTGCTTAAAGTGTGGAAAAAGAAGTGCCTGGACGCCACTTACCTCTCCAGGCTGTGCTGACCAATAAGTGGCAGGAAGGCGTTCATATTTTAAAATTAGTGCATGGACACCGTCCATAACCGTCTAGCCACACTTTAAGCCCTGGGCGTACCGGTAGATTATAACAACCGCTAAGGACACCTGCATCCAAATTGGATACATCGCTATTTCAGCACAGTCCATGCCTTAAGGTGTAAAAAAAAATTGTTGTGTTTCCGGTAACCCAACTGACCCATTTTTACGGCCGCAAGGAAAAAAAATTTATTAAAATTTATTAACATTTGTATTGACATAACATAAGAGACGTCAACAAAATGAAATTAATAGGACTGTTTCTAGAGCAGTTTTAGGTGCAGACAGTCGGGGAAATAGGCAGTTTATACTTGCTTAGAGCACGTACTTTGTTTCAGCGTGCAAAAAAGACTAGTGGGGTATACTTTTTCGGATAGTCACTGCATAAAAATATTTGACCAAAATAAAATCATTTTCCGACCTACCTACCCAATTTTTTTTAGCTCTGTTACCGGAAACACAACATTTATTTTTTTAGGCCTAAACATGAAAATCTTCAGACAAACTGTAGACAGTCTGCATTGCATTGTTATTTACTTGGTGTAGGAGCACAGATGTCTGGAATGGGGAAGGGGAGAGTAAAGTGAAACACAGACAAAATGTAGCTCCAGGGAGAAGTTCAAAGCAAATCATTCTGCAAACGTCCTTTATGAACGACCTCAAGGATGGAAAACATGAATTTCATTCTATGGACTGATGCTCAACAGTAATGTCATTTAACCCTTTAATGCTGAGATGGTAGTAAATGGTATGGGAAATCCTATATCCTCCGGCATTAAAGGGTAAGACTGAAACAGTACAAATTATGACAAGTGAAGAAAGCAAATATACACTGTTATACAGTTTTAAGAAAATTTCGTTCAAAAGACATAAATTTAGGACTGACCGATAGTTACAGACATAGACCTGATCCTGAGCTTTCGATATTTCTTCCACATAAGTGTCTGGATGCTTTTCTCTGGCATCATCAAAGCCATGCAAGCCTTGCAGGACGGCTGTTATCTCTACATACCTACGATCTGTTGCAGAAAATGGCATCAGTCATTACAACACCAAAGCAAGATTCATCAATCTATACAAATCCAGTAGGCCTACAGTAATTTACAAAAAAGGTGATTGTAATGAAAAACCATTATTTCTTTACACTGCATTACACTGTAATAGGAGCAGGTTTCTACAGAGTTAAACCATGCTCTATGAAGAGTTAATTTTAAATGGTCTACAGGTGAACGGCTCAAAGTACAAAAAAGTTTATAAAAGGAAAGACCTGTAGTTTTAACTGATATACTCGTAACGACAGATAACATATAATACTGGGATTCAGAATGAACCAACTAGGCATGAACATGTTCAAAATAAAATATCAAGTTTTAGAAATGTAAAACAAAGCAGCCGTGTTTCTGAAATTCATCAAATAATATCAGAAAAAAGCACAAACCAAATACACTTCCACAACATTCACGCACATAAAAAAACTTGCAGTTTATTCATCGTTCTTCCATCACCACTCCTACACTTAAAACTTAAATAATTCCCTGGTATGAAGCTTAGACTTTTAAAGCACAAGAACTTAAACAACTATAGTAAATATCAGAAGCTGTATTTCCACTCTGATATGAAACGATTATAAATCTTAAATTACAGCCTGCTATTAAGTTCAACTTACTGCTGCTGTCGTCGAATATCAATCCTATTTCATAAATGAATCGAAAGAACAGGTCCTTTGGATTGACCGCAATGAACTTGCGCTGCTTTAAGCTGAGGTTCTGGTAGCTCTGACGAACTTCCTGAATTGCCTGTTACAACAGAACTCTGACTTAAAAGCTTCACACGTGTAAACTGACATCTTAAACAGTACAGTTTTTTGGAGAGAGCAAGAAGCATAAGAAACTTTCACAGCCTTCAGTGATGCATTGTTTGATTGCATTCTAATAATGAAGTCTTTCGTGGACTGAAAAGCATCTAACATACAAGTGTGTGTGTATTGCTTTCGTGTTTTATGCATAATACCTTTTACACAGTTTAGAAATATATATTCGTTTAATTCATTAAAAAAGTGCAGGATGACACACCGCAGCCTGGTACTTATACTGATGTTAAGAAAAACAAAATGAAATCAAAGCGTCTTCCTAAATAGATCATTGTTAATAAGATTTAATGATTGTTAGCGCTATTATCATAATATTATTATACATGTAACTTAAAAGTATGTCAAAAGACAATTGCACAAAGTTTATCTATATAAATATCTATACATATTATTCATTGCGCTAATTTATTTAGAGTATTTTTAGAACATCCCCAAAATACTTGTTTCAGAGATACTCCCAGACCAGATGAAAGGAAATAGTTTTAAGTGCTTGTGGAAGGTGCAGCATTTAGTTAAAAGATCACAAGGCTCATCTAGACAAATTCATAGAAAAAAATTCATACTGTGCATTGTTAAATGCATGCAAAAGGATCAACAAGCACACCTTGAGCAGTGAAATAAAGATTTCTGCAACCAATGGGATAACACAGCTCCAGCAGGCATGGATAATATTGGATATGCCCTACGTGGCATCACCAGACCCACATATTCATATCCTCATCATATTCATAACCTCATACAGCAATCAATCACCAGAAGTTCAGAAGCAGCAGAAACAAAAACCAATCCAAGTGAAAGTGGTTTGATGGACTTTATCACAACTGTTCTTATCATTTGCAGTTTTCCTTACGACTGATAAAGTTGTAATGATCAAAATATATTTAAGCCTTTATCATCGATTAAACTGACCACAAAGAACAATATTATGGTATTCATATTAACATACTACCTCTTTAGCTACAAGTCCCTCTAGTGCTTCAAAGTTTCCTTGACTGATCAGATTGGCAACATGAGAAACAGCCTAAAAAGAAAAGTTATGTTTATCAGACAATACACCTAAAACAAGCAATGCAAAATCTGCAGCAGTCACTGCTGCACTTGCACCTTTGTTGGTGGTTTGTGCACATGATCAATGAGCATATAAAGATGATCATTTAATAGAGCTGTCAGTTTCTTTGCCTGTTAAATCGTCGCCATAATTGTCATATACATGTGTGGTGAAACTGGCCTTCACATAATTTGCAATCGTAGTCAAGACCTCCAGGAGAAACTGTACAATCGGGAACCACTAGTAATAGATCTTACGTGATATTTTCAATTTGTTGGAAAAAGTGACGACACTAACCCTAATTCTAACATTAACCGACCCTCGCGATGCCTAACCTGAGCCCTAACCGACCCTCACGACGCCTAACCTGAGCCCTAACCGACCATCACGACGCTTAACGTGAGCCCTAACCGACCCTCACGACGCCTAAAATCTATTACTAGCAGTTCCTGATTGTGCAGTTTCGCCGACCTCCATATACCATATTATATTCAAAGCACTGCTAAACCCCTTTACGCATGGCACCAGCCTCTTCATAACAATATTCAGAAATCTTGTTACTACTCTTAGATGAAACAGAACCAGACAATACTAAACCTGTTCGACGCCATTCAGGAAGTTTTCTCGTGAGAAGTGTTGGTCAAAATATCCTCGGATCAGCCAAGAGAAGAAATAATTTCTAATAGTTTTTAAAGGATGTGGCCAAATGAGTTCGTTAAAATCCATCAATTTAAGAGGCTTCTTGTCACTATCGTCGTCTTTGTTGCTTTTAAATGGATCTAAAGGATCCTTAGAATCACTTGCGAACTTTCTGCTCAAAACACGTTCCGATGAATTCGGGCACAGAAAGGCTCTCCCCGACCTTGACACGGCAAACGGGCTGCGGTATAAGACGATGATCCGAGAGGCAAAGCGGGTGTTTCTAAACGAAATCATCACATTACTAACACTTGCTTTGCGCGTCAAGAACTCAAACTGAAAGTCCTCCTCGTTCTGTCTCGGAATTTTCCTGGCCAAAGGACGTGTAACAAATGTGGCGTTTTGTTTAAGTTTTGTAAGTAACTTTCTACAAAAAGAGACTGCCATTTTATCCCCAACACACACCAGCGACAGCAAGGACATATTACACAGGAATGGAAACTTCTTATTTAACGACGTTCACCAAAGTGTTCGGACGATAATCCGAGTTTGGAAATTTAACTTCCCTGTTTTCATAGCAAAAATCATTCAATTGATTATCTT
Organism: Lumbricus rubellus; assembly: GCA_945859605.1. Lineage (NCBI taxonomy): Eukaryota > Metazoa > Annelida > Clitellata > Crassiclitellata > Lumbricidae > Lumbricus > Lumbricus rubellus. The sequence goes on from OX243813.1 coordinate 15,841,910, forward strand.
TATGAAAGCTAATTAATGAGTGATTTTATTGCAAAGTAAAACTTGCCTTTGAAGATTTGAAACAAATGAATTAATGTTACACAGAAAATTTGACGTAGGGCGACATCTACGCATAGAGTAAAACGGATGTGCACAATATTTTAACGAGTGACCCGTTTCTATTTATAACGTTATTTAATTTATTTTATCACCAACTAGGAAATATTTACATTATTTTATAGAATGGTAACTTGCTAATAAGGAGTGTTCTGGTTGCATGTTTAGAATTTAAAAATCTGCTTATATTTTCTGTTATAGAAAGTATTGGAATTATGATAAGGCAGAATGTTTGAAGAGGTGGAATTTACAAAGGCTTGTGAAGAATTAGACAGTCCAGATGTGGAAGGATGGGAGCTGTTTACAACGGGCAACAAAGTTAAAATCTATCGCCTCTACAACGAAGTAAGATCAATCACTAATATTACTATTATATGTGTGGATTTTAGCGATTAATTGATTATTCGTTAATATATCGATTTATAAATTGATTAATTTTGGATTGTTCAATTGATTTCTTGATTTATTTCATGATATCGAGCAGCCCTTTCCGAGGGTAAAAGGTCGAAGGTAGCGACAAAAATTAATTCCTTTTTGTGGGAAAATAATAGGTTTCGTGTTAACCTATGGATTGCGTGGCTTGGCTATCATATCTGTTGTCTAAAGAGATAGAAAGATTTGCAGGTCGCTCTTCATAAACCATTTACAGAACTTTTCAAATTTTTCAATCTTTTGATTTATTTGTTTTTCATCATAAATTTATCACGTTTCTCCAATCTTCGGATTATTGTCTCTTTAGAGGTACATTTTATTTTTTTTCAGATCACTGGACTGTACGATTACAAAATCCATGGTGAGATGAATGGAGTCAAACCAGAAGTATGTGCAAAGGTTTACATGGACATCGATTATCGCAAAGAATGGGACAGTTATGTTAAAGGTTTGTGTAACCTACCGAGTCAACCTCTTTGCATGTTTTTTTTTACTTCTGACAAGAATGTTACTTCACCTTTAAGAAAATGCCTCACAAATACGGACACAGGATCATTTTTTACACTCACCAATTTTCAAATACTTTAGAATTGGATAATTAGAGGAGTTTGCAAATTTAGAAAAGTGTAAGGCAAATGCTCTGATGCTTTTTTGTTCTGTTGTACATATTTTATGTTAATTTATGGAAGCTGTTTTACGTGGAACTATCGATATGACAGGTGCTAAAGAAATGCCTCTTTCTGAAGAGTGTAAGCTTATAATATATGATATGAGTGCTGCTAAGTTAAAGGCACTGCACAAATGCACCATTACTATATGTGTCCCGACATATGAAAAGGTACCATAAGTCGGCGTACGGTTTCACGAGAAATCGCGCATAATGACGTCGGGGGAATATAATTATCAAATTTGAGCTCTTTAATGAAAATCAGTCTTATGGATTTGGGTTCAATTGTGACACATAGACCAGCTATATTGGCTGAACCTGAGTTATATTTGATTGCCACCATTACGAGGTACTCATAAATTGTGCCCATTGAATAAAAGTTAAGGATTTCTGTGCAAATTGTCTAGACAAAATGTGTCGTGTTTTAAAAAAAATCCCGAAAATGTCCAGTTCTCGTGTTAAGCCATGTTTTATCTTATAAGTCGGTCATTTATCATCCAATTTTTATCTGGTTTTCAGCAAAATGTTCAGCTCACTTAGCTGGTTTGTGAAGGCATAATAACTCCAAACCCGACTTATGGTACCTTTTCATATGTCGGGACACATATGTAGTTAAAATATGAGTGTTTGGTAAAAATGCCACCTTGTGGTATACACCACTTACCTTTGCTGCACGAAGAACCATGTTCAATTTCCTGGACTCAGCAATCACATGGTTTGGTATGACTGAATGATTTGTGCAATGCTGACATCTCGTCGTCGTCATCGTGCCCATCTTCATTGCTGCGGATCGGGGATCAGAGTCGACGACACCATCCTCCTCCACTGCTCTCTGTTCCTCGCGGTCCTCACACAGTCCACCATCGTCATCCCCGTCCACTCCTTCACGTCATCCATCCACCTTACATCTGACATCTAAGTACTGCCAAATATGCCTGCCATTCACATGTCATGCCATATTGCTGGATGTCAACCAATTTTTTTATGTTTGTGTCTTTCTGTCTGCCATAAACAGGTAATTTGGAATATGCTATTGTTCCGTCATAGTAGAGGTATTAGGAACATGCTACTGTTCCATGATAAGTTTTCTAGGTAATATAAAACATATGTACTGGTACCTATTGAACAGTTTATGTGCAAGAATTTTCGTAGAGATGATTCTGCTGCAGTTGTTTTGATATGACAGGTTTCTTAAATTACTGTATTGCATGTTGTTGCAACTTTGCTTTTCAGCTACACTATATGCTAGATAGAATACTGTGCTGTTTCAGAATTGCGAGAAATTAAAGAGGAGGATAAGGAAGGAATATACTGGCAAGTGAAGTCTCCATTTCCATTGTTGTCCAACAGAGATGTATCCTTTAAAGTTACTGCATGGCTTCATTGTTAATTATCATTTTCCAATATATATATAAAAATATTATATTGGACAAATTAAAAACTGCTGTTAGGTTGCTAAAAATATGTTAATTAAATTAAACGTTCTTGTTCAAATGAGTAATTTTTCATTGGAATTTCACACCCACAAGTGGATGCTTGTACCGTAATCTTGTTGTTAATGACATTCATGCAAGATAGTTCTCAAATATTCTACATCATTTATTGTTCTGCTCACGGAAAGTGGGATTTATTTTTATTGCGTGATCCAAATTGTTTCATGCATATTAAAGCTGTGTTCAAGCAGTTGAGTTTTTGAGCTGATGTTTTATAACACCACTAGCTGGGTTACCCGGCGATGCCCGGGAATTTTATGTAAATAGCCGTGAAGCGATGGCGACGGAATGGAAATAGCAACAGTTTTGGTTTTTGGGCCCCCACCATGACTCCCTCCACTGGCTGGACTTGACCGTCCTCTGTCTACATGCAGGGGTACCCGGCGTTGCTTCGGGAAATTTAGATTTTTCGTCCCCAAACCCAGGTCCACCCACCCCTCGAGGCGGCTTCGCCACCTATTTCAAACCCAGGTCCACCCACCCCTGCGAGGCGGCTTCGCCGCCTATGTTGTGGTTTATGCTTTGAAGGTCTTCGGAAATTCTGCTGGTTAAACTCACCGCTCCTCTTAGTTACGATATACACTCCTTGGCCTAATGACGTCACGTCAAAAGCAAAGTCCGTTTTATTTCAAAACATAATTATCGGCGTAAGATTATCGGCGTCGTATAGCGTTAACATGGGGAAATTTTAAAATGTCTATATCTCTGGATCTAAAGTGAATAAAGATCTGAAAATAGCGTACTTTGATTTTCCTGGGAAACGTTTATCTATATGCAATGTTTCAGGTCAGTAGCTGCAAAACTGAGCGTGCATTCTTGACAAACATACAAACATCCTTGCTTATAGATATAGATATTGGCTAACTTACCATATGTAAAGACGTATTACAGGCCATCTGCTCGTACTGTTCTCATTTTTATGCTTTCACTGCTGGACCAAAGGCATGTTTGCCAGTTTGAGCTATCATTTCAAATTTGTAGAGGAACAGCAGAAAATTTTCTGTAGTTGGGACATCACTGTCGAAATGGACTACTTAGAAACTCAATACATGTTTCTCTGTGTGTATTAAAGCATGTGGACGAATCCTTACAATGTTTATATAGATTTATAGTGTCTGTGATGTCGTTTAAGAAATTGTTTTACTTGATGGCTGTTATATGCTACTCAGCTACTAAACCAGAATGATGTTGAGCAATTTCCTTGGAATGTATGCGCTATTTTAAGGTTCAGTTACAATGCACGTGATAGTGGTCAAAGCCTTGAGTCATTTTACTGACTTTTGTCGGACTCTCTCACATGTATAGTCATGCTTTCTTAAATTGGGGTTGGTATATGCCTGCCTTAAGTTGCTTTATTGCAAAGTGTGTTAAATTGTCAATGGATTTCTGTGACCATGTTTGCCACTTGGATGAGAGATTCTTGAAGCTGAGAGAAATGTCATTTGTTGAAATTCGGTTCTCTTTTGGATAAATTTCCTGAACTTATTTAGTATACATACCAGCGAGAACAAAGGGTATTGGAAAGCGAAGGACGACAAGTTCACGTTATTCTAAGTAAAATGGATATCTTTTCATCTGTACCACCAGTCAGTGGAGTAATACGGGTTTCAGAGTTTCTCACGACTTTAGCAATAACTTCGGATGGAAAAGTTGGCTCAAAAGGTCAGATGCATTTTTTATTGGATTTGCAATTTTTTAACTTGTATTGTAATTTAATTTGTAAATTTTGTACTTTATTGTGTAAGTAAATGTCCTTGTGATGTCAGTGAAATATCAGCACAATGGTAAATATTGTTGATGCACTTGTATTTTTTCTTGAGATTGATATATACGTCTGTAGCCTATATAACAGCTGTAAATTAGTATTTTGAAATACCGTACTTAACCCTTTAATGCCGAGATGGTAGTAAATGGTATGGGAAATCCTATACCCTTCGGCATTAAAGGGTTAAGTTGTTTTCTATACTGCCTAGCATTTTTAAAACAAGCAAAATAGAAGTCTGTTCACGTCTGCAAAGCTTTTTTTAAAATTTCTCCATTTCTATTGCACCCCCTTCAAGCTTTCTTTTACAGCCATCATTAATCATACTGTTTGAATGGATGAGTTGGTTATTTGCACTGAAGCACAAATGTGCAAATCATGGCATAGTAGCATTGTTAATTAATTTGATGATGTCATAAGTGGTGATTCATAGATGTTTTTGTTGGTAGTAGTAGTAATGATTAATCAGGTTAGGCTGTATTCATCTGTTTGGCTCACTGTTCAGTTGTTACATTTTTAGCCTTTATGCGTTACTATGACAACCCAGGTGGAATGCTTCCAACATGGCTTATCAACTGGGCTGCAAAGGTAAGTACAAAGGGCATAGGTGGAGTTTCATATTATGATTTTAATAGTGATTTCTAAACTTAGTCTTAGGTATTTGATGATTATGATGATGATGATGACTGCAATGGAGCGATGATGATGATGAGAACGACGACAGTGATGGCTACAACGATGATATAAGTAGCTCCTTGTGTAAGCTTATACATGTTTATGAACGGCTCGTTTGTAAGTATACAACTATACATGCATATGTCTATAAATTTGCATGATCATTTGAATATTTAAATATTGATGTGTGGTTGGTAATAACCATGAAGGTGAACATTGAACATGGTAATGATCTAAGTGATGGAGGTTACTGATGATATGTATTTATAAGGAAGTGAATAAATTTGGTCATGATATTTGTGTTTTTCAGACGGGCGTGCCTAGCTATTTGACGGTCATGGAGAAGGCTTGCGAAGGCTACGAAGCGTATTTACAGAATAAATGCACAACATGATTTTCTTGATTCACTCAGTACTGTAACAGTACATGTTGAACGTGGATTGCTTAGGCTGGTATCAGGATATTAGGGAAATTTTTCCTATTTTTGTCGGGCTATAAATAGAGTATTAGGCAAGTTTACTGTTCTCTGTTTTGCTGAAGGAGCTTCACGTGGTTTTTGTGTGGTTATAAATAATTCAGTCGTTTATTTGGGGGTGGGGGGGAATAAATATTTGCAGCTATTTTGACATCAGCATCTGTTGATAATGAAGATCGTACCTTTGAATCTCAGATCGTTGTAGGATTGCAGATTATATTTTGTAATTTGTTGTTGTCTTCTTCAGAATATATCTTTGACGTCAATCTCGAATTTCTGTAGACTGAGCATTCTCATTTGAACTTAGAAGGCGATTTGCAGTTGACCTCGGGAGCCTTTGTGTACAGCGTATTTTGTACATCATATTCATATAGCCTAGCTGCATATTGTAGTGCTCTCAGTATCTAGTGTGTCTATCTCGATTCAGTTCGGTTTGTTTTTCTGAGGTGCATCGGATCCCTCAGTGTAAAAACTATCAGGAGAAGTAAAGATCCATTCTAGGGTAGTTAGAGTGCACCAAGATTCTTGGATGGCAACAGTGTTGAAGCACAGGATTTTTTAACCACAGATAGAAATAATCCTTCAGGAACAAGGAAGTTCTGTTAGGAGTAAAGAGTGATTCTCCGAGAAATTAGGCCGTGTCCCAGGTTTCACAACCATCCAGAATTTATGTGTCTCTGGGCGCAGCAGTTTTGTGCACAGTTTTGACTGAATACCCAGCTTTGTCATTATACCAAGTCTAATCTTGGCACGTAGGGGGCCATTGCATAATTACGTAACGCCGAAAATGACCGTTTTTGACCCACCCACCCACCCTGTAACGCTTCGTAACGTTTCCCTTGACCCACCCACCCTCCCCAGCGTTACGTAACGATCGCTACGAAAAATCAGTTAAGATTTAGGCCTATTATTATTGGCTTATGTGAGCGCGTAATTAGCCTATCATTCATATTTTCATAGTGAATTTAATAGGCCTAGTTACCCTAGTATAAGTGTAGGCTACATGTTAATTAGAATTTGGCAGTGGACTTGGCTTAAAATATACACAATGTTTTATTTATATAAATAACAGTCATGCGTGAACTGCAATTTTATTAAATTTTACCACAAGAATAAAATTGTACACTGCTGAAAAGTTTCACGGACTAAATGGCTCATTAACAATTAATCAAACTTAAGAGGAGCTAGGCCTATTTATTTTCTTAGTCTGGGCACCCCACTTACTAATAGAAATATTGCCGAGTTTTGTTGAGCATTAATTTTAAATGTTTAGATCGTGTTCACTAAGTAAAACATGCTTCAAAGTGGTTCTTCGATGTCAGGAATTTATTGAGAATTAGGCCTATAGCCTACCACGTTGTTCCGTTGGAAAACTATCCAAACAATTCGAACAGCGGTTTCCGCTTCGCACAAACGGGAGAACAGAACTGACTTGGCATAAAACTGGTGTCTGCTGCCGTATCTTATCCAGCTAAATAGACCTACTTCAGTTAAGTTTTAAATCAATGTCACGAAGTTTAAACTTCGATCCAATCATGTCTGAAGTGTCAATTGATGGCATTTTAATATTCGTTAATAAAAAAATTTCAAGGCGTTACGTAACGTTCAGCTACCCCTACCCACCCACCCCCGTAACGTTTCGTAACGTTTTCAATGACCCCACCCACCCACCCTCGAGCGTTACGTAATTATGCAATGACCCCTAGGATAAATTTACAGGTAGTCTCCGGTCTCATGAAGTTTGCATTCACTGCGTTCATTGTAGGCCTAACCTTCATAAAGGGGCAAATAATTCTGTCCAACCGTTCCCTCACATGTTTAGGCTACGTAAAACTCGGCCCGCGCCCAGGGCCGGATTAACCAGTATGCCATGTCTGCCATGGCGGCGGGCCCCCCGTCGTCAGAGGGCCCCTCGCGTCTGCAAAAAATAATTTTTATTGTGCATTTTCCCATTTATTCAGATTTGCTTCAAGGACAGTGTGTAAATTTTGCGTCCATTGGTCATTGTTTTCTTCCTAGGGCGAAAAACAATTTTATTTATGTTGGCCTCTATGTTTGTGCCAGCTCTGATTTATGATTTTGTCGGTATTCCATTTGGCCTACTTTTAGAAGAGATAGGCCTGAGTTACAGACAGGCGGACAGAGAGGGAGAGATCGGCCTTCTAAGAAGAGTCAGACATACATGTAGACGAACAGACAGACGTAGACAAAGTAGAAATTCGGTTGAACTCTGTAATTGGTCTGCACATTCATGCGCAAGGTGTATCATGTTATCTTTGGCTCAGTCTTACAAAGGCAATCTATAATAATTATGTCGAAGAGGAATGCTATTAGACTACATGGATGCGTGGATCACGGCCATCTCAATTGAGTGTGGATGCAGAGAGGGGAAGAGTGAACTGTAAATTGTCACTTGTCAGTGCCTCTGAACTTCTCACCCACTTTCGTATAACTAGAACTCCATATTAGGCCTATATGTTTCACGCACTCCCTGCATGCCACGGTGACTCATTTGACATCAGGGAGGGACGATCCTGAAGAGGGGAGAGGAAATTATCGCTGAAAGTTGTGCAGCCAAGGCAGAGGCGTAGTCACCCTACCTTTAGGAAAGAACCGCTAATAGTATCAAAATGGCGCCAATTGAAATGATGTTTCTCTGTCTAAAGCCGACCAAAGCTGGCTCTGACTTGTAGGATGATAAATTGGGCGAATCATGGATGCCCGAGACCATACTCTATGCATACGGGCTTGCATTCCACTGAAAATCACAACTACTGTAAACTGGTCAATAACAGATTATATTTTGCCAAACCCGTAGACCCATAGTGGAGGTGGTCATTCGTCTTCTGAGGAGAAATGTGACCTGCAGTATATCATAATATCAACCTATAGCCTACGACAGCTGTGAAATATAATATATAATGGTACGTAGTGTGTCAGAGTGGAAGTCTAGTTCAGTTTAGGCTACATGGAGACCCGATCGTGGGGCTTCTATTGCGGTCAGCGGTGGTGTTGGTGTCCACGACCCGAGTGTACAAGTCTATACAGAGGATTTAATAAACGCGAAACTGATTATGCTAGGCGTCTGCTATAGGGAAGGCCTAAAATAAATGTAAGTTGTCGAGGTGGTTAAAAGCTGAGCCTTCTTCAGTTTGGTTTCTCAACATGAATGCGTAACAAATTCCGATACTGGAAATGTCGGCATTTGTGATGATGAGCAAGCAGTAAGAAAAACCTTCAGCTGCTGCGAAAAGATGGCGAGCTCTCCTGGGTCACTCGAATCATGTAGGCCTACGTAGGCCTATATAAAGGTATGGCTGCAGTGCAGATCATTAATATTATGGCTTCCCTGCTATTTGTTTGTCTCAATGGGCCCGTGGAGTGTGGTGACGGAAGGTAATGGTAAATTAGGGGCCCCCTGAAAATATGGCGGCGGGCCCCCCGAGGGGTTAATCCGGGCCTGCCCGCGCCACCTGCACCGCATCCTGTATGGCTAACACGGGTCCAGAATAGGCCTACGTAGCCAGGTGACAGGTGACTATGAACATAATTTGTCTAACGTTGTGTGCCATTAATTTTGAGAAAATCAATTCCGTGGTTATATTAGTGATTCTCAAAAAGGGAAATCATAATAATTATTTCAAAGTCGTTTAATTGCAACATCATTCTCAACGGCGCCTCATAAAGGCAACAGGTCCAACCATCGAGCGAATCGTCCACATCAGACATTGTCTTAATACTACTGCAGCTGCTGCTGGTGCTGGCTGTGTGTGTGTGTGCGTGCGTGCGTGTGTGTGTGCGTGTGTATGTGTGCACGCGTGCGTGGGTGTGTGCGTGTGTGTTTGTGAGTGTGTGTGCGTGTGTGTCACAGTGTGTGTGTCCTACCTGGACAGGTAGAGACCGAGCGAGAAGCCTCCTATCGTCCAGAACCCGGCGAAGGCGAGGCAGAGGACGGCACTGACGCCAGCCATCGACAGCGTGGCAGCGTAGAGAACGCGGACGAACCGGAAGTCCGGGTCGGCCATGTAGTCCCCTCTGACGCTGTCGAATCCGGCCAGGAGGACCCCGATCGCAGCGACGCAGATGGCGCTCACCGTCAACAGACCGAAACTAACCGAGTAGTGCCACCGTCTCAGTCGACTGCGCAGCGGAATGATGCCGATCGCCATGTCGAAGACTATATCGAATGAATTGCCTCTTCCGTCCGACTCCAGTGTACGACTGTTCCCCACTCCTACTCCTCCTACTCCTCCGCCATGGTCAACGCTGCCTCCTGTTGCGTCTTCCGTGGGAGCTACAGAGGCCGACGCCGATCCCTCTCCCACTCCTCCTGCTCCTCTTCCCCCTCCTCCTCCTCTTCCTCCCATCGTCCCTTGTGTCGACTGCTGCAAGTCTCCTCACTGTAGGTCTTTCTCTCTGAGACTGATCAATCTCTCGGCGCAAGATATGCTGCCCGCAAACAAACGCAAACTCACACTTTACATGAAAAGATCATTCGACTCTAAATTTATGTCGAATTAATTAGCGCACAAATGTCTGGATACTGGTGGCGTTTAACTAAATTCAAATTTTATTATTCGTTTGTCATCATTATTAATTTTAATTTCGGCGAAAAAATGACAAAAGTGAGTTTAGTTACCTACGTCATTGTGTTGCCATGGCTACCGCTTCTAATAAGAATCCAATTAAGTCACCAGTCTGCAGATTTTCATTGTAGGCGCCAGCTTTCTGAGGCAGTGGGCCTAATTTCCAGCGGAACTGCATGTACCGGTAACATTTTATGTGCTTTTTTCAGTAGGCTATAGGCCTACTCAATATTTCTGATGACTTTTTTGGTCATCAGTTTGTTCATTTCTTCAGGAGATTTTTATTAGCAACTATTAATAAACTGCAGTTCACTTGCAAAGTAAACACTGGTTCGTGTCCAGATGTAGATGGCATCTTATACTAGCTGTCGATCATTTTGCCTTACAGTAGGCCCTACGACAGGAAACCACATCTGTTTCCATACTTATAATAGATATTTATATATAAGCTTATGGATCTAGGTAGGCCTACGTGGTATTTATAGGATCCTACATAAATACATATACCGCGGATTTCCGTGGAAAGCACCGCGTGCGTTGTGAACAGTTTCTCGTGCAGACGGTTTTTAGAGGCTTTGTCAGAATCTGTTGGGACAACTCTTGTCGCTCTAACTGGCGGCGTCTGTAACCGTAAACGACGTCTGCAATGCATGCAGCTGGTGTTGACGAGTGTTGACGAGTGAGCGGCGGCATCGTCGTCCTGATTCGTTTGGTCAACAGAGGTCACCACCTTATTCGTTAGACTCCTATTTCCGGTGTCCGTCGTCCGTTTCGTCCTCTGACGTCTCCGGACCAGGTGGCTTGAAATCGGACGCGGAGTAGGACAGCAGACGGATGATGGCGGCTGGATGATGGACGGGCGTCCAGATGGACAGAGGCAGGAACTGGAGATTGATTGCGTGCACTTGTCCCGATCGAGGTGTTGCCTGGTGCCGTTGCGTGTGGCACGTCGCCTTCTGCCTCATGCGTGGTCTGTCAAAAGTGCCAAAAATGGTGGGGGGCAAATGCAGGCGGTGGCTGTCATGACGGGTCGGTTGAGAGCATCAGGCAGAAACCTCTCGGGTGTGCTAAGCAGGCGATGACGACTGCTTATAAGGGAGATGGTGAGTTGGTAGGAACCACTTAGAAGGTAGCTGCTGTTCCTCTAGCATAAACTCTTAACTGTATCCTAGCCTTGGCAAACTATATACTCTCTGTATTTCTGCTGACATGGCTCTACAGAATTAAGAAGTCTGACGAGTACAACAGTCTTGACTTGAGTCGACTTTCTATTGAGGCTTATCTGCCGCTAGCCCGCTACTGCTGGTGCTGCTGCTGTGGTCAGAGAGCGGAAGTCCGATGAAGTCGAGCCACCCGCATCATCGTAGAACCGGAAGTCTCCACGACAACAACAACAACAGTTCACTGAGGATGAAGTTGTGCTGCTTCGTCGGCGTCGTCGTCTACTTCCTGTCGATCTGCGTCTTCGCCAACGACACCCTCGAGTACTCCACCTACTGCCAGAACCTCTGCACGTGGGGTCGAGGGGGCAACGTCTGTAAATGCAGTGCCGTCCACTTCGCCGGCAAGAGGGCTGCGGTGGCGTCGGGGGCGGGTGCCGAGTCCAGCGACAGGGAAGCAGCGGCGGTGGCCGGGGGTCCCCGCCGTGTCGGTCCCGGTATTGGACCGCCTCACGAGAAGACGGCGGCTCCGGTGAAGGGGCTGCTGCTGATGCTGCTGATGCAGAAAATGCAGCAGCATCAGAAGCAGCAGCAGCAGCAGCAGGAAGATGGTCTTCATGAGCATCGAACGGATGTCCTCCCTGCAGCCACCATCCCATTCGCACCCATGCACACTGGCCTTAGCCACACAAGACCCGACCGACCAAGGCTTGCTGACTCATCCACAACTGCAGTCGGTGGCTTCGAACGACCTCTAGGCCTACCTTTGCTTGACGCCGCAGGTCTTCATCGCACGGACTCCGTCTACGCAGTTCACCGATCACCAGCAGTCGCTCTTAAAGTAGGCGTATTATAGGCCTACTTAAGTATAATATTGAGTGTAGGCCTACGCATGTACGTATCCGAACATTTATGTAGCGCCTTGAGTACCTCACGAAAGAGTTGGCGCTACGTGATTAGCCTATAGCCTAGCTTTAAAATAGATGCAGAGAAACTGGCTGGGCGGCTGCCGCAGAGAGAATAAGGAATTGAGAAAGTCTAGAGAGACAGACAGACGAGGCGATTGTGGCTGATATAATGATATTATATTATACAATCTTGCACTTTCTGTGCTTTTGAGTCACCTCGTTCTTGCGCCGTCTCTGCTTTCAAAGTCGCGATCTGACACATTATTTTATTGCTTTTGAACGCGCTTCGTTTCAACTGTGTTGGAGTGAGAAGCGCCTCGGTTGTCTTGGAGTTCGACATCGAAAAGCGTCGACAGACAGACAGAGAGAGCGAGTGACAGAAAGATCGAGAGCCTTCAGAAACGCTTTGAGTGACTCGCTTATAAGCCTTTAGTTGACGCCAAATTCAAACCGTTCTCCTGAGTGCGTCATCTAGGCTAGCCTATAGCAACTGCTCACTTACAAAAGAAAGATTATGCCTACTGATAGGCTATCTTATGCCTATTCTTAGCCAAGAACTTAAGTCGTTGCATATTAGGTCTATATAGCCTAGTTATATTATAGGGGGCCTATGTATTAAAAGTGAAATTGACGCCGACTTTTTAACAGCTGCTGGAAGACGACTGACATCATTAGCCTACTATGCTTTATATCCAGAGAAAACTAACCAAGACCATAGCTAGGGCATAGGCGAATATAAATTAGGCCTATTAGGCCTACATTCTCATATCGGCTGTATTAAGTCTCACTATGGGTCCATGTGAGATTTTGGAGTTAATCGTTTGCATGTGAACCAGCGCAGGCATTCAAATAGTGACCTGAAAAGTAAATTAATAATAAAGTAGTGTAAGCCTATGCGCAAGCTAATCGAAATCAGTGCACATCCCTAATGTAATGTAATGTAAACCTTCGAGAATGCTCGGAGAATCTGTCAGCGCCCACAAAAGGGGAGACCAGCTTACACACCGGCGCTATATCAAATCAAGTCCGCAATAGCCAGTGCTGCCATTTTTGTTCCGGTGCCAGGTCAAAATCCAGCGAGGTCAAGCAGAGGAGACATGCCTAGCCTACATGCCACATGTTGCCTGTAGCACACAGTTCGATCGGTCTTAGATTTTCACTCCACCTTTGTTCAAAGTGGGCCGTTAGGCCTAAACGATGAACCATCTGGGCATAAGGATTCAAACATTTCAATTGTTCAGTATATAAAATAAAACTCTTTGTTGTCATTTTCATTTCAGGAAAATGGACGACTGCAACATCGAAATGTCTAACAGACTTATGCCTACGTGCATTGGCTAATGGCTATACGCAACACGTACCGTATCTTGCAGGCCGACACTGGACGACAGGAGCCTCTTGTAGCCTACTCCATGAATTGGTCTATTTAGGCCACTTTCAAAACTGCAGACTTTAGGCTACACGCGTTGTTCTAAAGGGCCTATTAGGTTATGTTTTATTTCTAAGTTATTTTTCATGCGCGCGGCATCACACTTGTAGACTATATTGCGCGAGGATATTTTAAATAGCTATGAAGTCTATAATAAAGTTCGTCACTGTTCGTGTTTATTAATAAAGATTTAGCACACACAAATTCAAGTCTTACGTTGCAAGTTTAGTGTGAGTGTACAATAGGTGTAATGTACATGTATGACAACAGTAAACTGTTGTATTCGGAAAACTCGCAATTTAACTTAACGTACGTAGGCCCACCTCAAAGTTTCAAGCATGCACAGTGTTCCAACGGCAGTGGAACTGATAGGCCTACCATCTTTATCTTGCCAATAACTAATGTGTCAATTCTAAAAATAATTCAGTAGGCCTACAAAGTTTCAAAGATCATTCAGTCAACTACCGATCCACTGCCTTTCTCGTTCTCAACGAAACCCGCTATAATAGCTAGGCTATGTATGTATGTATGTATGTGCACTTGTTATAGCGCCCCTTCAAGCTCTCTCTACTCAGAGGCGCTCCCGATGCAGAGCGGACACTGCATCGGAGTTTCACGCCGAAGCGCTGAGCAATTGTAAGTGAAGGACTTGCCCAAGGTCCTTACGCGGGGAGGTGGATTCGAACCTCGGACCTTCCGGCTCCAAGGCAACGACGCCACCACTAGACCACCGCGCCCCACATCCTATAGCTATAGCTGATCTGTCTGTCTGTCTGCCTTTCTGCATGTCTGTCTGTCTGTCTGTCTGTCTGTCTGTCTGTCGGTCTGCCTGCCTGTCTGTCTGTCTGTCTGTCTGTCTGTCTGTCTGTCTGTCTGTCTGTCTGTCTGTCTGTCTGTCTTCTATGTGTGTGTCTCTCTGCGGCAATTATCTAATGTTAATTAACTTAAATGACAAGGTTAAAAAACCTAGGCCTATATATAAACGTTATTTCAAGCATTGAAATGCCACTATTTCTTATATGAGGCCTATATACTATAATAGTTTAAATTCTGCAACATTTTTTATAGATAATCTACTATAGGCCTAATGTCAGGCGTTCATATGGGTCAACATTTAGGCCTACGTATTTTACTTCAATTATGAAACATATCTATTGTCATAAATATAGGTATATTGATTATTACGTCACTTTGTTTATGATAGGCCTACAAATTTACTTTTACATGAGGTCATTATAGGCTATCTTTGATAAACACAAAACTAGACGTAGGCTATAGTTACGTCACTTTGATTATGACACAATCAATTGCTATAATATAGTTTCATTTTGAGAATGTTATACGTCCATTGTTACGTCACTATGATTAAGCTAATGATACAGGTCTCAGATTCGCATTCCTGTGACTTTGCGCGCGTTAAGAAAAAACCCACTTTAAGAATGCAGGCTAAGCTTCTTAATTGTTACGCCACTTAAATTGTGACGTATGTCTATTGTTAGGCTGAACCCCAAATAAGTAATTTCCCACGATAATTTCCGAATGTTTTAAAAGTTCAACTAAACTTATACAGGTCTATAGGCCAATTTTGTGTATTTCCCGTATAGGCCTGAAAAGCAGCCTGATGCAAACAGTGGCGGCTCTACAGGGGAGGCCAGGGGGGGCAGCTGCCCCCCTTGCTGAGCTCGTGCCCCCCCAGTTGCCCCCCCAGATTTTTGCGTCCAATTTATTGCAAAATGTGTTACATACTGCTTACTTATTTCAAGTTATTTGCTTAGACATAAATAAAGATTCACTTATTAATATTATATTTTCGCGTTAGTAATTATTACTCACACAACACTTACTTACTTGCTCATATATGATATATCTAGTCAATAATGGCACGATGTAAGAATTAAGATGGTGACCTCACTCACGTCTCGAAATTGGCTAATTTAATTGCATTCGCCAGATGGCAGCGGTGGCGCACCAAGACCTGCTTTATCCAATACAATGTACATTTAATGCATATTGCTCCTACGATTTTGAAGTATTTGGAACTTATTGGAAGTGATATTACGCACTCAATAGAACTTCTCTGTGCTCTGTAATGTTCCCTTGTTCCCTGTGTTTCTTGTTCTATGTTCCTCATGTCTCTGTTCCATTATGCTCCATATGACGGCTCTGTGATGCTCCGTGTTCCTTATTCCATATGTTACATAAGTAAAACAGAAACTGAGCTGCTGTGTTCCTTGTTCCCTTACTCTTCTGGTCTCTTGTGTTCCTGTGCCCCCTGTCCCTGTGTTCCATGTAGGCCTAATGTTCCGTGTTCCTTGTTCTCTATGTTTCATAAGTTATACATGTTTTCTGAGCTGTTTCTGTGTTCCTTGTTCCCCATCTCTTCTGGTCCGTTGTGTTCCTGTTCCTGTTCCTTAATTGTTCTTATTTTCTTTGCTCTCTGAGTTTCGTGTCTTTCCTTTCCCTGTGTTCCATGTGATGATCCGAGTTCCTTGTTCTCTATGTTCTACATATGTTACTTATGTTTCTGAGCTGCTTTGTGTTCCTTGTTCTTTAGCTCTTCTGGATCCTTGTGTTCTTGTTCCTTGTTCCCATTTGTTCTATACCCTGTCTAATGGTTTTCAGTGCTTCTTGTTCTTTATGTTCCGTGTGGTGCTACGTGTTCCTGGTTCCTTATGTTCCATATGTTCTTTGTGCCATTCTGTGCTCCCTTGTGTTCCCTGTTCATTGTTCCTTTTTATTGTTTCATATGTTCCTTGTTCCCTGTGTTTCTAGTTTCTATATTATCTGTTACCTTGTGTTCCTTCGTCCATGTTCCTTTGTTCCATGTGTTCCTTGTTTCTTATGTTCTCTGTTTCCCTAGGATCTCTTGTGATCATGTCCCATAATTGTTCCTTAATGTCTCCTGTGATGTTCTATGTTCCTGATGTTTCCTTGTTCTATATGATCCACATTTCTTATCTTCTCTGTTCTGTGTTCAATGTGTTTCATGATATTCCCTATGATGTTCCTCAGTCCCCTGTGATTCATGTTCCTGTGCCTTGTGTTCCATGTTATCTGTTCTAAGTTGCATATGGTCCTACGTTCCATGTTCTGTTCCCTATGTTCTTTTTTCCATGTTACCTAATATTCTCTATAATGTTCCCTTGTTCCCTGTTCTATATTAATATTCTGTTCCCTGTTTCATGTTCCTTATGTTCTCTGTTCTGTGTTAAACAAGAAATATTATGTTCCTTAATATTCCCAATTCCGTGTTCCTGTTCCCTATGTTCCATGTTCTCTGTTCTGTGTTCAATTAAACAAAAATAGTGTGTTCCACGTTCCATGATAATCCCACTGATGTTCCCTGTTCCTGTTTCTTTTGTTCAATGTTCTCTGTTCTGTGTTTAATTTAAAAATATTATGTTCCATGTTTCCTGCAATTACCTGTTCCTGATGTTCCATGTTCTTTGTTCAATAAAAAAATAGGCCTACTACGTTCCACGTTCCCTGCTATTCCATATAATATTCCCTTAATTCCTATTTGCTCCTTGTTCCTCATGTTCCATGTGATCTGTTCTGTGTTCCTATATGTACTGTGTTCCATGTTCCTTTATAGTTCCTTTCATGTAGATTCGAGCAGTTAATGGCAGTGCAACAAGGCATTATTTCAAATATTCCACACACGAAATTTAGCTACAACACAGCTCATCCACGGTGATGCGCCACACGAGAAGCGACTCTAGCGCCACCATCGACAGAAAAAAATCCTAGCCAAAATCAATACACATGAAAGATACGAAGTGAGGTCACCATCTTAATTCTTACATCGTGATAATGGCATGCTCGTAAGTCTTTGGTATGAACTATGTATTTAGGATCGTTGGTTTATTTGCGTTAAAGCTCTTCCGGAAGTTCCGGTCATTGCGGTCAATCTTTCTTTCATGCGATTGATTCGCACGCGGTCGGTTACAGAACTTTCACGTGTTCGTTAAGAATAACTTAAAATGAGTTATATTAGACAAATGTTCAGTAAACCGAACAAGAGGGCTAGAAATGAAGACGAATCTGTGCCTAGGTTTAGCGTTACAAAGGAACCTTCTGCCGACATTTCATTAACTTTGGACTCTGTGGTGGTCACTTCAGAGAGCACGAGTTGCTCGATCGCGCTGTTGGACGATGAACTGCCCGACGATATCATAGATTTTGAATCGAATGTAGAAAATCTGGATGAATCTCAGGTGGGTAACTATATGTATAATGTGGTAATGGGTTGAAGCACAGAGTGAGTTATATCCTGGAGAACCGATAAGGCAGCTCCAGCGACTCAGTGACACTAGATGGGCATGTCGTGTAGTTTCTTGCCGTAACATTCGTGATCGTCTAGATGCATTGGTATATATGCTAGAGGATGTTGCTGGAGGGCGAAACGCTGAAAGGGCGGTTGAAGCTAGAGGCTTGTTGTTGTTGTTAGATTTTAAATTTGTGTTGTTTTTGCACTTATTTTGCGATATTTTGGGCAAGATACATATTGTATCAAATCAACTGCAGTCTTCAAGTGCTGACTTATCTGCAGCTGCAGACCTAGTTAAAAATTTAATTAGTTCTTTCAAGGAGAATAGAGAAGAGACAGATACATTTATAAGCACTCTGTTCTTCAAAGCAGAAGAGCAATGTAGGAATTGTAACATTGAACCAGTATTAGCCAAACAGCGTGTTCGTAAAATGCCTAGGCGCTTTGATTGTTCTGCTGTTACCAGTGACATCGGCAGCATGTGAACGTAGCTTTTCTACTCTGAAATTAATTAAAACACATCTGCGAAGTACCATGTCTGATGTTCGGTTAAGTAGTTTAGCAATGCTGTCAATTGAATCTGTTCGTGCAGAATCAATTAATATGGATGCTTTTGTGGACGAGTTTGATTCGAGGCACAACAATCGTAAACTTGCTCTTCATTAACTGTATGTACATGTATTGTGTCTAATTGATGTTTGAATTGTAAATTAAGTTATTCTGTTTTCAAAATTGATATTTATGTGTATAGCTTAAGGTTGTCGCTACCGTCGCTACGAAAGATAACTTTTCAGTGCCCTTCTGTGTGGATTCATGTATGTTGTGCAATAGGTTTTTATAGGCCAGGCTTTAAGCTGACCCCCCCATAACGTCCCTTTGCCCCCCCATTGCCCCCCCTGTTGGAAAAACCTAGAGCCGCCACTGGATGCAAACCCTTCAAATTTTTACCATAGCCGTTGTCCCTGTGAACCTATGAGGATCAAAACACGGAAATGGTTGAACGCAACGAAGCAGAGTAGCCCAGGGTGAGAATTGCCGGGGGGTTGGGGGGGTTCAACCCCCCCAGTCTTTTTTAGAGCCCCGTGTTAAAGTATGCTTTTCATACCCCAATTTCAAGTTTATCATAGGCCAACCCCCCCCCCAGTTATTTTTCCACAATTCTCATACTGGAGTAGCCTACGGCAGCAGCTGAGTGAAATTGCTGCATCAAATCAGAGAATATTATTTCTTCTCTTCTTTATTCTCTTCCGTCAGTCGAGTGACGACAATGAGGCTCCTAGGCCTACATGACTTCTCCATTTTTTTAAAGGTCCGTCATTATTAGAAGCTTCTTGGTCAGTTGCCAGGAGTGGTGACCAATCCTCTCCTGGTAGGGTAAGTAGGCCGGTGGGTCTTCTGACCTCTTTCGCCCTGAGGTGTCCTTCCAACACCTGCCGCCTGTGTTGGCCAACTCTTTCACGGTGTGAACCTGTCCACCAGTGCCACCACGCGTAGCGCCTTAGGGGTTCTTCGGCCAAAGGCCTTCTCCCGGGTCTCCTCTGATGGCATAGCCTCACCAGGCATTCCCCTACTAGGTCGTTCACCCCCCCCCCCACCGCTGTGAGCCCCCCACCGCTGTGAGGTGCAGGTCGGACTTGGGGGGGGCTGAGACTATATAGAATAGGCCAAAGCCTAGTTTAATTTAATCTTGCAGCTACTTACCGTATACTAGAGCATTTTCATCGTTCCAGCTTCCGTTTTGGCAAGGATTAAAGCAAATAATAGTCTTTGATTAAAGTCAATATAGACCGGTGTCACGAAATAAAGTATACCCCCGATACAAAGTCTCCTCCCGAAACAGAGTCTCCCCCTGGCTGAAATCTGTTTTGGAAGACGTTTTTCTGGTGTAAAAGTATAAAAATGTTCGTGTTAAATAACGTCAATCAATCAATCAATCAATCAAATATTTTTATTTTGCAACCAGTATACATGAAAGGTTCACACATCGTTCACATTGGCTACAAAAAAAGGGAGGCCCTAAAGGGATTTTTAAAAATCCCGCTGTCTAGGGACACCAACTATTAATGACTTGACGATGCAAGGTGGCCATGACGAAGTCTTTGCAAAATCAACACAGTGACTGACAAAAAAAGATAAAGCAACTTATACTAGAGAACGGAAGAAAAAACAAAACACAAAAACAGGAAACTGAAAACCTCAACACTGCTGAGTCACAAACAATAATGAAAAAGAACAAAAAAATCTTAACTATAGGCTACTGAACTGTACTGTACAGAGACCAACTGCAATGCACATACTGAGCGAACACTACTTTAATTTTATTTGGTACCTTCTATTAGAAAGGCGCTAAATTTCTTCTTAAATGTCCAAATACTGGGGCTCAATTTTATTTCCCTTGGAAGTGTTATCGTGTTAACAAGGCATAACTAACGGTTTGATATGCTCATCTATTAATTTTATGCGACTGTAGTCGATTTCACGCTCAACGGGGGAGACTTTGTTTCGTGGACGGAGGAAATATTCTCTCCCCCGGAGACTTTATTTCGGAATAGAGTCTCCGGGGGGCGAATTTATTCTAGAACAGATCCTCCGGGGAGAATCTATTTCGAAATAAAGTCTCCGGGGGAAGACTTTTAGGGGGAGACTCTGTCACGCGACACCGGCCTTGCATGGCCTATATATTAATCTATTTAACTTTCGTTTAAGCAAGAATTTTTAATTATTCACCTTTTATTTATCCATCAATTTTTTCCATCAATCCAATTTTGATTTAAGCACGAATTATTTTTTTCATCAAATCCAACTTCCATTACTCTGTTCAGGGACCTTGATTGTGTGTAATTAGGCCCACTGAATATATAAAGACCAGCTGGTCCAGCTGAACTTGATGCTATAAGTCCTAGGGCCTATATTGCGTCATTGCGTCAATAATTCACAAAGATAAATTACCCAAAAGCGCATTACCATTTCAACACCTGTAAATTCGCGTAAAATATTTTTATAATCTTATTTTACAACGCTTCTGTCCCAGAGCGGTCTTGATGAAGCTGTGCTTTACTCCCCACGGTCATCACCGCTGGCGCCCTCGTGTAAGTTCCTGTGTGGGGGCGTAGCTTGGAATGACGTCAATCACCCCACGCATTTCGTTGCCGCAGACTACACTAGATGCGCAGTCGATGGTTCAATGTGTATTTACGTAAATAAAACTTGCCAGTTGCGCTATCTGGCGGCTGACTGCTCGAAAAGAATGCGATGTCAGATATTGAATAGGGCGTTCATACAATATTATAAGATTTCAATTAGGCTATATCTGAAATTATATATGAAATTATAGTTGTAACCTGGATTATCATTTTGTTACTAAAACACAGGAATTGATAACAATAAATTACGGCTTTAAAGCGAAGGCTTCCTTTGGTTATAAGGTCAGTGTCTCAGTGGTGGCGTATGAAGAGAAAGAAATAAAAAGAGCTCGAAAAGGTACTTAAACAAAACTAAATATTTGATTTAGGCTCACACTTGATGTACATGCATAACATAGTAGTTTGTAGACATTGTAGTATGGATTTTGATGAACACGGCAACGCAGTTTATTTTTTCTAATAGAATTCACTTTGAAAACTTTCACTTTTTCTCTTTCGTCAGCTTTCATGAATGCTTAAAGTACCTCAATTTAAGAAAAGAATCACTGAGATTTTGCAAACATATCAGTCCGTGAATTTACGCGTAAACTGCAAGGTGGTTGAGAAATATGACGTAATACGCAGGATCTACAAACAATATATCTTCTGTGTTGTTACTGTGTTGGGTATTTAACATGGCTGCTGAGCGGTTGCAGAGTTGCCTTCTTTCCGAAAACCATCATGTTGGACCAGGTTTCGGTGCTGTCCGAGTCGGGTATTATCAGATGGAACGGACTATCGGAAAAGGAAACTTCGCGGTTGTTAAGCTGGCCACACACATTGTCACCAAAACAAAGGTTTGCCCGGACACTAATTGCGTTGTCGTATCATCTGTCGGCGCCGTTGACGATAGAATTCAAAAGCTTATGGTGCTCTATGATATGTAACGTAGAAAATGTTACCTAGCCATATAGTTGAACGGCCCTTTTGATAGTTCTCAAACGGAAATTGTGGAGTGTTTTACGCCTATAACAATAACAGCTGTACCCGGACTTTGGAAAGCATGTGATGAGGTCTTTCACGGAGGACATTATTTTGTTCGCCGTTCATTTTAAAAACATCCTCTGCTGGTCTTGCGAGCGCTCGAGGCTCAAATCCCCGCTGGGACAAACATTTATTTCGAGTTTTCGCTTGCAAATGATCGCCCTAACCGATGTAGCTATGATGAATTCACTCGCTACACACAGCCGGTTGTAGGAAATCCCCCCCGGACATTATCTCCCCAGACTAAAGACCCTCCGGACAAAAATCTCCGATTTGGCATAAGGACATTATCCCCTCGGACAAAATCCCCCTATGTGCAATTAGTCTATTTCTTCATTTATTTTATAAAATTTAATTGTCCTAGTGTTGTTCGCTGTGTCAACTTGTTAATACCGCCACCGATAAGACTTGCTACTGCCATTCAGATGCAAATTCAAGACTTGTTAACTAGTGTCATTTAGTTAAATATTCATTTCTAATGCAAGGAGTTGTTAGTGCCACAATTAGGTTCACAGAATTTTAGTACTTTTTAATGTTGTTTGTGGCAAAAAATTATATTTACGATGAACGACAACTGTTAGGAACTTTGGACGACTAGTGTAATAAATAAATAATATATTCTTGTAGTTTTTTGACGTATTATCTTAATGCCTAGCATTACTAATGTACACCTTAAGACATTCTTATTGATATTTTGGATGTATAATTTTCATGTATAATATACAAATGTAAACCCTAACTAACTTATTCTTACAATATTCAACTAATGTCTATTGTGTAGATATTCAACTAATGTCTATTGTGTAGATATTCACCACTAATATAAGCCTATTCTTATATTTTTGCATCATTTTACGTAATGATATCATAGACTGGGGGGATAATGTCCTACCTGGGGGAGGAATAATGTGGGGGACCTTTTGTCTGCGGGGATAATGTCTGAGGGGATAATGTCCAGAGGATAATGTCCATGTACCACAAGGGTGTAAGGGGCAGTCAGACAGCAAACAAAGGATAAATAAAATGAAATCACTACAGCTCTGTTGCCATAGATACCTTCTGGCTGGATTAGTGACTTTGTCATTGTCATCCTCATTGCACATGAAGCATGAATATGGTCCATAGAGTTTATGCAAATTGTTGTTTAAAAATATTATTTCTTAACGCTTGTTTGAAATTTTGTATTTTGTAAGAAATAAAGAGTGAAGAAGGATATATTATGACCACTCCCTCATATTTGTCACTGAAAACTTTTGATTCACATTTTCTGACCTTGCATTCTCTAACGTGACATGACATAACATCACCTTACTTTGCTCTAGAGCTCTTCCTTACCTTGTATTGGGGATGACCTCTACAGAGTAAGTACTATCATTTCCAATTATTCCTAACAAAAACCAGTTATGGTTCAGTAGCTTAGTGAGCTATTCAGCTTCAGTTGATGAGCCATTTTTTTTAGCAAGCATAAGTTTGTTTATGGTTTACAGTTACATTTGCCACACCTACAATACGCTGCATTTTGTGACTATTCATTTACAAGATTCTTTAAACCGTATTGCTTTGCTCTGTAGAAATTTAAATCTTTCACATTTGCATTGCAGGTAGCAATCAAAATAATTGACAAGACACAGCTTGATGGAGAGAATCTTAAGAAAATCTTTCGAGAGATTCAAGTTATGAAGCTGCTTTGCCATCCTCACATTGTTAGACTGTATCAGGTTTGTATTTTCACTTGAGTTTTTCTTAAATTGGACCCTGCTTTTGCGTATTTGTCCACGTTGTGCTAAATGTAAATTTTGCTCAAAGAGCTTATTTGGGATTGCTTTTTGGAATATCATTACGCTGTATGAATATGTTTTCACTGTTGTCATAACACATATTTCAACTCTCACCATAACAAACATGAATATTTGCAACTCTGTGTGTGGTTTCCTCCTGTTTTCGTGCAGAATAGTTTAACTTCCTTGCATTTATATTTTCTGCCACTGCTGCCGTTTAAAAATTTAGAGTTTTATTTATGCCAGTCTGTTACACTTTTGAGGCTAATTAATTTTTTAAAAATTGGATGTCGGCTGAATGCAAAAAAGACTTTCCTCTGTAGGTCTCAAAACTGTTTTGTTGTCTGTAATCTTGTAACACTTAGCCTGGCAAATGTTTAAAAATGGTGCATGCTGACTATACCTCACTCTTCTATGCAACTGTTTTGAAACATGTGATATTATTCAAGGCAATAAAAATCACATGCATCAGTAAAGCCACATGTATGTCAACATGTGTTGCACTGGGATGCGGTTTTTTCATCCTGGTGCTATTAAAGTCATGCCGGATTGTATTTCATATCCTAATTTATCAGGCTTGGAGTATAATGTTCAGTTTGCCTAAACAATTGGTAATTGACAGACATGCTGTTATTAGTGCACTCTATAGGGCTCACAGTATGTCATATCTGCGCGTTAGTTCAGGGGATTCAGCTTTTGCTCACTGGAGCAAACTCTTGTCATCGCATGTCCAGTGCTGTCGTCTATTATGTAGAACCAAACTGTATTCTTTAGATGACTTCTGTTGGCGTTTAGCATTGATTGTAACCCTCTATCCATAGATTTTAACTTTGTTGACACCAACCCTCAGCCCTTAATGTTGACTTTTGTCAACAACAGCCTCAGAATGTTAAATTTAGTTTGTAGTTGTTTATAAAACTAGTAGCATTCTTCTATAGATTTGGTAACACCATGGTTCATTGTTTACTTTTTGTATTGTATTAAAAACATTTATACTTGCATGTAGTTGTATTAGTTATTAAAGGATTTAGACCAATGTTGGAATTTTGAGCTGAGGGGAAATATGATTACATCAGTCCAATACTATAAAAATGCTGTAATTTGTATGACAAGCCCATATCATATTGTGACGTTTTCTTATGATTGGCATGAATAGTTTGACTATGCAATGGATTGCCATAATTAAAACGAGGTGATGAAATTTAGACTCTGGTTGGAGCTGAAGATGCACTTGTTAAGCATCTGCTGTCTTTCCACTGATCATCACTTTACAATTGACTAAGTATCATTTGCATAGATTTTGACATCCAGCACATTCTAATTTGTTTATACTGACATTTGTATGCGTAAAAGATATAGATGTGAATTGCATTTATTTTAGTACCTAAGTAAAAATACTCATTCCAAGAAAATTGTTAGTCTTTTTTTGCCTTGAGGTAAACATAATCCCTCAGGGACTTCAATATTACTATCAGTTGATCAAATTTGTCTGGAGATTACCCTACTCATCGTTGTCTTTGTTAGCGAAAGTGCCTTGGAACGCGATCATATTACAACGTATTGTTAAGGAGATACATTGATAAATAAAGAGTTTCTCGTGGGTCCTCAGTAACCATGCTTAGGTTTTGTTCTTGATCATATAGAACGACTTGGCCTTGGCTATTTGTTGCTCCCATGGTCTCGAATTCAAGAGGAACAAAATAGTATGTTGTGAAGCACTGGTGATATTTCTCATGTTTGCGGGCCGCCGCTGTTTCGGCCACAGCTCCGACTGTCTGAGGTGTCTGACACACGTGGCCATGGTTCACCGTCGCGACCCAGACCAGTCATCAGCCCACCCACCATGGATCCAGAATATGGCCAATGGCCATTGGGTCTTTTGTCGTCAGATCTCAGCAAACCCGCTGGCTGCTGTCTTGGTCTTATTCTTTATTGATCTATTTTGTCTTGCACTGAATGGTGGATTGATTGGCTCTTGAATTATTTTATTTTCATGTAAGCAGGTTGGTAATTATATCCATGTATGTAGTGGAATATGAATTAAATTGCACTGTGTCTGTGCTGAAATAAAATTATTCCATTAGTGACTTGTGATTTGATTTTACATGCTCCTTACAAATTAAAAAATATTGTGTTATTTGCTAGGTGATGGAAACTGAGAAAATGTTGTATCTAGTTCTGGAATATGCAAGTGGTGGAGAAATATTTGGTAAGAACATTTATAATATTTATGGCTTTGTGTGAATTTTGCCCTGACCATTTTTGTCTTTTAACAATTTAAAAAAATTTCACTTAGCTTTTATGGAACACTTTTATTCACTTAATTTTGTAATAGTTCTTTGGTTGTTAATATCAGTTTTGGCAAATCGATATCGGTTGTAGAATTCCGAATTTAAACTGATTATCAATTATAGAAAATCCAGCTTATCAGCGATATTTAATAAAGATGGTGACCAAAGGGATTTCATGCATTTGGTGACGTTTTGGGCTTCAAAGGTGTTAAAGAGGTGACAGTTGGTTGTCAATGGGTATTGTTTCGAACGATCGAACCTGACTAGAAAGTCAATACTGGAAATCCAGCTAATGAGGCATGATACATTAAGCATAGCGCCAATTGCTTATTTAAAATGGCAATTTTAGGTCTTTTGTGAGACAGACCTGAAAGTGCCTCTGAGCAGATATCTTGAAGGGCTCTATTATAATGAATTTGTTATTGGATTTTTAATTGATTATTCTGTTTTCTTACTGCAAATTTTACTCTATTACTGTAATCATCAACTAATGTTGGTGCTTTTACTGATTTTATGCTGGCTTCATTTCTGTACATAATTCTGCAGATCATCTAGTTGCTCATGGAAGAATGAACGAGAAAGAAGCTCGAAAGAAATTCAAGCAGATATTGTCAGCCGTTGCCTACTGCCATTTTCGCCATGTTGTGCATCGAGATTTAAAAGCAGAGAATTTGCTTCTTGACTCCAATCTGAACATCAAAATTGCAGGTGAAGAACTTCTGATTTAAGCAATTTTATCTGTGCTTATTTAGCGTTTATTTAGGGTTTTTTGGTGTCATATTTGTGAAAAATTCTTGGAGTTATTCCAATCGGTTTTAACCCTTTAATGCCGAGATGGTAGTAAATGGTATGGGAAATCCTATACTCTCCGGCATTAGAGGGTTAATGCCATGATTGATATTTTGGTTATAAAAAATGTAAAAAACTGGAGAATAATTAATTAGTGTTTATATGCATGAGCTGAGAAAGAAATACATTTAACTGTTGTTGTTGTTGTTGTTGTTGTTGTTGTTGTTGTTGTGTGTTCCTCTATGAGTTTTGAGGAATATGTGAATTACATATTATAAATTATGAGGCTGTGTGGATTCTGGACGCTTGCTGTTCGATATCAATTGCTCTTTGCTTATTTTTGAGAAAAGAGTGAGTGGCTTGACAGAAAATCCATATTTCTTTGCAGATTTTGGCTTCAGTAATCATTTCCAGCCGGGCGATCTGTTGACAACGCACTGTGGGAGTCCACCATATGCAGCTCCAGAACTGTTTGAGGGACAGAAGTATGATGGACCAAAGGCTGATATCTGGGTAAGCTGAGATAAAAAAAAACTGCATGTGCTACTGTAACGCTCGTAGGCCCACCTTTCTCCCGATCGGGGCGCTACTCCCGATCGTTGCCGTGGAGAGGTGGCCATACTTTTTAATAGGTGCGTTGGACCTGGGGCAAATGAACCGGACAGACCAAATTCCTTTGGTCTCGCTTCCGGGTTCGGGTTTATTTCTCTTCTAAGGGGAAAAGTGCCAAAGTTGATCGAGGTGTACGAGGGCGTAGGCACGGTCCTTGGTCGGTTGACAACCTCCGGACAGTAGTCCGGAATATCTGGGTCTGTTTGTGCACCTATTGTGAGCGTCCTAGTATTTGTTTCTTCCTCCAATCTTTCCAACCGTTCCCGTTCCGACAAATTCCACCGTTCTTCCTGAGCCCTCCCAACCTTCAGGGCCTCCTTCATTCTATTTAGTCGTGCAACCATTTGGTCAAGGGGTTCAAGGACCACTTCAGGGGAAGAATTCCTTACTTCTTCTTCTTCCTCTGAACTCAATTCCCCCTCAATGCCTAGTAAATTTAGAGAAGGAGAAGCCATTTACTTTATGATAATGTAATCAAGCAAAACATACGTAGTAATGCAATGGCTACGCCTATTTAGCACAGAAGAACAATATAATGTGAACCACTAAACTAAATAGAAGAGACTACCTACTCTAGATTAATATAGCAAAGTCATAACTCTAAGAAAGGGTTTGTAAAGTCACAACAATTATTACTAATAGTCCACTTAAGGTGCTAAACGGTTCTCTACCCGTTCGCCTAATATTCACGAGACTAATATTACATAGCACAAGTAACCACAACTGTCAAATATCATTCACTCATTCAGCCTATAGTAGCGACGTGAATATACAACAGTTCAAGTACACGTGGTTACTCTTGCAAATGTCCTTCATTCATTCAGCCTATAATGGTGAAGCGAATATTATACAGTGCACGAACACGAGACTACACTCTCAAATGTCACTCATTCAACAAAGAGTAGCAAAAGGATATTAAATGTACAAAAGGCCTAGCTTCTGCCCGGAAACACCCTAGAACCCAGACAAGGTTTTAGTCCTTAATTAAGCAGAGGCCTACAATTAAATATCTCTTTTCTCACAAATGAATAAACTTCACAGTACTACCCGTTCGAAAAGGGGCGTTTCCCGTCACTCCTCCAGACAGCCTGACGAACGGAACTCGTCCAAAAGTATTCTTCTGCCACAGCTGTGCCTTCCGTTGCAAGAACCGTCCTTCGTAGTTTCTTCCTCCACCGTGGTTTCGACTATATAGCTCATTAACTCAGCGTAAAACTATCGAAACCTAACTTCGCAGTTGCACAAGACTTTCTTCCCGGTTCCAAAGTCACGTGACGACCTGCTCGTTCCGCTTCAAGGACAGCTCTGCCCTCTCCGTCTGAATTCAACTCTCTTCTCCCGTCGTTCCAATCGAAGCTCAATCTTTTATACTGCATACGCCCTCTAACGATTAAACTATCAGCCCGCCTTAAATGCCAGCTGCATTAATCCACTACAGAGCAAAAAGCCCATCCCTGTAACGAGGTTAGAGTTCGTTACACTCTCTCCAGCTCGCCCCACAAAAATTCTGTACTCACAGAATTTTTCCTTAAGTAGGAACCTTATTCCTCTTAAACAATTAAACATCCATGCACACACACAATAAACGGAGATCACAAAAAATTCCCACTTAACTAACACCAAAAACAATTATCATTCACCAAAACGGCAGAACAATTTCACACACGAATACAAACGCAAATAACAGCCACACAAATAATCTTCTGTCGCTACCAACAACGACTACCGTACGACCATACACACAATACAAAATAATCTCAAATAATCAACTCCAGTTACACTCAAACAGCTGTAACTTCCATTCATAAATATGCAAAACACAAATAACCTCAAATCCTAAACTCCAGTTACCACCAACGATAACTCTCACATACAACAATATGCAGAACAAAATAATAAATTCCGGTTACCACCAACGATAACTCTCACATACAACAATATGCAATACAAAATAATAAATTCCGGTTACCACCAACGATAACTCTCATACGCAGAACAAAATAATAAATTCCGGTTACCACCAACGATAACTCTCACATACAACAATATGCAATACAAAATAATAAATTCCGGTTACCACCAACGATAACTCTCATACGCAGAACAAAATAATAAATTCCGGTTACCACCAACGATAACTCTCCTCATACGACAATATACAATGCAAAAATTTCTCAAATTACTAATATTCCAGTTACTCTTATACAGCCGTAACTTCCATACATCAGCAATATACAATGCAACGTTCATACAACACAGCAGCAAGCAACAACAACAAAAAAAACATTATACACAATATACAACACACATCATAGCCTTCCTGGACTACGATGGACACCGTGAAGAGACCGTTGTCCTCACTCCCGGCAGATTCTGAGCAGCGTCCCCGTCCGGTCCCAGCGACTCTCGGTACGGGCATTGACGGAACAAATGGAAACTCGATGCGCACTGGTAGCAGCGTTTCGGCGTGACCGGAAGTGGATTCCCGCTCACGTGACCCTCTCCATTCCAATTTCCCGTAGATTGCGAAGGAGGAAACGGAGGAGGAGGCGGATACAGGAACGGAGCAAGGGGGTAACTCGACGAGAAATTCCGGCATCAACGGCGGAATCTGGGAGCGGACCGACTTCTCCAAGTTCTCGATCCTCAGAGCAAGATCCCGGGCCGTTGAATCCACCTCCCTCACTGAATGCACTCGGGAGGGCTGGCGATAAGGATTCTCGGATTTATTGAACGCAGACTTGTAGGCCTGGAACCGGATAGCAGTCTTTACAGCGTCGTCCAAGCTTTTGGGTTCCGCCTCTCGAACTTCCAAGGCGAGGGATGCGTCGAAGAGGGAATTCAGAAACGCCCTGGTCGCGATGGTTTCCAGGTGTACTGAGGAAGGTCCTGGGTAGGCAAAGGACACCAACCGTCGAATATCTTGCGCCACTGATATGATGTCCTCGGATTCTTTTTGCTTCCGATTTTCTAACTGAGTTTGGAACATCGCAGTCTGTTCAGCATTACCGAATCTGGAACGAAGTTTCTCGATCAAGTCCTCGGCATTGGCTATAGAATCGTTATCTCGGTCCCAGAAGATCTGTTCCTCCTGAGCAGTCAAAGAGCAGTAGAGGTGATCCAGCTTCTCCTGCTCTGACCACTGGTTACTCCGACTGGCGATACGGAACTTCCGAATGAAGGGCTCCAGCTGTTCCCGTCCACTGAACTTCTCCAGCTTGATCACACTGCGCGGTTTCCCGGAGAAGTGAGCGTAGGTTGAAGAAACCGGATCCAGATGCGACGAATTGTTCCTGGGGACCGACGAATGCGGAAACTGTTCAGGTGGCGCCCCTCCATCCACTGTAGACAGAGTACCTGTAGGAGCCGCAATCGATTGAGTTTGGGTTGCGACGGTGACCTTCGCCGAGATGCTCTGCGTCGACGACGATGAGTCTCCACCGGTTGTCCCAAGTTGAAGGCGTTCGTGACCGTTACCAGCTCTCGAGAAGCCATAGGACTGAGCTCCCACGCAGGTAGGACGATTCTGGCGGCGACCAGCGAATTCGGCGCCCACGACTGGCTCCTCCTGGTAAGCATCACCTCTGATGGAAGCGTCTGGAAACGAAGGACCATTCTTGAACCTCGCCTCGTCCGCCGGGTCCCAAGGAAGGTAGGATGACAGAGACAGCGAAGCGACGACTGAGGGCGTCACCGAAGTTTCTGAGTACGTTCTCAGTGCGTAAGTTGGCAGAACGGACGGAATGGGGCGGCTTTCATAGGCGTTCATGACCCTTCCGTCACGAAGTGCAGCATCCTCTGGGTTGGCTGAATCTCGTTGTGCCTGCTTCGCAGGGGAAAGCGGACCATGACGACGTTGAGATATCGCTTCCTCATTCGGCACGCTCCTCCGGCATGGTCGTAGCATTGACGGAACACCGGGCTGCGAACTTTCTGGAATCGGTCGTTGTCGGACATCACGATCCACCGCCACAGATTTCGCCGGATCTTGAAACACAGACCATCTCACGGCAGTCACTGGGTCAACTTTCATTTGGGCTCTATCTAAACCCCAATTTCCTTCCCATAAAACTCTCTTTAATTGTATTTCTCTGCTAGAATCATGGGTTAACTTATCAGGTTCGTAACATGCACCTCTAGAAAAATTAGTAACCCCATCTGCACCTCTAGAAAGATTAGTAAACCCTTCTGCTCCTCCGGAAAAATTATCAATCCCATCCTCGTCGCCATTGTAACGCTCGTAGGCCCACCTTTCTCCCGATCGGGGCGCTACTCCCGATCGTTGCCGTGGAGAGGTGGCCATACTTTTTAATAGGTGCGTTGGACCTGGGGCAAATGAACCGGACAGACCAAATTCCTTTGGTCTCGCTCCCGGGTTCGGGTTTATTTCTCTTCTAAGGGGAAAAGTGCCAAAGTTGATCGAGGTGTACGAGGGCGTAGGCACGGTCCTTGGTCGGTTGACAACCTCCGGACAGTAGTCCGGAATATCTGGGTCCGTTTGTGCACCTATTGTGAGCGTCCTAGTATTTGTTTCTTCCTCCAATCTTTCCAACCGTTCCCGTTCCGACAAATTCCACCGTTCTTCCTGAGCCCTCCCAACCTTCAGGGCCTCCTTCATTCTATTTAGTCGTGCAACCATTTGGTCAAGGGGTTCAAGGACCACTTCAGGGGAAGAATTCCTTACTTCTTCTTCTTCCTCTGAACTCAATTCCCCCTCAATGCCTAGTAAATTTAGAGAAGGAGAAGCCATTTACTTTATGATAATATAATCAAGCAAAACATACGTAGTAATGCAATGGCTACGCCTATTTAGCACAGAAGAACAATATAATGTGAACCACTAAACTAAATAGAAGAGACTACCTACTCTAGATTAATATAGCAAAGTCATAACTCTAAGAAAGGGTTTGTAAAGTCACAACAATTATTACTAATAGTCCACTTAAGGTGCTAAACGGTTCTCTACCCGTTCGCCTAATATTCACGAGACTAATATTACATAGCACAAGTAACCACAACTGTCAAATATCATTCACTCATTCAGCCTATAGTAGCGACGTGAATATACAACAGTTCAAGTACACGTGGTTACTCTTGCAAATGTCCTTCATTCATTCAGCCTATAATGGTGAAGCGAATATTATACAGTGCACGAACACGAGACTACACTCTCAAATGTCACTCATTCAACAAAGAGTAGCAAAAGGATATTAAATGTACAAAAGGCCTAGCTTCTGCCCGGAAACACCCTAGAACCCAGACAAGGTTTTAGTCCTTAATTAAGCAGAGGCCTACAATTAAATATCTCTTTTCTCACAAATGAATAAACTTCACAGTACTACCCGTTCGAAAAGGGGCGTTTCCCGTCACTCCTCCAGACAGCCTGACGAACGGAACTCGTCCAAAAGTATTCTTCTGCCACAGCTGTGCCTTCCGTTGCAAGAACCGTCCTTCGTAGTTTCTTCCTCCACCGTGGTTTCGACTATATAGCTCATTAACTCAGCGTAAAACTATCGAAACCTAACTTCGCAGTTGCACAAGACTTTCTTCCCGGTTCCAAAGTCACGTGACGACCTGCTCGTTCCGCTTCAAGGACAGCTCTGCCCTCTCCGTCTGAATTCAACTCTCTTCTCCCGTCGTTCCAATCGAAGCTCAATCTTTTATACTGCATACGCCCTCTAACGATTAAACTATCAGCCCGCCTTAAACGCCAGCTGCATTAATCCACTACAGAGCAAAAAGCCCATCCCCTGTAACGAGGTTAGAGTTCGTTACACTACAACTCCACTAAGAACTTACTCAAGTAGAAGGTTATTAATGATCATTGGCCATGCATTAATCAATTTTCAGATTCACGTTAACATTTGACCATCTTTCTCAAACAGGTCAGGTTGCACTTTAAGTTTTGTAATATTATCACAAGTACTCGTGTACCATACACTCAATTCTTTATGAGATGAACTTTAGTTTAGTGTTATTGAGATAATCCAAGTGGTTGTATAGATAAAAAAGACAACATTATTGAAGAAAAAAAATTGAAATTTTGCACAGGTCTTCAGCCTGACTTTAGGAACAAGAATTATGTTAAACATTTGTACTTCTGCAAGGGTTTTTGTTTTCCAGTGTTGCAAGTTTGCACCTGTGACATGCACAGGGTTAAATTTGGTACATTCTAATTTCTATCTGTGATGAAACTTGCTTTACTGGTCAATGAGTGGATTGATATATAAATGAGTTGGGTTGCAGAATCTTATGAATAGTGAATACTTCCAAATAACTTTGTCTCACTATAGAATAGCATACAGTTATGATGTATTATATAATGCCAGTGTCATTTATTCAACACTTGTTGTTGCATGCAAGTGTCAGTGACCTGCTTTTTTAAAGTAGATTTTCAATAAAGTTTTTGTTACACTTTATCCTACAGTACTTAGTGATTTTAAAATGACTTATTATACCTTATAGATAGACATATGTGCACAGTTCAGCAGTACTAATAGTAACAATGTGCAAAGTTGAGGAAGCTTTATTCTAATGTCACATTTTTCACTTAAAATATTATCAGACTATGGCTTTGTTTTTGTGAGGGATAAATCTTCTGACTTTGTTTGATTTAATATAGGCTATTTGTGTTGAAGTGTTTTGACATGTCTCACAGCATGTGTGCTGCACGTATCTGTTATTAATGCAGATCGTGTAATTTGATGCTGACACCCTTTGCCTATCAACATTTGACAAGACTTGTTAGATTTCAAGAACATTTTTGACAGAGGGAATATCTTTTAAATATGGGCCTGCAGCACAGATCGAAATACTTGCTGCAGGGTAGGAAGGGTTATCCTTATTGGACTTTGTAAGTCGTATGTCAGATCCTAATGATCAGCAACTTTTTAAAGAACTCTGGGATAGAATATTAATGCAATAAAAGCATGGACACTGTGTTTCATAACTGTGTTTTGTCATTTGTTTTGTAGAGCCTTGGCATTGTTCTTTATGTTCTCGTTTGTGGTAGTCTGCCGTTTGATGGCAA
Organism: Lumbricus rubellus; assembly: GCA_945859605.1. Taxonomy (NCBI): domain Eukaryota; kingdom Metazoa; phylum Annelida; class Clitellata; order Crassiclitellata; family Lumbricidae; genus Lumbricus; species Lumbricus rubellus. The sequence continues at coordinate 15,876,529 of OX243813.1, forward strand.
CTCATTGCAGAGTCTGCGCAAGCGTATTTTGTCTGGCAAGTTCCGTGTTCCATTTTTTATGTCAACTGGTGAGTTCATCAATAATGTGGCTTCTCTCCAAGCATGTTGTACAGAACCTTTTGACTGTGTCAATTGCTGTTTGGTTGAAGTTCTTCGATACACTTCAAGGATTTGTGTAGTGCTCACCCCTTCCTGATGCTACTTAGAAATGCTCATGACTCGACTGATGAGCAGATAGTTGTTACAAGATTGTGGTAGAACATGTCGGAGAGTACTCATGGTAGCAGACCGCAGGGCCAGCAATAGGATACCAACGAAATCTATGGCCAAAAATAATTTTGCTTAGTCCAATTGCCCACCCCCTCAAAATGTTCTCTATGGCATGTAGGTGACGTGGTACATTTTTTAAAATTAAGATTTATGAATATTTAGAGGTAGGTCAATGCATTAATAGTTTACAGTAGCGTATGACATCATTTCTTGAAAATCTTTATTTTGAAAATATCTAGGATCTTCAGAGAAGAGGCTATGCTGTGACTCGATGTTCATACTGACCAATCAAAACAAACAATCAAATCTATAACATAGTTTAATGACCCATGATGGCAAAACACTCACCACATAGAAATTACTCAGTGTTCTAATTCAAATTTCTATTGAACCCACGTTCTTCTGTTCTTTGCGCATGTATAGTTGTATCCATTACCATGCAGTCATCACTCATCACACCAAACTTTATAAAGTTCTGTGTTACTCGAGCTTTTTAGATTAGATGATACTTCGAATTCATGGTCTTCTATACATTATGAGTGTTTGTATGTGCACTTGTTATAGCGCCCCTTCAATCTCTCTCTACTCAGAGGCGCTCCCGATGCAGAGCGGACACTGCATCGGAGTTTCACGCCGAAGCGCTGAGCAATTGTGTGTGAAGGACTTGCCCAAGGTCCTTACGCGGCGAGGTGGATTCGAGCGTCGAACCTTTCGGCGCCACCACTGCATCACTACACCACCGCACCCCACGAATGTTTGTACCCTGATGAGGGAAATTAACAGAATTGTGTTTGGATCTTTTGGTAGCACAGTGCCAGATGAACCGAAAGAGACGAGTAATGGCAGCTGAATTGTTTTTTGTTATGTTTTTTAGAATGTGAAGATCTCATAAAGCGAATGCTGACGATCGATCCAGTGAAGCGAGCGACGATCGAAGAAATCCTCAATCACCGCTGGATCAAAGTTGGTGGAGACGATCCGGAGTTCGAGAGACTCATCGCAGAATCACTCCAGCCTCCGTTGACGGAAGACGGACCGCTGAACGAACTCGTTCTGCAGCACATGCAAAGTCTCGATATTAATCGAGAACAGACGATTAAGGTATTGTTTCAGCTTATGCATTGTTTCAAAACCTCTTTCTTTACGTTCTGATTCTCTTTGATTTTTAAATATATTTCTGTTGTGTGTAGGGTCATGTCTGTCTTATTTAGCTAATAATGATATAATGATAGCAAGTTAAATAAGAGTTGATCTTATAATTCGATGACAGCCTGTTAGCGTCATTCTGTTTTAATGCTGCTGGTTTTACTATCACTCCCAGGGAATGGAAAACCGAGTCAACCTTATTGGGTTTGTGGGTTTCAAATCCACGTTTTCTGTTCTTTGTGCCTGTGCAGTTCCATTAAGCCATCACCCCAACTAGTTTTTTTAATGATTTATTTAGTAATTCTTCGATATCCTAATGACATGTATTTTTGTATTGATCTGGTTATCGTAATAGGTTTAGAGAGGAATTACTGTCCTTTGTATTTTTTATAGGAGCTGATCACAAAAGTCATGGGCAGTAGGAGAAGTTTGTTCCAGAATTAATTTGTTTCTCCTCTTATGTGGCAAGAAATGTTATTATATTAAATGTCATGTATGTCAACTTTGTGCAATAGTTGCTGAATAAGCTTATTTGGGATTGTTTATAAATATTTAATTGCCTGGTAAAGACTTGCTTGGACGTAAATATCAGCTGTGGGTTTTAGATTATCGATTTTATACTGGGCAACTGGACTTCATTAGTCAGTTAATATGATGCTTTTTAATACATATTGTATTTTGTAAGAAACTTTCTTGTTCAGAGTGTGATGGAGCACAAGTACGACCACTTAAGTGCCATCTATCATCTGCTACTCGATCGGTGTAAGAAGCACAAGACGGCAAAGCTGACAAACACTGTGTCACCATCGCATCTACCGTTGGCCACAAGAACAGAACGCAGATCTAGTATAACCACAGGAGTTGGTAAGATCTGCCGTCAATCAGTGCATTTGCAAAGTTCTGTTAGTTCAGGCAATGTCGTAATTATAAATTGATTTTTTTTAATGTTCTACTATCTTTCCTAGCTGACATGCCATCTCCAGTGACATTCCTGGACAATTTGAGCCATCGATGTTCTATGCTGTTTTTTATATATTATTATGTTTTTGTTTTGCTGACGACTCTTTGTCCAAATTGTTTGAATGAGTGGGTGGTAAATCCGTCCACAACATCCTTCTTCACCATGACTTGGAGCAGGCTCGATCCCACTTTAGGAGATTTAGGATGTGGTTTTATCATTTAAAAAATAATCTTTTTATCTTTTCTCGATGTAGTTTATATTGCAAAATATACGATTGTGTGGAGCAAAAAAGCATTATTACATAAATGCTCGGATTACTCAGATTAATCATTGCATTAGATCAAGCATAAGTGCATCAGTGCACCATACTCAATACTCATACATGACATACTGATGTATTTGGTTTGCGTCAGGACTTTATTTTATACTCATTAAAGTGCAGATTTGTATTTTCATTTCTTTTACTTGATCTGTTTTTTTTGCTGAAGTTTCTCAGGTTGAAGTCCCAATTGAAGTTCCAAGCCCTCGTCTTTCTATTCGTCGACCTAGTCCGACTCTTATGACGCCTCTGCAGTATTTAAAAAAGTCTGATGTAAGTTGTGCATTTCATCTTATAATCTGAAACGAATTTTTAGGGAAATGCTGCAGCATCAAGCCTTAACAGGTGAATGGTTGTTTAATAATTCCATTACGAAAACAGCCTTTCCGCTGTCAGTTACGGACGGTGTGAGGGAGGGAGGGAGAGGGGGATGAGGGGAGGGGGCTGGAGAGGGGGAGGGGCGGGGGAGGGGGAGGTCTTTTTTGCCACAGCAACGCGTGGCTGGGTACAGCTAGTCTTAAATGAATTTTTAGTGAAATGCTGCAGCATCAAGCCTTAACAGGTGGGGGTTGTTTGTAGTAACAATAGAACTTGTTAAGTCCATGTCATCAATCCGCAGCGTGTCGCATGATGTCGTAAACAATCTATTTGTTAACTTCTTTTTGAATGTCTGTTGCTTGAACTACACAGCTGTCCCACTTCTTGTAATTCATACTAGAAATCTTATTATAACAGCATTGCATTCCACTCTGTTCCACTCACGAAATGTCCGCTTGTTGACTGTAACTTGACAACTGAGTTATTCCACGATTGACGCTTCAATCGCTTGATTCACATGAAGATTCTATGGTCTTCATGTCAAATTTGGTCTTCATGTCAAATTGCCGATTCGACCGCAGTCAACAAACTCATCTTCTCCAGTTTTGAGCAATCTCTTCCATGCACTCTGATTTGTTGCTGGTTGCTATAGCAACTTTGCGAAATTGATTGGTCATGTGTTTCATCCGTTGATAAACTTTTAACATTGATGCAATTCAATATTTTAAAAAATTATGTTATTGTGTCTAACAAGACATGTAATAATGTCTTGTATCGTTGTAATAACTGCTATTTGTTTGGATATGATGTCAGGTGGATGAAACGATCAGTCTAGATTCTGATCCTGACGAACCGTCTCCAGAGGCAATGGCTCGATATCTGACGATGCGGCGTCACACGGTCGGCATAGGTAATTCTCAGCCGACGACACCCGATGATGCAACGCTGTGGATGACTCACCACCAACCCAATCTCCTCCAACCAGTCATGTTCACTCCAGGTGGATGCATTGTACCGCACATGTATCCACCGCAAGATCTTTCTCTCCAGGCCGACCCTCCTGCCAGTCATATGTCGGTGGCTGACCAGCACCTCTTGAAACCACCACAGCTCTACATCACAGGTATGCTTCAACGTGTAATTTTGGCTCTGAGTGCGGTTCTTTATTAATGGAATCATTGGAGTGTTAAGTAAACCTTGAGTGTTGAGAACAGTGAACTACACAAAACTAGTTTTGATCTCGCTGTGGCATTTTGGTTAAATGAATTGTATCTCGCTGTTGATGAGTGATTTCGTTTGTTGTGTTTTTGCTGATATTACAAAACAGCCATTTTATTTTTATTTTTTGTCCAACCAAATTAATAAACAATTTATTTTCAAGGATTATGCTGTAAATTTTTCTGAGAATTAATAGAGGTTTTCTATGTTGATCTGTAGAATTGATTGAATTGCATGCTTGAACTTGAGTTTGGGATAACTGTTTATCTCTTGTGGTAGGCTTTGGCAGACGAGCATCTGATGGCGGCGCAAATATCCAGCTCTTCCATCATTACGCTGGAGCACCCTCTGCAGCAGCCGGATGCCAGCAGGATGACAAGGATGCTGCAACACTGGTTAGTGATCACCTGAGTTCAGTGAACATTCCAAACTTTTTTGAATCTTCACAACCCCTCTCATAATTGCCAAATAACCTGTGACCCCCAATGCATTTGCATAAGAAGACATTTGTAATAAATAGTGCAATTAGTAAGCCACAGGATGGGAAACTCTAGCATAAGGCCTGTCTTGGGAGCATAAAACACACTGGAAATCCATTTATCAGAATATGGTTCTAACGGTCTGCTGTAAAGGTACGATAAAGTGTAACCTAATATTCCTATTTTAGATGATTATGCTTGCTTCTTGGCAACCAGCTTCAGAATTCGTGACTGAGGGCTGGTTAAAGTCGGACTTATGTCATCCTCCATGTCACCTTTAGCCCAGGGAAGCATCCTACCATTGAAATTCCTTTTCAAGGGTTTGAAGGCTTCCAGTTAGCTCTTCATTTCAGATTCACATCCTCCAGTTCCACACTCTCAAGTTTTTCAACCATGACAGTGTTTCCAAGACTTACTTTCAAACGCCAGTAAAAAACATGGATGGGCAATGAAATGTCATATACTTGTTGCTGAAAATAATTTGCCGTTAATTAATTAATAATTTACCACTAATTAGTCATCTTGTGACAGGGCTGTTTTAGGTAAATGAAATGATGCTTTATATGAGGTTTGAGGTTCAGTTCTTGTAGCAATGTACTTTGAATATTTTCAGACCAGTTCCTACGGTCAGGGCAGACAACAATCACGACCAGAAGTCGAAGAGAAAGGGTCAGATCAGGATTCAGACCCTGAGGCCGTTGATAGGTGCGTGCGTCTGTGTATGTCTTAGCAACTAAGCTCCTGCTTCTTCACTTTGTGCATTCCATCCTTCCGTCCTTATCCTTCCTTTCCTTCAAACTCCTTCCTTGCTTCATGCTTTCATTATTGAATTCCTTTCATTTTTTTCTTACATTTCTTTGCACGTTATTTGGAGCAGTTTTAAAACAGCCCTTAGTGGCGTAACAAATATTATTTTTGCACAATGAAACTATGATTTAACTGAAATTCTCAACTAGCATTTTGCAAGTGCAAAGGAAGTTGGGATTGTTTGGACAATGGACACATACGCAGAATGAGCAACAAGAGGAAAATTAAAATGTGGGTGTTCGGAATGACGGTTGGTACAAAAAAAGACGGCGACCTCACAAAGAATGGGTTGACTACGTAACTGAATACAGTGAATGATGTGCTACAAGAACCAACACACACCGCAATGGAGAGGCAGTGGTGGATAAATGTGGTGAAAATGGCATTGATCTTCTGCATGTGATGAACCCATGGTTTATGATGATAATAAAACCACAAAGATGTTGGTTGATTTGACCTAGCATACATTTTTTGTATATTTCTTAGACACATACTATAATTGGGGAGAAATTGCACTGCTCTTGTGTTTACGTATGAATGCGTCTGTTTTAGGTATATGCGTTATCGTGGCTGTTCCAAGCGTCACACGTTGGCAATGACGACTCCGACGTATGAACTGCCACAGGAAGTTCAGCAGAAGTTGGCATCTAACCCGATCCGCCCAGGGCGAATGCCAATGCTTGGCAGTCGAGAAAGAAGTGCCAGTATGCGGAATTCATATTCTCGTTGTCTTTGAGAAACCTATAAAAGTCTGATTTTGTCTGCTAAATATGGCGTTGTGATCAAAATACCTTGGCTGCTAAATATGGCATTGCAATCAATATATCTTGGCATTTCTTGAAGAAATTATGGTTAATTCATATGAATTTTTAGTTTTCTGTTATATTATTGTTTTCTTAAATATGTTGTAATGTTGCTGATTTTGTTATATTAGATCGAGATGCAAATGTCTTGCATATTCCAAGTGATCGTTACTCTCCCGTGAGACGTCTTAGCGATGGTCTGACAAGCATACGGAAATATCGATCACAGCTGGAAAAGATCTACAATCAGGCACTTAAAAATGATGTAAACATTACCCTTTGATTTATTGATAACCCACAAGTATCTACTAGACCTGTACCGTAGATACTCGCGTATAATGCGAGTTTTTTAGGTCAAATTTCTGAGCCGAAAGTGGGGTAGTCGCGATATACGCGAGACTAGTTGAAACTTAACTTTTATTACACAAGATATTTTACTTGTTGAAGTCATTTGATGCTTTTAAACTGATATTGGATGATCGCTATCGCATACCACCTTAAATATATTAGTTTGTAAACGCGGTAATTTGCATCCCAGTAGCTCCGATACGCTGGTTCCCCACAGTCCTTGTAGTGACATGACCAATGAATGCAACAATTTTAGGCCTAAATGCGCTGACGCATGTGTTGCTGTACAGCTTAAATGCATGATGGTAGGCTGACTCCATCGGCTGTGCCAGCAGACATTAATTTGTAAGAGACTTGATCTTCAAAACTTTTAGTCTTTGGTACTAGCATTGCATTGAAGGAACTACATTAATTTTCGCTCACATGTTGAAAGAAAGTTTAATTTATTAAAATAAGAACAAACTCGCAATTTGGTTGCATTTGATTTATTTTTAATAAATACAAACAAAATGTCAGATGTGTGTAGATCTATTTTGTAGTATTTAGTTAGGAAGATCGAATTTTGAAGCATTTGGACACGGTTTGGGTCGTATTTTGCACAAGATTTTATAGCAACTACTAAAGTTTGGCCGTCTAATTTCCTGATAATTTCGAAAATGTTAGCCCTCGCGTTATATGCGGGTCTTGCACTTTTTACCAATATATCTGCCAAAATTCCAAACCTCGCGTTAAATGCGGGTGGCGTTATACTCGAGTATCTACGGTACCTGTTTCTTATGATATGACATGATTTGTTAAAGATTTCTTTAAATTTGTGGTTATAAACATTTCCATATGTTTGATTTAGTCTACTTAGTCTAGGAACTTACATATTGTCTAGTCAACTGAATTCAGACATTGAGGAGGTATACTAGCTTTCTTTCCTAAAAACTCACTTACTGTCTGGTATTACTTGATACAGAATAGTTCTTGGCAGACGAGCTTAAAGCAACTGAGACAGGAACAGCAGGAGCTGCAGCGCCGTGCTGGTCTTACAGATGCTGAAAAATTGCTGGAACTACAGCAGCAACATTCTCTACATCGTCAGGCAATGCAGGTTAGCTGGTTTCAATCGACTTGTTGTTTAAAAATTCTTGTCATGTCAGTTGTTGAAATACGTGGGCTTCAGTGTTTTATTTGCATTCTTATGACTGAATTCACAGCTACTTATATTTAATTAACGTTGCACTGAAGTGTTGTACTGCCACAACCATTCAAACTTTTAGTTCACGGCAGTTTTGTGCATTTGTTGAAAAAAGTAAATATGCAAAAGTTGGATCCTTTGTGGAATTGTTGTGGAAGCTTTCTTGACATTGTTTTTTTGTGTGTTCCTGTGATATAACTGCATTCTCTCAAATATCTTGACTGGTTGTTCCGAGTTTTCTACTTGAAATTCTTCACTTTGCTGGATGTGAAGTTTAAGTAATAATCTTCTTGCTGCTGTGAATATAATAAACATTAAACTTAATAATTTAATTTATCTGTCTGAGTTAGCTAAGATGTTGCCGTTGTCAAATTACTTGAAACCTACACCATTTGAATTCTGTCACTTGGTCCACTGAGATTGGGGAATTAACTTTTTACTGAGGTAATCCATGATTTGATCGTCAAAACAATCGACTCTGAGAAGGAGCAGATGGAAAAACATTGGAGTAAAATGTCTTATCAAATGTATTTTTCCTCCTTACGTAAACTGACGAAAGGCATTCAGATGAACTGGTTGATTGTGTGCTGCGTGTATTCAGTCATTGACTGATTGATTGCATGATCTTATTGTGACTTTTATATTTTCACATAATTTATAAATTCTACGCTGGTACAGAAAAATTGTGCAGTCTAGATCATCTTTTGACCTTCAGGTTGAAGTTATCCCATGGAACTATGAGACAAAAGTGTAATTATATCTTTTTCATATTTTTATGGAATCATGTAAAAGTACAGTGATATCATGTTTGAATCTTGCAGAATTCTCCACGCATCTCGCCTGTTCCTTCACCACCATTGCCATCCAACCCAGGATCACCCGTCAGTCATCCATCTCCACAGCCACCGAATCCGGATTTTCCACCAGCCAGTCTGTATCAGCATCTGCAGATGCTTCAGCTGCAGCAGTCACAAATGACGGGAAACACGGCGGCTGCACTGTATGGTCAGATGACAGGTCCTACTGGACCAGGTGGTATGACCAGCTGTCATGATGCTGTCCAGGTTGCTGCAACTGGGAATCCATTCCTGCATCGAGGCAGTGGCTTCCAAGGCTGTTCCTCAGCCGCTGGTGGAGCTAGTGTGTCAGGATGCGCCAGTCCACCGTCGTTTTCCATAGAGGGACAGCCGATAGTTGGTCTCCAACGCACCAGCCCGCCACTCAACTACCAAAGTCTTCAAATCATTCGTGAGGATGTTAACGATGCTAGCGGCGCCGATCGAATTCAGACGGACGAGGAGAAGATGGAGCACGGATGGATGATCGACCTGTCGCCAAAGACGATTAACGACGACGCTGGTGATAAGAACGACTACGAACGATTCAAGCAGAAGTTCTCGAAAAATCCAAGGATCAGTATAACCGACACGCAAGGTCACATCGTGCCGGTGTCATCTCATCACTGCACGGATGAAGAGACGATGATGACCGACGATCACACGGTGGCCTTCATCTCGTCTGGCAAACCGTGTGGTGGTGTTCTGCATAATTTTGATCCACAGCAGAGATCTGGATATTCCATGGATTTGGCCGGAAACGCATCGCACTGCTCACAGGTCTCGTATCAGCAGTCTGCAAATGTTGCCAACTGTCAGACGTTTGAGGCTCTGCGTTCGACGCTACCACTCACAAACTTTCTCGACGGCAGCGAAATGAAGCAGACGGCGTTCTGTATGGCCGCTCCGTCGCTTCCCCACAGCGAAGCGCTACTGTCGAAGCACGTTGACAATGATCCAGCGTCCTATCTGCGGCTGCTGCAGAAAGGCAGTTTCGACAACAGCTCAGTGGATTTCGGAGGTGCTTTCAACGTGTCGAGGTCGATGGATGCCCTGAAGAACGAGCTGAACACCGCGCAGCACCAGACGTGTGCTTTTACACGTCGCACGATGTCGTATCTGCTGCAGGAGTTGCAGCGTGCGGTCGAGAGGTTCGGCTCGGAGGTTGCCTACTGCATCGCAGAAAATCGTTTTGTCCTTGGCAATCAGACAGTTCTGCTCGAAATCGAAGTCTGTCAAGGCGAGCCAGAGCGAACGCTGAAGTTTCTTAAGATCGCTGGAGACAACAGTCAATATAACAAGATTTGCAATGAATTGCTCGCCTGTCTCGCGCTCTGATTAACTCCCTTTACTCATTCTCATTTCGTGCACCTATTATTTACTAATTAGTCCCGTCTGTTTAAACAAAGGCATGGTTTTCTTATTCTTCGTAGATGATTGCTGCACCATCTTGTCTTCCTAACTGCAGATTGACTTGCCTCTCGTTCTCTGTAGCGGTCTCTTCTGTTTTAAAGCAAATGTTATCGAAACATTGATGATAATTAATTTTGAGTCAGTTGCTTTCATTTGTGTCCCACACTAAAGTCACATATCAGTTGTTGCTGGTGTTGCTGCCCGATTGAAAAGTCTCTCTTGTGTGTTTGTGATCATGTAAGGCACTTGACTGTGTGCTGCACAACAGAAATTAATCACAAGTGGTTGCTTTGATGTCTTTGAATTCTATTCACGCCTTGTTTCTGATGTCTTGCACAGACTACAGTACTGTCGTCATTCCCGCTATTATTATTCTTTGCATATCGGTTTCGTTCTTTCGTCGCTTTCTCCAGTTGTGCTGTGCGTGTATACATGTATATAATCCTGTGTTTCTTGTTCTTTATGTCCTTGCACTTGATATTCAGGAATTCTGTTGTCTCATATTTACGAGATTTGCAGTTAGTTACTTCAATTCAGTCATTAATTTGCATTCTTCTGTTTGTTGATTGCCTTTGTCTCACCTGTGTATTGTCGTGGTGTAATAAAGGAAAGATTGCGAACCTCTTGGTTTCCCATCTCTTGCCAGTGTTTAATATGATGTGGTTTAATATGATGTGGTTCTCTTTGACCAAGATTAGTAAGTAAGCCATGGTAGTTGAAATTGAATCGGTGTTTAGCTTTGTTGTAATGTACTACTGTGTGGCGCTGTAATTTATTACAGAGCTATCATGAATTTGTGATCTTATTGAGAAGTATTTTGTTCACTTTGTGAATAAGCTTTTTTAGATTTCTTTTTGCGTTTTAATTATACTTCAATCTTTCTTGTTGTGACAATTCTTCTGTTTCCAAACGACATTTCTAGCAAAGTCTGTTACGCTGAGCACTGCTCAGTGCGCTCTAAGCCATCCTCTTCGCCTTTTAACAGTTGTGCATGTGAATCTGCATTTTACAAAAAACATCAGGACAGTTGTTGAACTTGTTTCAGTACTTTTAATCATGTGTGTGTATTTGTGTTTCTAGATAGCACTATGTGAATGGAATTTTAAATATTGTTTTATGCGGGGCCTGCTAGAATGATGGCTTACTTACTACTTGTGAATGTATGCAAAACTATTAAGAATACTGGCATTAGTAGGTTAGCGTGAATGTTTTGCAGCAGCTTTTAGTGGCTAATCACCGTTTTATTTAATTTACTCAGGAAAGAAAGATAAAAGGATTTTTTAAAAGTTACTCCATAATAGACTTGAGATCTAACAGCATTCGGACTCTGAAGGACAAATAGTCGTTTGATTGAATGAATCTACGAGCATTTATTCTTCAAAGGTATTCATTTGTTTTTTTAAACTTAGTTAACTAGAGAATGCAGGCCGCTATTGCCATCCAACATGTGTTATACTGTGAGCTATTTGGACTGTGTGTGGATTTTTTGCATCAAATTGAGAACATCTGCATGTCAGTCTCTTCCATGAATGCTTTAAGTCGTCTTTGAATATTGCAATGCTGCATCTGTGTTCCCGTGCCTTCGTGAGTGAAGTCTAGCATATGCTTGGCTCAGTTTCTTGGCTTGGATTTAATCAGTTATGCTCCTGGGAATGAAAAGAACTTTAAACCTGTGCACATTCTGAGGAAAACCTCACACTTAATGCAGAACTTCATATACAGGACGTCAATTAATGTGTAATAATATATTATGAAATTTATAAAATGCTTTGTGAAGTTGCACCTGTATTTGATGCAGTAGTCGCCAAGTTGTGGTCTTTCATTAGTATGCAGTTGTGAGTTTAATCCCTGAAACTGTTTGTTTTGAATGTTGAGTCAGAAAGATAACAATGGAATTTTGTCTACTGTTTAGCTGTTTAGTCTGTTTGCACTTTGGACAATGGGTCTAGAACCTTGGGGGCCCAAACCTCCGTAACATTTATTTGTTTAAAAAAATTGTGTAGCAAAATATGGTTGACTTACACATATAAATTGTACATTTTTGTTGTTAGATGCGATGTAAAGAGGGAGAATTTTTTACTTCAGACTGTTCTATGTACATGGTTAACTGCATAATGGTCTTGATCTTCTCCCCCTTAAGGTTTTTATTATCTTTTAGAAGTCATTGACCTATTCGATAGTGTTTATTCTAATAATGTGCTGTGTGCTGGACAATAATTGTGAATGTGAGCACTTGTTAATTAACTTAATGTTAATTAATCCATTTTGTAAATATATTTCTATTGTTTCTTGGTTTTAATTTAAAATCTAATGTTAGAAGGGAATGACACTATGAGTGTTCTGTGCACAGTCATCTAAACCAGTTACAAAGATATTAATAGTTGCTGAAGTTTCAGCCAGATTCTGTGTAGGTGTACAATTGGAAAATCAGTCAAATACTTAGGCATGTGAATCTATGTACAAGCAATGCATGGTTGCAGTTTTGTATGAGTCAGCATTTATGTTGAATGTAATGGAAAGTTGCACGTAGCTTTCGAGATATGACACTTTGTTGTGTAAACCAGCAACGCCTGGTTGTCTGGGTGCATGTTTGTAGAAATTTTGAGCTTCTATCGAGTCACTTTAAATAGATCTGCCAGATAATCATGTCTCAGCACCTTTGAACGGTTCCAAAAGATGCTGCTTGTGTTCAAGTACATAGTTGCACACAGGGCCATCCCTAGTCCATATGGCGCCTCAGGCAAAGCACACATTTGGCACCCCAGGCAAAGCATGAATTTGGTGCCCTCTGATGCTCACTAAGTTGTTCACCCCACATCACAAGACTCGCAACCAAATGATGAACCAGACAGAGCATTTATGCTCGACTGAGTTAGTTCTTTTTATTAGTGCAATCAATGCTGGATAAGATTAAATTTTTGTGTCGGAAAATAAAATAAATCATTGGAGAACAAAACTGCTAACACATTTTTTGGTGAAATGGTGCCCCCTAGAAATTGGCACCCCCCCCCAAGCAGCTACCTGCTTTGCCTGTGCCTAAGGTCGGCCCTGGTTGCACACAGACAGATTAGTCCAGGCTTAACCCTTTACTGACGAGCGTGCAATAAAACGTATTGGAAATCAGTGCAACTCGTCGTTAGTGGGTTAAAATGGCTGATAAGTGGAGAATACTAGGTAAATTCTGTGGACAGTATGTACAGATATCCGATTATGGATTAAATTGTTGTTTGGTATGGCATGCTTCTTTGTACAGTTTTTACGTGGGCCATCTGTGTATAATAATGATATTCAATGATGAGGAGCATGTTACGTCTGGCATCACTGCATCATGCTTTGTGTCGGAGACACGACATCCTAAACTTGTTTTTTGCCATTCAGTTCAGCAAGTCCAACTAAAACCCAGCACAGCAAGACATCAATCACAGACATCTACCTCCATCAGAATAGTTTGTCATCACTGACTAATTCTGCTTGAAGCTGAACTTACAATGTTTGGAACAAAATCTTTATTTGTTTTGCCTTTAGATGTCCATATACATGTAGATCTGTTGAGCCATGCAGAAGGCTGTTGCCTATTCCAGCCACTATGGCAACAGATGGGCCGTAGAAGTCAGAATTATTTGGTTCTTAAGTTGAGATCCAAGGCTGAGTGAAGGACCAAAGTTAGGAAAATGGACTCAAATGAAGTTGGTGACTGAACCGTGCTCTTCCATTGATCTACAGAAATGTGCTTTGCATCTTATGCATGTTCTCTATAATATTGTTGTTAAAACTTGTGATGTGTGATGGCACTAAGTCACATAGAATTGTGAATCTGAGGTGGTCAGCCAGACACCTGATGACATCTACCGTAAGTAGATAGATATCCATATATTTGTTGTCAGTGATAAATTGGAAGTTTCTTGGACTTTCTCCATTGGAAAAAATAGACTTCAAAATTTTATGAAATCAAGTTAAAAGGCAAGACTTTGAAATTATGAAGGTGATGATTGCTCTAAATCAGGGGCGCCGTTAGGCGTACGCACTTACGCAAGTGCGTACAGCGGGGAAAGGCAAAAATTTTTTTTACAAATTGTAAATTAAAGAATTAAAGCGTGAAATATTATAAGCGATGAAATTCTATTTAATCTATTATCTGGTGATACCTTATAATCGCCAGTGGACATAATTATACGGTAGGGCTTAAAGTGTGTCAGGACGGTCATTGACGGCGTCCAGGCACTTATTTTCGAGGCTGGACGCCGTCCTACCACTTATTTGGCCAGCACTGCCTGGACGGTCGTCCATGACTGCATGAACGGCGTCCATGCAGTTACGGACGACCGGCCATGACTGCCTAAAAATGGCTCCATTTGAGGTCGACACAGCCAAAAATGCGCTGGTCGCTGGGGCTCCGCCCCAGACCCCGCTGCGGGAACTTACGATCAAGACAAAAACCTTTCTATTTTACACTAACATTTTGATTTCTATTGTTTCTAATCTCCCCTAAAAATTCAACCTCTCCTCCGCTTGCACTCACCTCTGCTGCTTTCCATTCACGACTGAAACCCGAACTCTTCAAGCTATCCTATAGGGGCCTACAGATTCCAATCAGTTTTTATCACCCAACTACCACCATCACCGACAACCACCGTAGCACCATGCTGTCTCCTCGGCTTGACCTCCCCGGATTTTGACCTGGCACTGGACTTGATTTGATATAGCGCCGGTGAATAAGCTGGTCTCCCTGACATGGCTTTTGTGGGCGCTGAGAAATTCTTGAAGATTTACATTACATTACATTATCCTGCATGGTAGTATAGCTTGCGACACTAAAAAACCACTTATTTTTGAAGTTTTCGCGACTTTGTCGTTCGCAAATAGCTGGCAAAAAAGCCTTTAAATGGCTCAATTTGAGGTCGACACAGCCAAAAATGCGCTGGTCGCTGGGGCTCCGCCCCAGACCCCGCTGGGGGAGCTTACGACGCTCCCCCAGACCCCTAGTCGGGACGGGCTTCGTGCCTTCGGCACTCGCGACTTCGCGCCTTCGGCGCCGCCACTGACGACCAATTACAATACAGCGTCCTGGCACTTCTTTTTTTACACTTTAAGCACTGATATACGGTATATACATATATATATATATATATAATATATATATAAGCTCGTATCGACCGCTGTTCGCTTCATATTATTTTGTGCAAGTTGTGCGTACAGAAAAAAAATCCTGGCGGCGCCGCTGCTCTAAATTGGTAAAGAATTGTACAGTCTTCTGTATTTTGTTGATTATTGTTGGACTCAATTAGAACTTTGTTCATCTCTTCAGTCAATCATGGTTTAAGAACAAAAACTATTAAAGTCCAGCACTCCTTTCTGTTTCTAGATGCATTTGGTGATTTAAGAATTGTGTGAAACTCGGACAATTAAAGAACTGGGTAACTTCCAAATCCTTTATGACAAA
Organism: Lumbricus rubellus; assembly: GCA_945859605.1. Taxonomy (NCBI): domain Eukaryota; kingdom Metazoa; phylum Annelida; class Clitellata; order Crassiclitellata; family Lumbricidae; genus Lumbricus; species Lumbricus rubellus. The sequence goes on from OX243813.1 coordinate 15,892,070, forward strand.
ATAATGACAATGAAACTGATGAATATTAAGCCAGACTTAAATCATTCTGTGTGTGTGTGTGTGTGTGTGTGCGTGTGTGTGTGTGTGTGTGTGTGTGTGTGTGTGTTCATGCAAATGCTGCCTTCCTGTCATCAGAACTGTTGTGTGTATCTTTGCTGCCCGTCTCTTCCAGAAATGTCTGAACATGTTGCTAATCGGCGGCTCAACAACCTGTGCAAGTTGTATGTTCTACAGTCGATCTTCTGCAGACTGTTCATAAAATTAATCAAATATACAAGTGCACTGAATTGCTTTAAATATTCGCATACTATGTTTCAACGACTCTGCATTCAAGCACAACCAGTGTTACGGTCCTCGTAAAGAAATCAACTGCCTGTAGTCACTCACAAGGTTTGACAGATATGTTCCTTCTCTGACGCTGGACACACTGCATGGAACAGTGTTTCTGGCCATGTTAGATATGCACCTTCTCTTGGAACATTTAAGTCATGACTCGATATGTATCTTTGTAATGACTTGTTGATGGTTTCATTTATGTGCTATTTTTCAGCATTGACTGTGCTACTGCACTGCATAAATTGTCATTATTACTATTGATAGATATATTATTTTGATTATTATTGTATTGGTTTTCCATGTTAAGCATAATCTTCGAAACCTCAAAACTTGCAGCAACTACGGTAAGTTAGATCTATTGAAACAATCGCCGTCAGAACCTCTGTAATAATATTTTTTATGGTCAGTTTTCAGAAAATGTTCTTTTTGTTCTGTATCAGAACACAGAGTGCATAATACTTTTTTTTAATCCACCAAACGATTCAATCCAAAATTTCTGATACTCCCCGCTTCATCGGAACATTTTTCGCCACTTTCGGCATTTGTGCCATAGGTTTGCCACCTCTGACCTGGTGAAATTTCAAGGGGAAAATTGTTTATCTTTTTCTTGCCTATGTGAGTGGCTTTAGATCTTTGTACTCCTCCAAAACATAGAATTAATAGGCTAATAATAGCCAACATTTCTTTGCTCTGTTTACTTTCTATTTTACATCTTTAGAATGTTAGGGAAATCATGTTACATAAATGCACTTTGTATGTTTATTGCCTGCGTTTTGTAATTACTGGTATTTACTAATTAAAATTACTTTTGAACTTGTCAAAGTATTTGAAAGTCGCCTAAATGTTCAGCCAATGTCTTAAACATTTGGAATGCATGATTTGAGATTTTAGTGTTTCGATTGAAAGTGTATCATATTCTAAAATGGTTATAAGTGACATCGGTGAAGCTATGGTCTGGAGCTGTGAGGTGTTAATGGGAAACTGGGTCATCTATCAAAGTCTCAAAATGGGAAACATGGGGACTTGGGGGGTTAAGTCCATTGACAATGTCTGCTTCAAACGTTGATACAGTCATTTCAGTATAGATTTTGCTGTAAGCACCCACATAGGACCTATGTGGACGGACCCCTAAGAAGTCCAACTGTTTGAACTTTTCCATTTTCATCAGATTGTCCTGTCTCACTTGAGGAAAACTTGTTTATCAAATATTTATATTTAGAAGAACACAAAAACTATTAAAATGAACATTTTTAATATAGCACAGTTGAAACAATTTAGTCATAAATGTCAGTCCTCGGTTAAAGGATGGCAAGTTTTGAGCAAAAATAGGAGAAAACAATTAGTATGAGCTAAGAAAGACTTGACCTGAGCTGGGCTGTTGTAGGCATTCTATATGAAAAAAGATAGCTTATACTATGTCACAGGGTTACACCATAACAGAAATACCGGTACATTACTAATTACATAAATTTCTTCAGTTCTAAAGGTTATATTTTGTTTGTATTGTCTAAGATGGTCATTACATCCACATGTAATATACTGCAAGAAAAGTCAGTTAGTCATAACAACAACAATACAAAAAGTAAAAACAAAGATGAAAATCTTGTCTGTTGGATACGATGTACACCACAGACAAAATTGAACACATGACACGTATTCCATAAAATTTTCACTCATACATGCACCATGCAAATCATCTGTATCGCAAATCTGCAATGTTTATTAAATCCGATCCCCGTAATTAGATAATGTGGCAATTATTAGCAGCCTCAAAGCACCAACGTACTACAGAGGACCCTTTGACTGAAGTCTTGCATCAGCCAGAGCCCAGAAGACATTTTAATTTACAGGTTACAGGACTTCATAATCAGTTTCACATTACGTATGTCCTAACTGGGAATTTTAATCTCATACATTAAACCGCAGGGGATGGCGAGATCTTGTCGACCAATGTTCTGAAAAGAACCAAAGGAACTAAGAGAGAGAGAGAGAGAGAGAGAGAGAGAGAGACATTGTCACCGCAATTCAATGTAAATTTTAAACAAGTTTTTTATCATTTATGTTCTTAGGTCACTGCTAATAACAATCACAGAAAAACTGATGTATGAAAAACAAAAAGCTTTTGTTATTTAGCATGAAAGAAAAGAAAAAGAGCGATTTCTTAATCAGATAAGCGTTTGAAAAACTAATGTTCATAAAGCATGTAATTCTCATAAAATAGAACCTGGCATTGCACAAACACTATATTCGTGGCAAAAACGCAGTGTTTGAAATATTCCTACGTTAAATCTACAGCACAATCACAGTTAACATCGCTCAATACCTAAGTATGTACCTCTGAATACATGTAGGTGTACACAGATATTTCATTCATTAAATGAATTTGTGTAACGTCTCTTCAAGGGGGCTTCCAACCCAAGCACGGCCAAATCAAACTGTTTTAACTCTTTATTGACCTAAGTGTAGCGAATGGTGTGGTATATCCTATACCCTCAGTCGGCAAAGGGTTAAGAAGAGAGAGGAATGCGATTATTATTAATTACACAATATAACACAGAATATTTTCGTTTTGTGAGCTGGTCTTTGGAGCATGGTCACGGCATGATTAGCTTTGGTGAAGTTTGGCGCAGAAAAACGTACACAAACTTCAGGATCTAAACGTAGGAAAAGAAAGTGTACTCTATGCATGCTTAAATGTACTACACGCATATTCTTTACCTTATTTAAAGTACATGCGTGACTGCAGTTTCACTTTTATCACTTCTCGTAGATGTGATGTACGAATATACAGGAAAACGCTGACATTACAGTTGAAGGTTACGAAGACTTTCTTGTGGCAGTTGAAGACTTCCAAGTTTGCGAACGGGTGCGTGTGGTGGTAAGTGGCTAACAAGAACTGTCTGTAGCAGTGACAGATTGAACTTTATGTATTGCAGCAGCCGCAGCAGCAGCGGGTCGAAATGTAAGCGTCCGTGGTACACTTCCGTTCTCGCATTCGCACTCGTCATCCGTCGCTGCGACTTTTATCGTACCATGACTTTGTACGGCGTCGTGGTCCGAGTCGTAAAACTTCAGAGATGTTTTGCCTTTCGGGGCCGGTCTGAATCGGTCGAAAATCCCGGACCTTCTTGAGCTGGCCGTCGATATCGAGCAGACGTCGGACTCTTCGAGAGCTCGATACGTGCGGTCGAGTCGAATGTACATGACGGTGAAAATGATGACGGAAGCGACGGTGAGAATTCCGAGCCATCCGACCATTCCGTAGAGGAATATCTTGACGCCAGATGTAAATTGGTTTAGTTCGTCGGTGTTTCTTTCGAGTTCATCGTTAATTCCAGTGTTATCCCACGAACTCTGCAGACCTGTTTCAAATAATTATATCCATTGAAAGCATTGAATGTAAGGCGACAGCTAAACATTATTACAGATAAAGTGATTCGTAAAACTACTTTAGACAAATTTCCGAGTGAATGAATGAACTGTTTGAACAATAAATCTGGCCGTTAGCATGAAAGAGTATTCTCCCTTGCAAGTATATAGATTCCACATGTATGGCTTTGTGGTGAGCTGACCATTTCTACGCAATCACCTTCAGTTGTCCTCCAAAGTCAAATGCTCAATGGATAAAATGCCCAAGCACGAACAATAAGGTAAACAAATGTCAGCTCAAAAAAGACCACAGTTCTTTACATCTTGGCTGATATTATAGTTCTGACTTAACCTGCACTATCAAGGATATTCAAGATCAAATAGAGCAACTGCAACTGTTACGTAAGATTTTTACTTTTGAAAATAGATATATTCATCAGTGTTTAAGGTCTTACCTAGTGCCGACTGACCGATGTTACCTCGCTGCCCAGGCATACCTCTTGGCCCAGTATAACCAGTGTAACCAGTTGCACCAGATCGCCCAGTTGGACCTGTGGCACCTGTGTACCCAGTGTATCCAGTGTTACCAGTGTTACCAGTATTACCAGTGGATCCAGTGCCACCCGCATTGCCCGGAGAACCTGCAAACGACATTCAGCAGTTTTGAAATTTAAATAAACAATGAATGCCTGTAATATTATATTCAAATGTATCAGAGCAAACAGGCAGATGACTATATAAACCGACTTTCAACCAGTTGAACGAAGTCCAGAAAATTGGTTCTGTACCAAGTGCAAAACTGTTGCAACTGATTTTGCTCAAAGGGAGTACGCCTCGCATCCAATAGCTGTGCATGGGAGACTCTAAGCAGCCTACTGATTAACGTAAGCATCAGTGGTGAAAATAAAACGACAGCTTACCAGCTGGTCCAACGTCTCCTGTCGCTCCTGTATATCCATATGGACCAATTATTCCATCAACTCCGGTTGCTCCAGTGAACCCTGTGGCCCCATTCTGACCACTTGGCCCAGTAGGACCTCGCTGACCAGGGGTACCAGTTGCACCTGAAACCAAAACATCAAATACGTTCAGTTTAAATAGTGAATTAATTCATACAGCTCTGCCTTAACAAGTATCTAATAATAGCTGTCCAAACGGCTGAATCATTAACACAAAGCTCAGCTGCCTAAGTCCACTTTTCCACAGCACCCTCCACCAGTCTCAAGAAGGGTATAAGCCTATTTCTTGTATTTACAGAGAACATCTCAAAAGTGCTGCAAATATAGCTGTCTAATGAGTTGGTGTCAAACAAGCCCTTGTCTTTAGTCTGTTCACAAGGAGACAGTTACAGAACATGGTTTAGCAGTTAGTTATTGCCAAGAAATGTTGAACCATTTTCGAACTGGAAGTGTACTGGTATGTTGATATTTGGGAGTTTTAGTGATACTCTTTGTGATGGATTTTGGTTACAATTAGCAGCATTCTGCATCAGGCCCTCATTATAACCAGGCTAGAATCTAGGCTGCAAACTGGCACTTAGGATTGGACCCCTTGTTGTGCTCTGCTCATGTTGAACTGTGACTAAAAACTGATTGGGGTTTGGGGTCACCAGAATTCATGCTGCTAGAAATAAATGAGGTTGTTGAGTCAATAACCTCAGGTGGAGTGAGGAATTTGGAGGCTTGGCTCTGGATAGAATGCCGGCTGTTTACCTGACAATTGGGTGTACCAGTATATAAAATAGTGTGTACTACTGTGTAGCCTATTATATGGGACTGTGAAGCAAGTTTCCATTTCTTTTGGTTTAAAAAATATAACTTTGAAAATGCCAAGGACTGGTTAGGACTATAGTTTGGTCCAAATAGTCTTCACGCTCTAGCCAACATGTTAAGAAGATGAAGAATTGATAAAGATCTATACAGTTAAGTATCATCAGCTTTAAGATTATGTTTCAGATTACTTGTACTCAATAAAGTACTTAGCAGAGTGATGTGCATGGAGAAAAGCAAGGACCAATCACAAAGCTCTGTGAGTACTTACTACCAGGGATCTATATTCAGCTTTCAGTGAGTAGAGAATGACTGCTCAAGCAAGACATGCGTGAGACCAATTTAGGGCGAGACGTGATATTCCAACCAGTGCTCAAGGCAATTTACCGAAATATATTAATGGAGTTGAATGTGGCAGATAAGTCAAGAAGGGCATGTGCATTGTGCAGTAATACTTTACTATTGTGCGTTGACCAGATGTTATGGTGGACAGAAAAGAGCCGTCATTAGAGTTAAATTGGCAATAATGCTGACCAGAAAGTGTGAATCTTGAGTGGAAAGAAGTGATTCCATTTGCATCTTAGAAACGTGTTTCATAGGCGAAAATTCAATTTTGAAATTGGTTGATAGCTTGAAAGAGCACCAACATTCAAAAGGTGGCAAAGAATAAATAGACCAATGTATGGGATGGGAAAAGCATGAAGGAAAGGATCCCTTGGACTGATTCACTGATTGATCTGCCTGCATATTTATCTTCTGAGAGACTTTTTCTATCGACAAACCTGTATTTCCAGTCCCGCCGATGCGTCCAGTCTCTCCAGTGGCTCCGAGGGGTCCCTTGTATCCAGGAGGTCCCGATACTCCAGTTGCTCCGGTTGATCCGGCATCACCAGTGAAACCAGTGAAACCACCGATTCCCGTGGCACCATTAACTCCAACGAAACCTGTAGCTCCACTTACACCTGTTGGCCCAGTGGCTCCCATTTGACCCCGATAGCCTGGTGGGCCAGGAGGTCCTGGGTTACCAAGAGCTCCTGTGACTCCTGGAGAACCAGGACCTCCACGTGGTCCAATGGGACCATTAGGACCTGGTATGCCAGTACTCCCTATAACACCCAAAGGTCCAGCCGCTCCAGGTGGTCCCAATAGTCCTGGAAAACCCGATGGGCCAGATCCTCCAACCACACCCAGAGGTCCTGGTACGCCTTGTGCTCCATCTGGACCCTAAAATACACCATGTTTCAGTTAACTGACAGGCGGTGGGCCAAATAGGCATAAACTGGTCACTATAATGGAATCATTAACAGCTTTTTTTATAAACAAATACATGAAGAAGAAGAAGAAGAAGAAGAAGAAGAAGAAGAAGAAGAAGAAAAAGAGCAGTCCTTTAGCTAGCAATTGATGGGTATGAAGTGTTAGCGACATCATTTTCTTGGCCTCTGCAAACGAAGGTGTGTGGCCAATCCTCTCCCTCACCATCTCATCCTCCCACCAACATTGTACAGTCAGCGCACTCGTCAAAGCTGATTCTCACAGCTGAATTCACTATAATTCATAAGGAAAAATAGCATACTATTGTCTTGTCCATCTTGTTTGAGACTTTGTCTTTGTCTGCCTTCACACTGAAAAAAGGCAAAACCACCTTCCACTTTCTCAGCCATCTTATGGAATCAATCACAACACAAGTCAAATCTAGAAAGAAGGTAGATGAAGACTTAAAGAGATCTAATCATGGCTGTTGGTGGCACTGCTGGTGAGTTTTTTTCACATTACCAATAGATCAGTTAAAAAATTTATAATATCATTGGTTAATCATGTGAACACATACTGGTAGTCCAATGCTTCCAACAAATCCTGTATCCCCATTGGGACCAGCAGGTCCAGGTGGACCAAGTGGACCCACATACCCAATGGGCCCACTCGGTCCTTTGTCTCCCGGTAAGCCAGTTGCACCTGGTTCACCTCTCAATCCTTGAGGCCCCGATGGACCAGGAGGCCCTGAGTTCCCAGTGATGCCAACATCTCCTGCTGGACCAAGAACCCCTCTTTCTCCTGGCTGTCCTGGATAGCCAGCAATACCAGTGTCTCCAGTTGGTCCTAATGGTCCTGGTAGGCCAACGGACCCAGGAGGGCCACCATAGCCTATGGGTCCTGGAGCGCCTGTGTTACCAATCGGCCCTTGCACACCGATGAAACCAGCATCTCCGTTGTCTCCAGGATATCCAGGTGGGCCTAAGGGTCCTGTTGCTCCAGTTGCTCCAGGACCACCTGGAGGTCCTGGATCTCCTTTGAAACCAGAAGGTCCAGTGAAGCCTGAACCTCCTTGAGGACCCAAAGGTCCTCTTTCTCCAACCGGACCAAATGCTCCAATTGGTCCTGCTGGGCCAGCAGGGCCTGTATTTCCATAAGGCCCAAGTGGACCATTTTGACCCTGTGGTCCCTTTAATCCAGCAAAACCAGTAGCACCTGTTGATCCTGCAGGCCCTGTTGGTCCAATTGGTCCAGCATAGCCCACCGGTCCTTGGGATCCAGGGAGGCCAGTTGCACCTGCCACACCTCTGTCTCCTTGTGGCCCAGCAGGTCCAGGAACACCAGCTCCTCCGGTATTGCCCAGTCCACCTTTATCACCAATCAAACCTATGAGACCAGTAGCACCAGGTGGTCCAATGTCACCCTGCTGACCAGTCACTCCAGTGGCACCAGTATCTCCCTGTAGACCATTTGATCCACGGACTCCATTCGGTCCAATTGGTCCAGAATTGCCAGTTGATCCAGAAGCTCCAATATCTCCCCTATCACCCGGTCCCCCAGGTAGACCTCTGATTCCAGGTGGACCGCTTGCCCCACTGACACCAATAGCACCATTTACTCCACGGGGACCTGGAGGGCCTGGGAACCCTAGAGGCCCTGTTGCTCCTATTGTACCTGTTGCTCCTTGATCGCCGCTGACTCCCGCACCACCTGGCTGACCTGGGACACCTAGATAATAAATAACAAACCTCCACAAGTAAAACACCGCCATAAACACTGTCTTAACATCATGACTAGGTAAGTATTACCATCAAAATTCCTTCCTTCTCTTCCAAAAACACTCATTAGAAAATAGGTAATGCGATGCGGAGATGTTGTTTATGTGGTAGTGCGTTAGGAAACATATTGCACTGCACTTTGCTATCACCTTTCTTAAAGAGTTCAGAAAAGGTCACTCCTCAATGTCGCAAATGTAATTATATTGTAGAACAATTGTGAGTAAAGGACTTGCTCAAGGTCCCTACACAGCACACAGTGCTGGCCTCAGGCAAGGATCAAACCCGTACTCTCTGCATAACAGGCCAACTGTTCTAACCAATCGGCCACCATAACCCATAAAAATTACTATGTATAAATTATGAGATATTAGCTACCTCAGCACCTATATTACCGTATTATTTTAATTTTTTTAGGTATTTATTAGGTTCCAGTATCTTATGACCAAGCGGCAATTGACAGTACTTTGCAATAGTGAGTGAAGAACTTGCTCAAAAGGTAATCATTTCACAGGAGGCTCAAGTCCAGGGCTGAATTGACACTATTAGAGGTGAGTAAACCTACAGTTGCCTAGGCCTGTCTGCAGGTCATTTAAACACAAATATTTGTGAGGTAAGTACACTCTGTATACTCTCGACTTGCCTAAGCTCTGCACTGCAAGGTGAACACTTTCATCAAACCGGCTCACATAACTTATTACCAACTGCAAGTTAAATCAAAACTTTAAGTCACAAATCAACGACGTAGTCGAAAAATGTGCAAAGTCACCTTAGTTGAATCACTCACAGATAGGCACACATACACACACACGCACGCACGCAAGCATGCACACACACAGATGGTCAAAAGAGATACCCAGAGGCATCTGAACTCACCTGCGGGTCCAGATGGGCCGCTGTTTCCAGAGTCTCCAGGAAGACCAACAGGTCCGACTACTCCAACACCTGGAGCACCAGGTAATCCAGCAGGACCAAAGGATCCAGCAGGACCTGGAGGTCCTGGAACGCCAAGCTGACCTTTATCACCACCCGGTCCAGTCACTCCAATCACTCCTGTACTGCCAGTATCACCAGTGCTTCCTCGATCTCCGACTGGACCAATGATCCCAGATGGACCCTGAGGTCCAATCTGGCCAGTCCCACCTCTTGGACCCTGTACTCCAGGTACACCTAGAACAAAGAACCCAAATATCTAGTAGGTCAGCAAAGGCTAGCTGCTGATGCATGAACGGGGGACATGGATGAAGTGAATGTACATGAAGAGGACATGTATGAAAGACATAGGCTACATGCATGATGGGGATATACATGAAGGAAGGGTATTGCATGAAAGAAGAAGCCATGCATGAAGGTCCAACATGAAGAGGACAATAATTTATTTTCTCTTTCATTGACAATAAAGTGCAGCAAATATGATACAAGAATGGCAAAAATTTAATATGATTTGCGAAGTTTATGCATTAATGACTTTAGGTTATCATCAACAATAATTGTCATTTGCCACAGTTCTCCGTTAATTGCTGCAAAGAGACAGTGCCAGGAACTAGCTCAGTTTAAGCTAAAGCAACTGCTATTGTAAGTTCACTGTAGAAGGGTGGCGAATTAGTTGAAGCAGATGAGAAGCCTGTAGTTCTTATAATTATCTAATATCAAAGAACCACGAAGGAGTTGAAAACAAACAAAACAAACAACATTACTTATGCGTACCAACAAGTCCAGGAGGTCCTCCCAAACCAATTTTGCCAACTACACCAGTGACACCCTGCAGTCCAAGAGTTCCTTGAACACCAGGATAACCAACAGGTCCAGTAAATCCGGTATCTCCACTGCTTCCGAACGCTCCCATTGTGCCTTGGTCTCCAGCTAGACCAGGATCACCAGGTATGCCAGCATTACCAACGGTGCCATTTCCACCTTTAGGTCCCTGCGGTCCAGGCACACCAGGAAATCCTGAAAACACAGAAAATAAAATGCTGCATGATATTTTAATTATTAGTAAAATTGCATATGCAGAGGACTCGGCTGTGGCTGGGTGGCTAAAGCAGGCTAGGCAGCAGTGCTTAACCTCTGTGACCAGTGCTGTGAAATTGATTGCTGAATTGTCTGTTACCTTGGAGTTGATCACCTTCGATATGGATATCTTCGATATGGATACCTCTCCTTAAATCCCACTTATTGGTCAACATGTGACATGCTCAGAGAACAGTCAATGATAATCATCTGGAAAAAGTTCAAAATTATTTCATTCGTTCATTTATTCTATGGATTTATATAGCCCCTTCAAGCAATCTACTCGGCGTGACATCGATACTTTGAGAAATTTCTAAAAAATAGGAAACTGCTATTATGAAAATGGTATTAACTCCCATGTTTGAATAAATACTCAATAAAACTATTGATATGAAATTTTATGATTTTGTTCATTTATTCAGTCACTGAGCTTACCTTTTGGACCTGATGGACCAGAATTTCCTGTTGCTCCGGGTTGTCCTGATTCGCCACTAAGTCCAGGATTTCCTGGCGGTCCTATTGACCCTGGAGGTCCAGACGCACCAGTTGTACCAGTCGCTCCAAGCCCTCCAATTAGCCCACCTGGCCCTCGAGGTCCCTTTGGACCAGCCTCTCCGGTTCCACCTAAAGTACCTGGCACACCGGGTGACCCTTTAAGTCCCACTGCACCCTGTGGACCGGCTTGGCCACTTGCACCTGTTGGTCCAAGTGGGCCAACGGGCCCAATTGGACCAAGGGGTCCTGTAGGTCCTGTTCCACCAGTGAAACCAGCTGCACCCTGATCACCTATAAGCAACCAAAAGTACCATTTGAAATGAAAGCCTGTTTCAGTTGTCATTGGTTAAGCATTTCTTGATCAAACAAAGCTATGTAGATGGTGGAATTCTCACATGCTTCAAAATTCATTCACCACTCAATCTAATACCGTTTAGTTAAATGCATCAATATACATAATTACCGTATATATATATATATATAAGTATTAAGTACATATATATAATTCTTTGTTGGTTCTCATAACCTATGGAAGGTCTAATACAAGCCCTAAGGCAAAGAAATAAATCCCTAAAAAGTTTTGCTATGAACGTTTACTTTCCACTGGAAAATTAAGTGAAGTTCAGTTCAGAATGATTACTTACCAGTTCCTCCTGGCGGTCCCAGTGGTCCGTTAGGTCCTGGTTCACCTTGTGGCCCACTCAGTCCGGCAGGACCAGGTTGACCAGAAGCGCCAACAGATCCAGTGCTTCCAGGGAGGCCTCTATCACCTGGAGGTCCAGCAGGTCCAATTAGCCCGGTATCTCCAACAGGTCCAGGTAGACCCTGCGATCCTCCAAAACCACCGGATCCAACCGGGCCTAGCTCACCAGTGGCTCCAGAGGGACCCATCGCTCCTGCACAAAGAAAGAATTACCGCATGGAGAATATACATTTAATGCAAAACTTCATCTAAGCTCACTAGAAATTACACAACACTCGTGAAACGCCGTTGGTTGTGAGTACTAGTAACTTTTGTCGCAAGAATACAAAAGACATGTTATAAAAAAATTCATTGGCGTTTTGTGAATAGTTTCATGTAACTGAAACTGAAAAGTTGAAAGTAATTCTTTTCTGTCTTTGCACCAAATCATTTCTCTATTACGTTTAAATGTTTTGAATTTACGAAAAACATAGGCATAAAAATTAATAGAGGGCAACATCTGTTAAATTCATTGGTAATCTGTATCAGCTGTTCCTTTCTTATTATTATATGCAGAGTGGAAAAGGATGTGGATGAGGAGGAGGAAGAGGTGAAGAAGGAAAGTGGTGTTTTCTAATTCATTTTGAGCCATTTTAAGATGGGCAAACATCAAGTATACTAATAACTGTAAAGGAACCCTGGGAAGTAATTTAGGCACAGTTGCATTTCCTTAGCCCAATGCCCTGTCATTAGAAATAGTAAATATATTGTCAGACAATAGATAATTACTTAAAGCTTATATAAATATAAATATATATGTAATAATGATGCAATAACAGCCAAAATTACCTCTCGGACCAGACTGTCCTGGTATTCCAACAGCGCCAGTGAAGCCAGGCGCTCCTGAAGCCCCTTGTAGACCTCGGTCTCCTGAGGGACCAGGAATTCCAGCACCTCCAGGTATGCCAGTGTATCCAGTGAATCCAACATCACCCACTGTTCCAGCTACTCCTCGGTCACCAGATGCTCCTGTAGCTCCTTGAGTGCCAGGACTTCCCGGAAATCCAGTGCCACCAGTTGCTCCTGACAATCCAGTTGGACCTTTCTGCCCTTTACTGCCACTAGGTCCAATGACTCCTGTCGATCCAGGTGCACCAGCCGGTCCAAACTGACCTGATGGAAGAAGATTAATGAAAGAAGATTAATGGAAAAGATTAATGGATGAAGATTAATGGATGACGATTAATGGATGAAGATTAATGGATGAAGATTAATGGAAGAAGATTAACGGAAGAAGAATACTCTAAATCCGTCGCAATAAAGAGATCATAAGCCACCTTAGCATATAGCTATTCGATTATTGTGACAGTTACCTGGAGGTCCTCTGACTCCCGGAGCTCCCGGAGGACCCTTTGCTCCTTGTGGACCCACAAATCCAGCATTTCCAGTTGTTCCCGGATCTCCTCTTTGTCCTTGAGGTCCTCGGAATCCCGCTGGCCCTTGTGGCCCAGTATCTCCCGGAGTTCCAGTAGCACCATCAGGCCCACGTACTCCATTCAATCCAGGTAAGCCCATGGGGCCAGTGAATCCAGATGCCCCTGACTGCCCTGCCACTCCGCGCACACCCTGTGGTCCCTGAAGCCCAGCAAAACCTACATAGCCTACAAAATCAAAACAAAACACATGCATAACATAAACAGATGAACATTGGGGAAAACCCACACTACTATCTAAACTGACAAAGAGTTAACTTCAACTTTCACTAATACTTTATTTCAAGCACCTATGATTCTGACGAACTGACAAAGAGTTAACCTCAACTTTCACTAATACTTTATTTCAAGCACATATGATTCTGACAAACTGACAAAGAGTTAACCTCAACTTTCACTAATACGTTATTTCAAGCACCTATGATTCTGACAAACCAACAAAGAGTTAACCTCAACTTTAACTAATACGTTATTTCAAGCACCTATGATTCTGACAAACTAACAAAGAGTTAACCTCAATTTTCACTAATACTTTATTTCAAGCACCTATGATATACACAGTCAGAACATCTCACTCAGATAGAGACAACTTTAGAAAAAGTCCATCAATGCATGACTATTCAAATACTAAATGCAGAGTCAATATTAATCTTGATGGGCTATAGTCAGATAAAGAAAACAAGCTTGCAAGTCAGGCAATTGGTTCAATGATTGACACAGGACACAACAACTACCAAGTCAATCCCCAAAAATATTCTGAACTGACCAACAACTGATCTGGAGCATTCTAGACCGAAATGCATTTATCTCACTGGCAAAAGATGCGTCATGAAGCTAAACATTTCTTACATAAAGCGAATGAAAAATAGAGCAGAGCTTACCAACAGGTCCTTTCAGTCCTGTCGCTCCATTTCCCCCTTTATCCCCAATTGGACCAGTTGCTCCGGGTAAGCCTGCAGGACCGACGATACCTTTAACTCCTGTTCCTCCTGTATCACCTGGAGAACCATCGGGACCAAGGGGACCAAGAGGTCCAGCAGATCCTGCTGGGCCAGACGCTCCCATGGCTCCAATGTTACCTGTAGCTCCCCTCAGACCTTGAACTCCTTGCTGTCCAGTGCTTCCTCTGGGTCCTATTTGACCAGTAGCACCAGGAGTTCCTCGGTCTCCAGGCAGACCAGGAGCTCCATTGAACCCATTATCTCCTCTTATGCCAGATACTCCAGTAGCACCTGAAAAGCCCCTCAACCCAGCTACTCCAGGAGCTCCACCAGGACCTCTTGGTCCAGGGGGACCAGGCTGCCCTGCAGGTCCACGCGAACCAGTATCACCGACATCGCCATTATCACCAGATGGTCCAGAAGGTCCAGGTTGTCCATCAGGTCCTGCTGGACCTTGATCTCCAGCAGAGCCTTGACTGCCTGGACTACCTCTGTCTCCTTGGAATCCTGGTGATCCTTTCGCTCCCGATGATCCAGTCCCACCAGCTGCTCCTCGGACCCCAGCCTGACCAGGTGGTCCTCGCGGTCCACTTTGTCCAGCACTTCCACTTCCACCCTTGTCACCAGTTGCACCTCGCGGTCCAGCGCCCCCTGAAAACCGAACAAAAATCATTTAGTTCATGACTGACACTCAAGAACGAAACTTCCTAATAAATTCTACACTCTTCATTTGGTGCCTTTAAAGCTGCCAACCTAACAAGACAAGTGCAACGTAAGAACAGAAATGTAAATAAATCTTAAGTCGCATTTCGCTTGCAACTAAACAACCGAGAATTCAGTTCTCTTAATGGGAATCCAGAGTATTTTGTTCAGCTTTGGTATCTGTTAACAAGAGATACTCATTCATTGGCTTCGTGAGACTGTTCTCCAAACACTGCTTGGTTTGTGCAATAATTTCAGAGATTTATATAGTGCTTCTTCAGGAAAATCTACTCAGAATTACATACATATATGCATGCATACGCAGTTACATACGTACATACATATTAGCATGTATTCATGCAAACTTATATACATATTACAATTTAATAATTTAGTTCTTATGGTAGAAAATGGAGATGAAAGCACCAGTGTATGATTAACATATAATAATTTTATATCGTGACACAGTATAAGTACATTGCTGCAATAACGCTACTACGATCATTTACCTGCGGCTCCAGTTATTCCAGTTGATCCAATTGGTCCAGTGTCACCCGCCACTCCTCGATCGCCAGCGACTCCTTGTGGTCCTGGTGATCCTGTAGCTCCGGTTGCTCCATTGCCTCCAAGCAATCCTTTGTCTCCTCCAGTACCTGGCTGTCCTTGATCACCCTTGCTTCCAACCATGCCTACAGGTCCTTGTTGACCAGTTGCTCCAGTGTCTCCACCTGCTCCAGCGAGCCCAGGTGAACCCAGCTGACCATTAGGTCCTATTGGCCCTTGGAAGCCAGTATCTCCAGGCAACCCATTTGCGCCTGTCAAATAATATATCAAAACAATATCAAACTACTTTTCCACAGTTTCTTCAACTCAGAGTTTGATGCAATGTTTTGCGAACTGCGCAGATAAACAAGAGAGAATCAACTGGATATATAAAAAAATAATATATCATATAATTATGTATATATAATTATATATATGCCTACATCACTAGAGCAGGAAGAGTCCACATATATTATTCTTAGACATAATTCGGCTACTGGTACCTGATTTAAAAAGGTCAGTTATCCTAAAGAAGGTCTGGCAATTTTGACAATATGCAAGGTGAGTTAGATGTTTATCTGAGAACTAAGTTCAAGCTAGAATGATGAATATGAAGTTTATTTGAATACATTATCTGAAGTGAAATCTTTTACACTAACCATTTACCTAGGTGACTTTACAGATGATAACTTCGGGCTAACTCTCAGATTTATGTTAATTATTCATCTCTATACTGTCACTGAATGCAGTTTGTGACTCAGAACACACCTAAACACTAACAATGTACACTATACCAGAACATATTAAGGAATTGATCAACAAAGATGATAAGAAGATTTGAAACATTAATATACGAAGAGAGATTAGTAAAATGTGGATTGACAACACTGGAGAAAAGATGACACAGAAGAGATTTAATGGAGACATACAGGCCACATTCTAGAGATTTTTCAGTTGGGTGATAGAAGGCAATTACGAGGACATAGATAGAAGATCTTCAGGCAGCCCGAAGGAGCAACCAAGCAAAGATTCTTCAGTAGCAGAGTAATAATGGCCTTGAAGGAGCTGAGTGATGAGACAGTTTCAGTGGAAACAATAGCAACTGCAAGAATAAGCTAGGGTAGATAGGATTTGAAGACACTAAAGGTGATCAGAAGTTTTAAACCAAGTTCAGATGACTTACCGCGGTCACCAGGAGGGCCAACTGCCCCGATATCTCCAGCAGACCCTTTATCACCACTAGCTCCAGTGGCACCAGGTGACCCAGCCACACCTGGTGACCCATTTGACCCTGTGGCACCAGTCGATCCACCAGCACCATCTGGACCTAATAGACGTCAATATTGCAATGTAAAAGCACATTTTTAAAATTTCAACTCACAGGCAACATAAATTTAGGCTCTAATGGTTATCCTGTTTAAATCATATTAAAACACTTGATGTGGTTTAAAACCTCAGTCTGTAACTATTGAATTCAGACTTTGACTTGATTCAAGAGCATTACAAGAGATTTGATGTCCTCATGCAATTTCAGCAGACCCAGCACACAGGATTGCACCAATAGAGTTCAGGTATTAGCTTAATTAATATATGGACTCAACTTTGGCTGATTTCTCTTACCTGATACATGCTTTGTATTACTGAATCTATGCTAACAGCCAACTAAATGTTAAGTAAGTGAAACCACATTTTCTCAATTACTACTTACTGCTTGCTACATGCGCTACGCGGCTCTGGAATGGCAACATTCAAAGTGGTACAATGACAGGTGATGCTAGCGAAACGGAACTTACAACTGTGACTTTAAATAGTGCTATTCGAAACATATCCGAAGCATATGGGAAAAATTGAAAAGCTGAGTCACTTGATGTATAGAAATGTATTTTCATGGCATGCAAAATTTAATATTGGCCTACAGTGTGCATGGTTTATTGGTGAGACCAGCATTTTCATGAGTTGTAATCATATGGATAAGTGACAGAGCAACAGCTGGCAGCTTACCTGCTGCACCTGCGATTCCTCTGGGTCCAGGAAGTCCAGGGCTTCCTGCAGGACCAGAGATCCCTGCATCACCTCTCAAGCCCTTGGGCCCAGCACCACCTGTGGCACCAACTGCCCCTGGAACTCCCCTTGACCCCTGTGGACCTGTTCCACCTGAAGACCCAGCTAATCCAGCTTCTCCAGTAGGTCCTTTGTCTCCAGCCGAGCCTTTTTCCCCAGGCTGGCCAGTCGCTCCAGCAGGACCAGTTGCTCCGGTCAATCCAACTGCTCCTCGATCTCCTGTCTGACCAGGTTGACCAGAGGGGCCAAACAAACCTTGGTCACCACGAGCTCCAGATGCACCAGTGGCACCAGTGTCACCACGAGCACCCTGAAAACCTGCTAGACCTGGAGGTCCAATTGGTCCAGGAAGCCCAGAACCACCTGCAACCCCTTTATCTCCGCCAGTGCCTGGGGCTCCAGGCAATCCAGGCGATCCCTGGATTCCTTGCAGCCCAGTTTCTCCTGTTGTACCAGTAGATCCTTGAGGTCCAACAGCTCCATATGGCCCATATGCTCCCACTTGCCCTGTATAGCCAGTTTCACCGGTTGCTCCCTGTTGCCCAGTAGAACCTAGCACCCCTGACAATCCCGGAGATCCTGGAAGTCCCTGCAACCCAGTCTGTCCTGTAGGACCTTTATCACCAGTTGCTCCCAGGGGACCCTGAACTCCCGGAGACCCCTGAAGGCCAGGGGATCCAGCATCACCTTGTCGGCCAGTGTCTCCAATTCCACCTAAATTGATTAACAACAGACTTCATTATTACATGTTATACAATTCTAGATAGAAATTCAGCCATCAATTATGCAATTATGTTTAGTAGTTACTACAGGTTATGCTGGTTATGCTAGTGGAAGCGGAACTTACAACTGCGACTTTAAATAGTGTATTCGAAGCATAGGGAAAAATTGTTGTGCAGAGACACTTGATGTATAGATATGTCAGTTAAATTCATGTATGATGGAACCATTTTTAAAAATTTTACCATCAAATCTCTTTTCACAGTGATACGTAAATAAGGTCAGCTGCTTCCTTGTCAATCACAAATATCTTCCTTTTAACAAAGATGTGCTGCCATCCAAGAACACAGGTCTAGGGTAATGGTTAACACTTTGGCACAATGAGTGCATGGATGTGAGATTGCTTGCTGCTAATGCTACCCTTCCAAAGGTCCACTTAACTTTCATTCGGCAGATGGCATTGGTTGAATGAGCATTAAAACAAGATGGGTGCTTTACATGGTTGCGCCAGTTAAATCGGACTCCTGTAAAAACTTGTTTTATCATCTGCCCATACGATGAATCGTAATCATTTAGCATTGTGTCCGTTTGAAAGTAAAGAAAGACCATTATCTGATTTAAGAAACTTATCAGCAAGAAAAGACAGCATCTCTCGACATGGTATTGATCAATGTTTGCCCTGTGTTTTGGTGATAACTTGGTTGATGGAATGATCAAGCATGTCATTGATAAACAATGATCACTACCAGTAGTCAATGTCAGTCATGCCATCACCACCATGGCAATCAACTTCTAATAACAAACAAGTGCTTACCAGTTGCACCAGCGGGACCAGCAGCTCCTTGCAAACCCTGTGGCCCAGCGTCTCCAGTCGGACCTTTATCTCCTGTTACACCTGTGTCTCCAACAGCTCCCAGGGGACCAGCGGGCCCCAAAGGTCCTGGTGGTCCAGTCTGGCCACTAGCTCCCGAAACTCCTCTACTTCCAGTTGCTCCTCTATCACCAGGAACTCCTCTGTCTCCTTGAAATCCAGTGGCTCCAGCAGGTCCTACGGGGCCTGTGGCACCTGGTCCACCCAGTTGTCCCTTTGGCCCTTGTGGTCCATTATTTCCTGGTGAACCAGCATCACCTCGTACACCAATTACACCAGTCGCACCTGGGGCACCTCTCTCACCAGGTTGACCAGGTTGACCTGGTAGACCAGATGGTCCTGATGCGCCAGTAGGGCCTCGGTCTCCAGTTTGTCCTTGTGGTCCAACAGGACCAAGTTGACCTATGAAATATATTACTCAATTTTATACAGTAAGCATGTGTCAACAAACTAATCAATATAGACGCAAGGCTCTGCTCAAATCTGGCCTATGAAGCACAATGGCTAGCTAGTCGAGTGACCTTATAATTTTTAGTTGGCTCATCTTAGTTTGAAGATCAGGGTTAGGTACAATCTTATCATAAAAGCAACCTAATTTATCACAAATACCTAATTGGTTTGCAACAGACATGAACTCAGTAGAGTTTATCACTTTCCTAAAACCTAAATGACACACACATAGTGGAAAATGATGTCTCCACTTAGCTAACATAGGCCTCCTCTTAGTCTCTTGACTAGTCCTTTGCCTTGGCCTCTACTCATTGGCCTCAGACTTAGTAGTTGTCACTGTCATAATAACTCAACATACCAAATGATCCTGGTTGTCCTGTCTGCCCAGTGGATCCCGTTCCACCTTTGTCTCCAGGACCACCTGCATCACCTGGCAGCCCAGGAACTCCGGCATTTCCGTTAAATCCGGTTGCACCAGTGTCTCCAACTGGCCCCGCTGGACCAGTAGGTCCGTTCACTCCCTTAGGTCCTGCAGCACCAGGACTTCCAGCAACACCAGCTGGACCGACCGGTCCGACAGAACCGGAAAGACCTAAAGTTTGCAACAAAAACAAGACAGAATATATATCTAACTTTAATTTCAGAGTATTACGAATTACCTAGATTTGCTCAAATTAAATATGTTTCGATTAAAAGCATCAGAAATCTGGTTTCTCAATCACTAGGAGACGTTCGAAAAAGATGCGAATTCATTTTATCCTTTTAAATGTTTTGTATGACCAGTAACTTTATTAGACCAAAAAATGTCAGCAGCTCTTACCCGGCGGTCCAGGTGGGCCTGGATTTCCTCTTTCCGCAATAACAGCAATTGGCCCTGGAGGTCCTGCAGGCCCTGTGTCACCAGCTGGTCCAACTGGGCCCTTGAATCCAGTTCCACCAGAAGAACCCAGCTGGCCTGCTGGTCCAAGAGGTCCTGGTAGTCCTCTGTCGCCAGGAGGACCTGCTGCTCCATTGGGGCCTGGGTCACCAGGTACACCTGATGGTCCAGTACCACCACGTGGCCCTGAGAAACCCTGAGGGCCAGGCAGCCCCGAAGACCCCATTGGACCAGCACTACCTGTTGAACCAGTGGCACCTCGGGAACCTTGTTGACCCGGTGATCCCGTGAAGCCAGGGAAACCTACAAAACAGACAATTCTTCTAAGGAAAATCAGTTACAAAATTCAGCAGGTGGAATCAAGATTCAATGCATAAGTAAAAGCTCATATGAGGCAATCATTCACCAATAACCTCTTCGTTCCTAGGCTAGATTGATTAATCTGTGACAAAAAGCACCACTAAATTACATGGAGACAACAATGATGAAGTTCTATGGTGCCATTACAAAGGTGCATAACAGTCAACAAACAGCAGGGCAAACATTAGAAAACAAATAGGTATTGAGTCCAGGTGTAAAAGACCCAACTGAGTCAGCCACTCACAGGGGAGGAGGAAGACCGTTCCAACATCTTGGGCTGACAACTGAAAAAGCGTGATCACCAAAGCGGATTCTCATCTATCATATCAGAAGATTGCTTTTCATGAGTGATTGGAGTCGCAACCCGGAAGCAGACGAATGCATCTGATATGGTAATCATGCAAATACTCAGACGTGGCTCTGTGAAGAGACTTGCATACCATCAAGTCAATATGAAGAGGTATCGGCAGCCAGTGCAGGACATCATGGAGGAGCAGC
Organism: Lumbricus rubellus; assembly: GCA_945859605.1. Lineage (NCBI taxonomy): Eukaryota > Metazoa > Annelida > Clitellata > Crassiclitellata > Lumbricidae > Lumbricus > Lumbricus rubellus. The sequence goes on from OX243813.1 coordinate 15,913,273, forward strand.
ATAACATGATCATGCTTTCTTCGTTTGCATAGCCACCAATAGCAGCAATATTGGGAACAGACTGCAGGTAATCCAGAGGGCATTTTGGATCACCAACCAGTAGGCTTATAATAGATTTATAATAACTGCTAAATCAAATCTAGTATACATGTATGTCTATATGTTCATTATGGACAGAGCGTAAGTCTTGAAAATCAGTCACCATGAAGCTTTTTAAAAAAAAGATCATCTCACCTTGTGCACCCGCCTGTCCTGCCTCTCCAGTTGCTCCTTGAAACCCTTTGTCACCAGGCAACCCCTGATCTCCTGGAGGACCTTGGAAACCAGTAGCACCTGCAGTACCGGGTAGACCACTGGGTCCAGGTGAACCTGCTGGTCCTTTCTGTCCATTTTGACCAGATGGGCCTTTAGGCCCTTGTGCTCCAGTACCTCCTGTGTCACCAGCCAGTCCATTTGAACCAGGAGGTCCTATTGGACCAGAAGATCCAATACCTCCTTTTGATCCAGGTAATCCAGGTGTTCCACCAGGACCACGAAGTCCCACTGGTCCAACAGGCCCTGCAGGACCTTGAAATCCAGTCTCACCTGGCAATCCACTAGCTCCCGTTGCTCCAGTATCCCCTCTAGCACCTGCATCTCCTGCTGGGCCAGGCGCGCCAGGTAACCCTGATGCCCCTGAAAGACCTGAGGCACCAATATCACCTGATGTTCCAGGTCTACCAGCATTGCCTTTAGGTCCAGCAGACCCCGTGAATCCGGTACCACCGGCAGGACCATTAGCTCCCCTGTCGCCAGGTGATCCTTGCTGACCTCTTGGCCCCACTTGTCCTACAATAGAAACCAATTAAAAAATTTCAAACATATTCTCTTCTGAATTCGCTCTGGATGTATTGCTTTTTGGTACACAAGTGGCCCTAATTTAGAGAGAGATTCTCATCCCCTGCTGCAATACACACAGAAAATCCTGTAGTTCACTCCTTAATCTACTACTGTCTATCTTCATCATTTGAACAGATGAAACGCAGTCATTCAATTATATTGTAACGTAAATCCTCGAAAAATTTCTCGGCTTCCACAAAAGCCGGTAGATCAGCTTATTCACTGGCACTAAATCAAATCGAGCTCGCAAGTCAGGCTGCTTGGTTTGTTCTGATGCCAAGTCAAAATCTGCACTGGTCAAGCTGAGGAGACGGTATGGTGCTAGAGTAGAAAAATCAGCGAAGATGGTGACTGTGCAATGATGCTTGCAGAGTTCGATTTTTTAGTCATCAGTGGAAAGTAGTAGAGGTGAGTGCAGGCAGAGGAAAGGAGAAATAACCCTAAGAGGCAAGAAAGGAGGATGAGCGAACTGGTGGAGGTCTCAAAGTAATGGTCATCATCATCATCATCATCATCATCATCATCATCACGATCCATGGGCCAAAGGCATGTAGGTGTCCACTGCTTTATCACTTTTCTTCACAGTCCCCACTCTTGCGCTGCTATTCTTAAGCTTTGTAGATCTTGTGTTCCCCCAGCCCCTGATGTCAGGTTATACACTTGTTTAAATAAATCTGTGGAAATTCTTCGGAAGTACAAACACAACCATTAAATAAAAACACATGCATATCCCTACACCCCACCAACTTGAATAGGTGCTGCGCTGGAGGCTGGCAGGGGCGGTAAAAAAGATAAACAGGAAATCTCGTTTACTACGTGTCACTAACCTGCTGAACCTGGTGTTCCAGATGCTCCCGTGTCACCTGTATCTCCATTAGGTCCTGAAGGACCTTGAGGTCCTTGCAGTCCAGGCTGTCCAGCAGGACCTGGTAGTCCAGGGTCCCCTCGAAGACCAGCAGAACCACGAGGTCCAGGGCCGCCAGGAGTTCCTTGGTTTCCCTTATCACCTGCTGCTCCAGGTAGTCCAGACAGACCACTAGCCCCTACAGATCCATCAGCACCCGGGGCACCACGTTCACCGGAAAGTCCTGCAGGCCCAGAGAGTCCAGTAAAACCAGGAATTCCTGCAGGTCCTGTAGGACCGCGTTGTCCTTGTGATCCAGTGGAGCCAGTGTCTCCAGAAAGGCCAGTGGCACCAACTTGTCCTTGCGGGCCTTGTGGACCAAACCCACCTGTGTCTCCAGGCTGTCCTCTCTGTCCAGGATCACCTGGTAAACCTTTTGGACCAGCTTGTCCCTGAAATCCTTGCAAACCAGCTTGTCCGGGTGGTCCAGCATTTCCTGCAGCTCCCTTTTCACCTGGCTGTCCACGAGGACCTTGATTTCCAAGTGGTCCAGGATTTCCGGGCTGTCCTTTATTTCCAGCTGTTCCAGATGCACCAGCAGGCCCTCTGTCACCTGGCTGTCCAGCAGGCCCTGCTGGACCGGAAGGGCCTGTATCACCTCTAATTCCTGCATCTCCAGATGCACCTGTAAATCCTGGGGATCCTGGTGGTCCCTGAGGTCCAACCGGTCCTTTATCGCCTGGTCCACCAGAAGCACCAGGCAATCCATTTTCCCCTGGAGTACCACGATCTCCAGGTGGCCCTTGTGGCCCTTGATATCCTGTACCTCCTGTGCTTCCTTTCTCTCCCAAGATTCCTGCAGGTCCTAGACTTCCTCTGTTCCCTGATGGACCGGCGGGTCCCTTAAGTCCTTGATCACCGGTTGCACCCTGTGGTCCTGTTGCTCCCTGAGGACCGGAAGGTCCAACATTTCCAGGTAGACCCGTTGCACCCCGCGGACCAGCTGCACCTGATGATCCTACTGCACCATTCTGACCAGGCAAGCCATTGTCACCAGTTGGACCAGGTGCTCCATCAGGCCCGGCGCTGCCAGAACCTCCTGGTGGCCCAGGAAGACCTCGATCACCAGAGAGACCTGGCTGGCCAACTGGACCAGCTAGCCCTAAATAAAAAGAACAAAATAGATGGCTAATGAAATGTAATTTACAATCAATTTAGATTACATCTCATTTCATACATCATTCATCGTGTATAAAAGACTGGTGCAAAAACGCATGAGAATCCAACAGACGTTCATTCATTCCTCTTTAGAAACTAAGACCATTGGTGAAGTCTGCAAATTGTCAGCTTTGAAGTCCTGCTTGTTCCTCTGCTCCAGTTATTCTTAGTCTCTTCTCCCTCTCCTTCAAACTACTAGGCAGTGTCTCATATGCATGGTATTGCATACATGCCACACTGGAAATTTACAAACAGAACAGTATAGTAACACAATCTCACTTGGCAAGACAACCTCATAGTACAAAGATGTCCATTATTAATTTATCATCATCATTAACACTCATTGCCTTCAGTATAGCAAGGTTGACGACATGAGACTAAGATACCAGTACAGTAGCTTAACATACCTGCAGGTCCAGTGTCGCCTGGCGCTCCAGGCAAACCGGGATCTCCTGAAAATCCCGGATTTCCAACTGGTCCAGTATCTCCAAGATCACCTGGTGTTCCAGGACTTCCAGATGGTCCTCGATCTCCTGGCTGACCAACAGATCCGGTTTGTCCTGCAGGACCCACAGCACCACTGGGTCCATTTTGACCAGGATTACCTGAAGGTCCTGCGTCACCTAACTGACCCTTGTCACCTGCTGCTCCGGTAGCACCTGTGGCACCAGTGGATCCAACCCCACCTGGCTGACCACCCGATCCAGGTGACCCTCTGTTTCCAGGCTGACCTGTAGCGCCAGGAGGTCCTTGGGCTCCAGTGGCACCTAAAGGTCCTGAGGGACCAGGAAATCCTGCTTGGCCAGGATCTCCCTTGACACCAGCTGACCCAGGGCCACCAGATGAGCCAGTGTCTCCTAAAACACAATTCATTCAAATTATTATTGATACTGTATGCTAAATGTAAGATAAGTAAAGTTGAGTCAAGCTACAATCTAATGGTAACTCTTTCATTCATAGTGACCACAAAAATTAAGGTTTCTTTCGGTGTAGGTTAGAGGTGAATAAATAATAATAGTAAACTCTGCATTTCTTACAATTAATAAAGGTAAAGTCAGTCTTATTTTCAAAAGCTTATAATATCAACACAAAAACCAAAATGCTGATGATAGTTTGAATAAAATAAGACAAGCTTGTATATGCAAGGCAAAGAAAGATGAAAGATATAATTATGTACTGATGAAAAATGAAAAAATTGTATTGCAATGCAGTGATGCACCCACCCACTCAGCTACTATCAACAACAGTTTGTCCTGTGTGACTCTCAGATTATTTTTAAACGTAAACGCTTATGACATTAGTAGAATCACACTAACCTGGTTGGCCTCGGTCACCTGGTTGGCCTGATGGGCCTACTGGACCAGTGTCTCCAGCAGGGCCTGATGGGCCTACTTGACCAGTTGGACCAGATGGACCAACTGGCCCACGATCCCCTGCATCACCAGTTGCACCTCGTTGCCCTGGGCTACCTAAAAAGCACAAAAAGAAGTCACATAATGTTCACGTCTGTATCTGTTTATGCTTGTATGTAACTATGTATATATGTATGCATACATGTGCCAAAAAGTGCATAACTGCGTTCATCTGAACATTTATATAGCGTCTTTTCAGACTCTTATATAGGTACTGAAGCATGACTATCTACCAGATTTACATACATGCATCTCAATATAAACTGACATTTTTTATTGGGCAGAAGAGTTACAAAGTTACAATTCAGATTTAGAGACTAGTTGACATTTTGATCCATAAGAAAGCACCGTATGTCTGAATCTGTGGAATCAAAAGGAGTCCATGAGCTGCATAGGAAATTCTTCATCACTCAGTCAGTTTGATAATGGTACGGAGCTCTCCATGCATTCTGAACTAAACCAACAGGTATCTAGATGCTTGCCTGAAAGATATAGGATCCCTTCGACAAAGCCATTGAAGCAAATAAAATTTTTAATGCTACATTTAAATTGTCACATCAAGGTTAATTCCTGCATGAAATATCTACCGTAAGTACTTACTAGCTTTTTATCGTCCATAGTAATTTTTGGAAAGATGGCAAACAAAAAGACAGCAGCTGCTCTACCTGGAAGGCCTTGAATTCCTGAGGGTCCCGTAGAGCCTCTGTCACCTGTAGCTCCAGGGTCTCCCGTAGCTCCTGCAGAGCCCGATGGTCCAAAAGGACCTGCTGGTCCTACGTCACCAGTGCCACCTGTGGCGCCTTGGGGACCTGGAAGTCCTCTGTCCCCATTAGCACCTGGAGAGCCTGCAAAACCCAGATCTCCTGGTAATCCTGCATCACCTGTAGCACCAGCCGGACCTGTGGCACCTTGTGCTCCTCTATCCCCAGGAGATCCTGAAGGTCCAGTAGAACCTGGATCTCCAGTAGCACCTACTGCTCCATTGCTTCCTTGAGGACCTTTATCACCAGGTGCACCCTGAGGGCCCAGCTGACCAGTTGCTCCAGCTGGTCCAGTGCCACCTTTAAGACCCTGTGATCCTGGAGTACCAGGTGGACCTTGAGCCCCCTTGTCTCCTGCCGGACCAACATCACCAGTTGATCCAGTTGAACCTTTATTTCCAGGTTGACCAGTGGCTCCTGGTGATCCAGTGGCCCCGGTTGAACCAGTGAATCCCTTATCACCTGTTGCTCCAGGTGTACCAGCAGTACCTGCAGGATTCAAAGAATCAATGCAACACAAGAGTAAACTAAACGGTGACTCAATTCTGAGTAAAGTTCATCTGAACTACGGTGAATTATAAACTAACTCAATAAAAGTTAGAAGGTGTTACTTGTGTGCTGCACACATTACATAAACACGTGTCAATGCAAGAATTAAGGTAAGAACTATGAAACAACTGCACTGCCTCAAATTGCATATATTTGGATGATTTGGATAATGAGCACAACATTGGTTTATTATACCAATGTGCATTAATAGGTGATCAAGAGTAGAAATCTGGCTGTAAGAATAAGTAATTAAGATGTCATTGGCAAATAGAGAATTGTAAAGCAATAGCAGCGAAAGCATAATATTATTATTATTCATGTTGTAAAATGCTAGTCCAGTAGAAAAGACAAGATGACCTGCAGGTCCGCTTGGCCCAGATGGGCCTTTGTCTCCAGTAGATCCCACAGGTCCTGTCTGTCCCTTGTTGCCTGGACCTCCAGGATTCCCAGCTGGACCCAAAGGTCCTTGAAATCCTTTGTCTCCTTGAGGACCTGTGGACCCAGCCTGTCCAGCATCCCCGCTAGATCCTGATGTGCCTCTTGGACCCTGAGATCCTGGCTGGCCTGTTGCACCTTGAGGTCCCTGCTGCCCGGTAGACCCAACACTACCGGTAGCCCCTCTGTCTCCTGGCTGACCCTGTGATCCTGGCAGACCATTGCGCCCAGCAGCACCATCCTGACCTGGAGATCCAGTATCACCTGGTTGTCCATTCCTACCAGGATTTCCAGGTGATCCTGCAGGTCCTGATGGTCCTGATGCACCGGTATTACCCTGTTGTCCCCTTGCTCCTGCAGCACCTTGGGACCCAGGCGACCCAGGTGATCCTGTAACATAAAAAGACAGAAATGAAAATTTCAGTTTGAGCCTGCACGCTTAAAGTCTTTATCAAAAATGCCACATTAAAGTCTAGTGTTCTGTTATACCGTAATTCTTGGCAAAATCAAATCAATTTGCAGAAATGTCCCTCATGCCCCAATACTTCATTCACACTGCATACGTACAATGAATTATTCTCCTCACCTGCCGGTCCAGCAAGACCAGTTCCTCCAATTTGTCCAGCATCTCCCACTGGACCCTGAGGTCCTTGGAATCCCTTTTCTCCAGTTGAGCCTGTGAACCCTGTGGAACCAGTAGCTCCTGTAGCTCCAACCTGTCCATTATCTCCAGTCTGTCCATCAGGTCCTCGAGGACCTAAAGGTCCTTGTTGCCCAGCGGGACCTCTGCAATGTATTTACCGAAATCATCAATTCCGTTTCTTTTATAAACAAAGTTTTGTTTAATTATTGATATGAGTCACTGATATGAATATTAATATATTATAATCGAACTACTGCAATTAATACTCAACCAAGACATCATAATAACTGTCTGAAGACTGATGAGTAACTCATAGAACCACCTCAAGCACTAGACTTAGTCAGTTAGTCTTCAGATATTGAATTACTTAAGTTGATGAACTAAGATCGATGAGTACTGATAATTAATCTAATTCATAAAACGAAAATATCTATGTTCCCAGAAGTTGCAATGGAAAACATATTCAAAGCATACGAACATTGTAATAAAAAACAGTCATACACCATTCTGGATTCCGATATCTACTCAACATATTTGAAAATGTAACTTAATAAAGTGATGCAATCTCATAAACAAGGCACCACTAATGAACTCATCCGCACTTGTCTCCTGTAGCTCCAGTCGAACCTGTTGAACCCTGAGGTCCTTGCGTACCAGGCTGACCATCGGTCCCTCTTTGACCCGGAGCACCTGAAGGCCCTTGAACACCCTTCTGACCAGTAGCTCCTATGCTACCAGGCAAGCCTGCGGGTCCAGAAGGACCAGCGAAGCCCTTGTCACCCGATGGCCCATTGGGTCCTGGCAAACCTAAAATATTAAAAGAAGATAAATAGACAGAGCAGTAATGATCTGCCTGGAACAAAGAATTCCAATTATTAATGCTCCATTTTCCCTGAATCATCTACGAACTACAGGCTCCTCTGGACTTGACTGATATATCCTCGTGCAATTATTATGTGATTCATCATCATCATCATCATCATCATCATCATCATCATCATCATCATCATCATCATCATCATCATCGTCGTCGTCGTCGTCGTCTCGTCGTCGTCGTCGTCCGTGGGTTCAACACCCGTTGGTGTCAATCGCAAGTTTCACTGTTTTTCTCATGTGATTAGACACTCGCTAAGATTTAGCATAAACAACTTATAATGACAACAGCACCCTAGTTCAAATGTCACTTTACGACAAGAGATTCTCCAGAAGTTTAGTTATAAATGCCCAATACAAGAAGAGAAATATCAACAACGTATCAACAATATAAAAGGAAAAAGTAAAAGTAATGTTTTATAATATGGCACCCCTACTCGGAGGCATTTCCATTCCACGCTAAATAAATGTCTTTTATTTAGAGAATTGAACTGTTTTACATTCCCATCATTAATCTCGTAACAGTGCTAATTATAGAGTACGTAATAACCACCATCCACATACTCAAATAAATACCATTGCAAAACTTGAATTACTCTGCTGAAGGTTAGGAAATAATTCAGTTCTATAAGCTTACTTCAGACTTCAAGTTTTTAATTTTTACACCTCACACACGGAGACCTCAACTTTTAGTGATATATCATTGAAAGGTGAAAATAAATGTTGACAACATACCTGGGTCACCCCGCTGTCCTTGTGGTCCACTCTGCCCTTTCTGCCCTTTTTGACCAGGGTCACCACTTGCTCCAGGTGATCCATTTGGTCCTGGACTACCTTGAGGTCCAACATCACCGACAGAACCATCAGGTCCACGCTGCCCCACTTGCCCTGATAGACCTTGAGAGCCTTTATCACCAACAGGTCCTGCTGGGCCTGGCTGTCCTTGTGTCCCTGCAGGTCCTGTAGCACCAACTGGACCCAGAGGACCCTGTGACCCAGGCTGTCCTGATTGCCCAACAAACCCAGTAGCTCCTTTAGGCCCAGTACTTCCATCAGTTCCAGGGAGTCCGGGCTGGCCTGAAGGTCCCTTATTGCCTGGAGATCCTGCATCTCCTACTTGTCCATTAGAACCTGCTGGGCCAGTAGCACCTTTATCGCCTGGTGTACCTGGACTTCCTGGCTGACCAGCTTGACCATTATCTCCCTGTGGTCCCTGGAAACCTGGAGATCCAGTTGCACCTTTATCTCCTACAGCTCCAGTAGCTCCAACCTGACCATTTTGTCCATTTTGACCAGCTGGCCCTGTCTGTCCCTTCGGGCCTGGAGAACCGGCCTGACCGGTGCTTCCCACAGGTCCAGATGGACCTCGATCACCTGGTTGGCCAGGGAATCCTGTTCCTCCAGTTGATCCGGTATCTCCAACTGGTCCGGCAGCTCCATTTTCTCCTGGTGATCCAGGATTACCTGGGTTGCCCTGATCTCCTGCCTGACCCACGGGGCCACTAGGACCCACAGGCCCTCGATCACCCTGTAAACCCGAAGGTCCAACTGGCCCAGGGAAACCAGTACTTCCCTGCTGACCAGTTGCCCCCTTGTCTCCTTGCTGTCCGGCTGTTCCAGGATTGCCTAAAAGTTTAGAATAACGTTAAGAACGTCTAAAACTCTGCAAAACTTTCGTGTTGAAATAAGCTAGCACTTGATCTTAAACAAATATGCAGCAATATGAAATCCCAAAAGATATGTATTCAAAATGCCAACATAATTTGAGAATAAAGATCCAGTTTTTAGGTGACATAGGTTTACGCAATAAATCTATGCCACAAAATTTAATTCAACATTTGTTCATTTACAGCAAGTTTAATTAGAAAAGTAATGCAGCTGTTGTAATCATCCACAAGTTCCGTTATGCAAGCATATTATTAGTTATCAGAGCAATGATGCACATTTGAAATGCTAACATCTAGTTAATTGTACAAAAATATTGACAAGTTATCTCTTTCGGTGTAACTGTTGTAACATATTTAATTATTTATCCAGTTCCTTAAAGAAAGTATCTGTTGAAAAATAACTATTTTCTGGTTTCCAAGAAAAGTTCTTATTTCTTAGCAGCTCTAGACTCCCATAGAGCAGCCAATAGCTACATTTTCAAGACTTCTATTAAATCTACCGTATGTACAAACCTGATGGTCCAGGCTGCCCAGTGCTGCCTTGCTGTCCTGTTGGTCCTTTATTTCCTGCTGATCCTGTGTCACCACTTGCTCCTTGAGGTCCAGGAAAGCCTCTAGAACCTGCAGGTCCTTGTGGACCCTGGGAACCAGGCTGGCCAGGATTACCTGACACACCATTATCCCCAGGCAAACCACGATCTCCCTGAGGTCCTTGCTGTCCAGGTTGTCCCACATTTCCTGGCTGTCCACTTGCTCCAGTGCCTCCTATTTGTCCAGTAGCTCCAGTTCCTCCTGTGGATCCTTGACTTCCTGAACTGCCTGTACTTCCCTGAGGTCCAGCAGCTCCCGATGATCCAGCAGGACCAGGCTGCCCAGGTGCACCAGATGCACCAACTGGACCAGGTTGACCAGGAGAACCTCTATCTCCAGGTTGCCCTGCAGGTCCTGATGATCCAGTAAATCCTTTATCACCTGGATTTCCAGCAGTTCCTGCAGGACCCTGAGCACCTCTATCACCTGGTTGACCCTGAGGTCCAGGTGACCCTTGGTTACCTGAAAGAATGTTTTACAGTAAATACAAAAGCTAACAAATTTGAGATGAACCTCTGTTCAAAGGCTGTACTAATCATCAAGACAGAGCTGTGAGATTAACCCTCAGAACCCGATAGGCTAGAAAACCACCCTGCCAAAAAGGTGTATGGGCTAAAAAGACTGGTATACCGGCCCGACTATCTACCACCTTTCTACCACCTGACATACCGGCATATTATTTAGCTGATATTGTAGCAGGACATGGTTCTAATCTGCAGACTTCCTGATCTAAAAATAATGTCTTGTCCAGCTGTGGCATAATTATGTCTACAATTACTACGTGGAAAGTATGGACAAGAATGATCAAATGACTTATAGCAATGATATGGACGCCATTACCAGTGGCCTAAACAGCTCATGGTGAAATTCTTTGTTTGGTGTGCATAGAAAGAACTCCTACATGTATGTAATTGACAACTAGTACAATCAACACAGCTTATGTTTCCATTTCAGCTGATGACAGAGACTGTATAACTACCATATATTTTAAAGACACTCAATACAAATAATTGATTTTATGTCAATATTGCAGAACCACTTTATGTCTGTCTTTCGGGTAAAAATTGGAAGTAGAAAGAATAACTGAGAATCTTGAAACATTTGCCCATACCTTACTTAGAGGGGATTCATTCTCGTGATGACATTGGGAAACATGAGTAAAGACACAGCGTGTAGACCAAACCACACATTAGAAGAAAAAACGGTGCAAAATCACTACACTGCATTCATTATATAGTATGTGTCAACCAGTAAGGCACGTTAAGTTAATAGTTTTTGGCGATATAGTACCACTATGTGTTAAGCAGCATGGCATGCAAACCGGGTGTATGTAAAGGAATCCACCCTGCATTAACAACTTCCAAGCAAAATGATTGTTCTCACCTGGGTTTCCTGGGGACCCAGGAGAGCCTTTATCTCCTGCTTGTCCAGGTGTTCCTCTATCCCCTGGGAATCCACTTGGACCTGGCAATCCAGTTGCTCCTAGTGCTCCAGCAGAACCTGTAGGTCCTCTATCACCCACAGGCCCGGGACTTCCTGGCTGACCAGGGTTACCATCAGACCCCGGATCACCTCTTGGTCCAGGGTTTCCTTGAGGTCCTTGATTACCCGGTGTACCTGGCTGCCCTTGAGGGCCCTGCGGACCGATTGCTCCAATGCCTCCAGGAAATCCAGTATCACCAACTGCTCCCGATGGTCCAGCAGCACCAGCAGATCCTAACGCAAAAACAAGGTCATTGTTAAAACTTCACCAATAAAAATCTTAAAGCAAAACCAAAAAACTTAAAGCGAAACTCAAAGGTTACAGCATCAAATGGAGGAATACAGATACACAGCAAATGCATATTTTTGATGGCTTCACAGACCTGACTCACAGTTTAAATGCATCAGAATTTAATATGATATGGCACCACTGTCAATGCCAAAGACCAGATTTCTGAAATAACTCAACTTTGATATTATAAACAAAACACATTGTACCTGGATTGCCAGGATTTCCAGCCGCTCCACTGTCTCCAGTAGGACCAGTTGCACCTTGAGGTCCTCTGTCACCTGCTTGACCAGTCTGACCAGGTAGTCCAGGTTGACCTGATGTTCCAGTGGCACCTTGGGCACCCTGAGGACCAACTGGACCAAGCGAACCTTGTGAGCCTTTGTCTCCAGTAGAACCTTTCTGACCAGTGGCTCCTTTATCACCTGTGGCTCCTACGGGTCCAGGCTGACCTTGAGATCCAGACTGGCCCGTGGCTCCAACCTGACCAGGGGTTCCTGGAACCAACATCATTTAAAACAGTATCAATCAGTCATCCATGTATTGACGAATTCATGCATAAACTGCATGCACTGCACTCGGATAAACAAGGTAGAAAAGCGTCCTGCTAAAATGCCAAAAGTCTCTCGCTAGTAACACCTGCTGCTGAAGCCGCAGTCCGTAGTGCTACAGTCCTAAGAATAACTTAGCTCAATATGACAACTCATGATCCGAAATTTCCAAACATATTTAGGATAAACATCCTGCAAACTGTCTTTCTTTGCAACTGACTGATAGTTGTGTCAAAGAAACTAGTAATAATCAAAGGTAAAAGCTAACTCATGTCGGTCATTGTGTGGCACAATAGCATCTACACTCTAGTCTAGACAATGCCATTGAAATAGCTGATCTGCTAAAGTAGCCTGGAGCTCTTGATTACTTAATAAGTGTAAGCTAAAATGAATTCAACTAAATTCAGTGCATCACCTGAAGATCCAGTGGCACCCTGTGGACCAGGCTGTCCAGGTTGTCCTGGAAAGCCCTTATCTCCAGCATTTCCAGAGCTTCCAGTCGAACCAGCAGCTCCTCTATCGCCAGCAGGTCCAGCTAATCCAGGCTGCCCAGTTTGTCCTTTGGAGCCCGCTGGACCTGAACTACCAACATCGCCAGCTGGACCATTTGGTCCTTGTGGCCCTTGAGGACCAGGATTGCCAGTAGATCCAGCAGACCCAGTAGCACCTTTATCTCCAGGGGAACCTTGTTGGCCAGGATTACCAGGATTGCCTCTTGACCCAGAAGGTCCAGTTGCACCAACTTCGCCATTTGGTCCAGGAGTTCCAGGATCTCCCTGTTGCCCTGGTAGTCCAATGTCTCCAGTAGCTCCAGTGGAACCAGTTGCTCCTGTTCCACCTTGAGATCCTTGGTTTCCTTGTTGACCATTGCTGCCTGAAGAAATAACAATTCATAACAGTTCAAAGTAATATATCATCAGGTACCACCTCATACCGAGTGCTAAACTCTTTACTAAGGAAGACCCCCCCACTGGAACACATTACAATACGTTATATCACTACCATTATTAATATGATTGTCGTCTGTTTTTACACAAGGCAAGTTTAAAACATGGGGAACACAAAATCATGCTAGAAACTGTTATCATTGTATTATCATTATTACTTTGTTATATTATAATTATAATAAACAAATAATTGAGCATAACTGGAAATGCTAACCCTCTTCCATCTTGGGCATAGGGTAAAAAATGAACTGGCTATGGCCACAGCATTAAAGGGTTGAATTATCACAGAAAGTCTTTGAAAGACATCTGCCATCTGTGTAAAGTGACAACCCAAATCTCTGATAAATACAAGACTCTTGAATTAATTGTTCCAATGCTTCCATGGTCAGCAGGATGAAGTTATGTGCGACTAGAAGGGTCTAGTATTTTTTTATTCTTTCTGTTGTCCGCAATTGCTGCAGCTGCTCCTGCTGACATGGCCGCTGTCTGCAGATAGGAAGGTGCCAGATTGCCAACAAATTCATTTAATAATAAATAATAATAATAATAACCACAGTGGTTTCCCATATGAGGCTTCGACTCCCTCTCCATGGTATTAAGTGGCACTGTCCAGTTTCCTGCCATCCCAACATAGCATGTCCCATTATTACGAATATTATTATTATTATTGATATCGTTATTACCTTAAAATTGCTATTGACATTTATGAATTGGCTATTCCCATTTTCGTGTGAAAGATACCATACCCTGTTGTCCAGCAGGACCAGTGGGACCTTTATTTCCTGTTGCACCCGGTTGTCCTCGATCTCCAGGAAGACCAACAGGACCCAGAGGTCCTTGAAATCCAGAAGCACCTGTGTCACCTGCCTGACCAGGTGTGCCTGGAAGTCCTGCAGAACCTTGCTGACCAGAAGGTCCTTGAGGCCCAACACCTCGTGGACCGGGTGATCCCACTGGACCAGTGTCACCAGACAGTCCGGGTGAACCTATGTTCCCTGCTGTTCCTGGATTACCAGGAGAGCCAATGTCTCCCTTGGATCCAGCAGGACCCTGTGGTCCTGCATCTCCAGTTGCTCCCTGCGGACCTAAAATTGAAAAGCCATAATACATAAATATATTTTTACTGAACACAGTTTCAATATACTAATCATAAGCCAACACACATCATAGGTAGGTAGTTGTATACATCAGCAAGACCTTAGTGATAACAGTAACAATGTCAATTTCTATGACACCGTAACACAGCCGCTCCAACTTCCAAGGGCACTTCACATACAACTAGAAGCAGGATAGGCCTTATAAAATAGATAAGTCTTGAGTCCTGATTTAAAGGAGTACATTTCTTCTCTGATAGCAATAAATTAATTTAAGGCTGTACTGTCATCACAGAAACAGTGTGCACACTTGTATCATCAACATAACATTGATAACCAAGAAAGGATTTTACCTGAAGGTCCTCTCTGACCCTGAGGACCTGAGGGTCCTTGTGGACCAGATGCTCCCTGACCTCCACGATCTCCTGGTTGACCTTGTGCACCATTTTGCCCAGGGCTTCCAGGTTGTCCTTTATTGCCAGTTGATCCTGTATCTCCCGGTTGACCAGATGGTCCGCGATCACCCGGTTGCCCTTGAGATCCAGAGGAACCTGTTGACCCAGGAAGGCCCACTGATCCTCTATCTCCTTGCTGTCCAGGTTGTCCAGCAGGACCTATGGGACCACTCGGTCCTGGGTTGCCAGCATCTCCAGTTTGCCCTGTGTCTCCAGGGCTGCCTCTATCACCTGGACTACCTTGAGGTCCGGGAGAACCTGATGGCCCCTGTGGACCTGCAGGACCCGGAGCTCCTTTGGGTGGCTTTGGTGCAATTACATCTATTCCAGGATCTCCTGGCAACCCAATATCTCCTGGAGGTCCATCCGGTCCTCTGTCTCCAGTTAGACCAACATCAGATTCTAATCGGTATCCAGGGGGACCAATGGGGCCAGGAAGCCCAACCACACCTACATCACCTGTTGGCCCCGTGGGGCCTACTGGACCAGATGGACCATTATCTCCAGGCTGACCAACAGGTCCAGGTTGACCATTTGGTCCTGGAAGACCTCTATCTCCGCTTGCACCAGTGGATCCAACTGCACCTTGTTGACCTGCACAGATCAACATTATTATTATTATTATTATTAGTAGTAGTAGTAGTAGTAGTAGTAGTAGTAGTAGTAGTAGTAGTAGTAGTAGTAGTAGTAGTAGTAGTAGTAGTAGCAGTAGCAGTAGTATGATCTAATCTTATACGTCCAAATGAAATAAGTATTTCACAGTCCAACACAACAGAAAATAACAGAGTTGACTTAAGTCCATGGAATCTGAAGTGCAGGTTCCTTGCTATTAATAATTCCCACTAATAAACAGCGAATGTGAATAGAAGATATATAACAAGGAACCAGCGTCAGAGGCCACGAGGCAAAGAAGTTGATGTAAAGCAAGATACATAAGGTAAGATTTATAAAAGAAAGTATGAAAAAGGCAGAGTGAGGCAAGAAAAAGTTAGATAAGATCAAATATCAGGTAACTACTGTTGAATTGTACATCACTGTAAACAATAGTATTTTCACTACTAACAGCACGAACTCTCAGAGGCAGCATGGCAGCCATGTGGATAAGATTCCTGCAACCTAGATTCGAATGACATGTATTCGACATGGATTGCATTGTCGAACTGTGCACAACAGTACAGACCATCATCTTTGCTATGGCTGTGACCATGTATCAAACACGCTCACCCATTTTGGCACAGTTTCTAAAACTAAGTTCATTCAATTCATCTCCAACTATGTCAAATTCAACTATGTAAATATATTCTGACCTGGTTGTCCATCATTTCCAGGTTGACCTGGATTTCCTGGATTTCCTTTATCTCCCTGTGGTCCAGGTGCTCCATTCGATCCAGATGGTCCAGTTGGTCCTTGAGGACCAGCTGGTCCTTTATCTCCTGTGGAACCAGCGGAACCTGGAGCACCTAGGTCACCTGCCGCTCCTCTGTCACCTGCTAGACCTCTATCTCCTGGCTGTCCAGATGATCCAACAGGACCAATTGGCCCCTGCTGACCACTAAGTCCAGTAGCACCCTGGTCCCCAGGTGTTCCTGATAAATTACAATTTTCATTTAACTGCATGTAAGAGCAAATTCCCATGTACCCACAGTTACCATTTTCAAATATCTAGAGTTAAAAGCAAGAAACAAATGAATAGTCAACCACAGATAACTGCCTAATTTAATTCTATATAATAAATAAAAAGCATAAATAATAAACAATTATGTACTGACTAGAACAGGGGTGTCAAAGAGCTGGCCCGCGGGCCATTTCTGGCCCGCCGACGATTTTTTTCTGGCCCGCGGAGCCTTCCCTAAAGTTTGCACAATTGGAGGATTAAAGTTCAAATTTTGATATTTTTACAGTCAGCGCCAAATACATGGAAGACTTTTGGATGTTTTTTCTTACTGACGTCACTTTTGCTCATACGCACAGCTCTGTGTAAACTGTGTAAGCTTATCTGTGGTTTCCAGTTGGTTGTCTGTTAACAAAATTATGAAAGTTACGAAATACTTATAATACTTAAAATGTTGTCAAAATTTAATAAGAAACGAAAGTGGACATTGAATCAAGACCTTTTCGCGATATTTGGATGGATATGCCTTTCTTTGTTGAATACAACTGTTATCCAGTAGGCCTATGTTTGATAGATCTATGTCAGGAAAACGTTAGCGTTGTGAAGGGATAGGCGTACAAGACTTAAACTTAAGGTGATAATTTTTTTTATTGCGAGCTTACCGGTAGACTGTGAGCCATTTATTTTATGACAATGCCTAAATTTAATGACCTTAGGCTTAGGCCAAAAGCTTTACGAGTTCTAGGCCCTATGTCATGTCTACGACTGATAAGGAAAATAAAAATTAAGATTTTTTAAGCCTCCCTATTCGGCTGTTTTGTATGCTAAAAATTGCACCAGTTGAGATTTACTTATAAAAAATTTTTCTGGGAATTGGCTGACCAAGCCTGTCAGATCACTATACCCAATTTTGCTCAGGAGCTTCGACACCCTGGCCCGCCACTTGTTGGAAGATGTTCATTCTGGCCCGCCGCTCAAAAAGGTTTGACACCCCTGGACTAGAATAATACTAACCTATGTCTAGCTAAATGATAATACTTGACACTGGTATAAGAGTCAGACGATTGCCAAAAGTTAAGATGTATCTTAACTAAAGATGACAAATAAAAGTAATGCTATATCCTGAGAGCAACTGATTTTTTTTTAGTAACCTGCTGGTCCGGAGGGTCCAACTGGACCAGTGAATCCAGTTCCTCCGGCTTGTCCAGTAGCACCAGGATTTCCCAGAGATCCTGGTTGACCAGCAGATCCAGGTGGACCAGTTGATCCAGCTGCGCCCTGAGGGCCCGGATCCCCTGAGGCTCCTTGCTGTCCAGGGTTTCCATTAGGACCTGAGAAAAGTTAACCAGCGTTTCACAAATAAGTTATAAACTTCTAAAGTATCTTTGTGAAAAAGGCTGACACAAAGAGGAAAAAGGAACATATAAATCAGACACACCGCCAATAAACTCTGTGTGCTGCAAAAGTAGTAATAATTATTGTAAATAAACAAAACTTATCAAACTGCACATTAGCCAGTCTAAGGACAGAACTAAGTGGCCTCACTAATTAACAAAATAAAATATTAAATACCAACCTGGTTGTCCGTTGGGACCTCTATCCCCAGGCGATCCTTGAGGGCCGACATTACCTCTGTCACCTGAAGGTCCTACTGAACCAACTGGTCCAAGAGGGCCCTGAGGACCTGCAGGGCCAGGTGAACCCTTATCACCAGGAAGTCCCGTAGCTCCAGTAAATCCTACGCTTCCCAGAGCACCTGATGGTCCAACACTTCCAACCAAACCTGGTGAACCAGGAGGTCCCTGTTGGCCAGGTGCTCCAGCTGCCCCCGTCCCACCTAAACATAGCAGAAAATAGCATATGGTTAAGGACCTACATAATTAATGCAAACATATGTGTTTCTCATGCCAACTTTGGAAACTCGAGCAACCTTTTACACCATAAAATACCTTTTAAAATATTTTTATTTACATTCCCACATTAGCCATTATTTTGGACAGCAAACACAGGTCCTAAAAATTATAAGACTAGCATCAGTTCACATGTGAGACCTAAATGACCATGGCACTGAATCAGCTATTGGGAATGGTGGAGCAGAATATCATCTGACAGAAAATTTGCAAGAAGTTATTAGGGTCAGCAGAATACGGATCAGGTGTAGAAAGGAAAACACACACTATGGATGATGAAGATATAGAAATGACGATTACACAACTAGCTGAACAAAGTTGACGAGTCTTCTAATAAAATCATCTTACCATCTCTTCCTGGATTTCCTGCAGATCCAGGTGTTCCTGCATTACCAGCTGGGCCTGTGTCTCCATTGTCTCCACGAGGCCCTTGAGGTCCTGGTGGCCCAGCTGGCCCTGTAGCAGCAGCATCACCAATCTGACCCTGTGGTCCCTTATCACCTTTAGGTCCCTGCGACCCAGGTGAGCCAGGTTGTCCCGCAGAACCAGCATCGCCAGTTGCACCCTGAGGTCCTGGATTTCCAGACGGACCTCGATCCCCTGGTTGACCTGGGTTTCCCGTTGCTCCTGTGGCCCCTGTTGCACCCTGCTGACCTGGGGCGCCAGCTTGGCCAGCAAATCCAGTTCCGCCTGGCTGTCCTGGTTGACCAGGCTGTCCATTTGGCCCCTTGTCTCCAGCATCTCCAATTGGTCCAGCTGGACCTGGCTGACCAGGTTGCCCTGTATTTCCAACTGAGCCCGCAGGTCCAATGCCTCCAGCATCACCAGGAAGGCCAGGTGATCCCAGGCTACCAGGTGATCCTCTATCTCCCTGTTGACCTGTAGCACCTTGATCGCCAGGAAGACCCTGAGTCCCAGCAGGGCCCTGAATTCCTTTGTCACCATTAGAACCAGCCGCACCGGATGGGCCAGTAGCCCCAACAGGTCCTTGTGGACCTACGTCACCTTGTTGTCCTTGTTGTCCAGGATTTCCAGATCGACCCGTATCTCCAACTTGACCTGCTGGTCCAGCTGGACCCGTTGGACCTATTGCACCCGGTTGCCCTTTGTTGCCCTGAGTTCCTGTAGCGCCAGTGGCACCTTCAAAGAACAAAGTACAAATTAATTCAACTTAAGACCTCATCATACTTTCACATTGTAACTAAACATACAGCACCGTGTGATATCACGATGCAAGAGTATTGTTCACTTCATTCAGAGCTGAATGAAAGTTCAATTGTTTTACAGCAGAAAACTGAATCTTAGAGTGCATAATTTTATAGATTCCAATAAAACCACAATCATGTATTCAGCTCCATCTTTAAGAAGAATCGATCACCACAATCTAGTGACCTGAGAACCAGGAAAGCAGCTGCTATTTAAAGTTGATCTCGCAACTTACCAGTGCCTCCAGTGCTACCAGGCTGCCCATTCTGGCCATTTGCTCCTGATGGTCCTTGCGGTCCAATGTCTCCATTAGGTCCAGGCTGTCCCGCTGATCCAGGCTGCCCTGGTGTGCCTGCAGCTCCAGTGGGCCCTTTATCTCCCTGAGCACCAGGATTACCAGGCTGCCCATTTTGTCCTTGCTGACCAACATCTCCTGGCTGGCCAGGGTTTCCCTTGTCTCCTTGTGGTCCCAGAGATCCCTGCGGTCCTGCAGGCCCTGTGGGCCCTTGTTGTCCCACAAAACCAGTTGCACCAGTACCTCCAGTATCACCAGATGGCCCAGATGGCCCTGGAGAGCCCTGGGGACCTTTATCTCCAGCATTGCCAGGTTGGCCTACTGGACCAGTTGCCCCACGGTCTCCTGGTGACCCAGCAGGGCCTTGTGGTCCAAGCTGGCCGGGTGATCCTGGTTGACCTGCACTACCTTGACTTCCTTTGTCTCCAGGCTGACCCTGTGGTCCAGAAGATCCTAAAAGGACAGACAACAATCACGTTCTTATAAATAATGACCTAGCTTATCTGGCCTCAAGATTAATCTTACCTAACATAGTATGTTCACTATTACAAATGTTATCATCATTGTCATCGTCATCATAACGTTACTATAAAGATTAACAACATAGTAGCTATTATCATCTATTGAATTAGAAATAAATAAAATTCAATCATTGGAGCAAATATTTTGAACCACAAAACAGTTCAGGTATGGAAAGATGTAATAATTTCATTATAATTTATAAGAACGCAGGAATTTTTTTAAACATTTCCTTAAAGACCTTTTTGCTAGAAAATATAATCCAGCTTCACATTTTGTGTACCAATTAACAATTACTGGTACTTTTTAGTCATTGGATTTATTCTATTTTCAATATTTACTAGAGCTCATAACTAAAGCGAGCAACATTGCTGTTCATGCGACTCTTTAAGTAGAAGAAGAATGCAACATTCTAGGAGGGTGATATGGAGTTAGCAATGTATAATGAGATAAGATGGAAAGCAGGTATTCTGGGTCTTTAGTGTCAAGAATGTATTCTTAAACTCAATGCACCATTCAATAGAAAGCCAAAGGTTCACAAAAGTGCGAACCAGTGCATTTCACGAAGAAAGAACCAAAATTCTAGATAATTATGGTCACTGGTCAGCATACCTGCAGCTCCTGGTGGACCTGGGGATCCTTTGTCACCATTCGGTCCTTTATCACCTGATGGTCCTGTTGACCCTGGTGACCCTGAGGACCCAGTAGCACCAGTAGCACCTTGTACCCCAGCCTGTCCTCTGTCACCAGCAGGTCCTTGTGGACCAGGCTGTCCAGCAGAGCCAGCTGCTCCAGGACTACCTTTAAATATAAAAAATTATGAAGATTATGTCTTCCTGTCAAACTGCATAGTGAAAACTATCGTAAGACTATACAGAACAAGTTAGTGCTGCATAGAAGTGTAGTGTTGTGTGCACTATGTGTAATACTGTTCCTAAGAAACATAAAATAACACAGTGCATGCAAAATTACGAAGTTACCATTAAAAATAGAGATGTTCAGGTCTTGCTGAATATCAGCATTTGCAAGAAATGAATCAGTGTCAATATAAAAAGATTAATCAATGAAATTGCTGAAACTAATCAAATATATGCACATCAAATTTGCATATTGTTATAAATGAACAATACAATACAATATAATGCAATAATACACTGTGTCCGGAAAAATTTCAAGACTTTACGGTAAATATAAAAATAATTAGTAAACATTAAAAGATTTTTAAAATTCCAGAAACAGTTTAATCCTGAAATATTATGGAACTATAATTTATGTTCGAAATGTCCGCCATTGGCTTCCACGCATGCTTCGAGACGTACACGCCACTGACTAACAGCAGCATCGACGACCAGTTGATCAAGTTCATCCCAAGCATTAACAATTCGCTCGCGTAGTTCTTCGATGTTTCTGACCTTTGTCTTGTATACTTTCTCCTGCATTACTCCCCAAATTTTATAATCTAGAATTTTGTTGGTAATTATGCATGGATCAAAAAGGTTTTTAAATTTTCTAATTGATTATTATCTACTGTAGTTTTTTCATTCATATATTAGAGCCTTGGAATTTTTCCGGACACAGTGTAGTACACAGCTATGTACCAAAAAAGATTACTAAATGTATAATTGTATATTAAATATTTTAACATCCAAGGTTGGAAGCTGAGCTATATGGTATACACTTTCTATAAAACAGAAACTAATTCAAGCATTGGTTTATGATTCTAAGTTTATGAAGAGAAAACAGCAGAGTAAAACACTGTAACACTTTTGCTTCCTTGAAGCTATAACCAGAGCTTCAGTAGGAAAGACCATGGCAACTTTTACGTAGTTTAGACATAATAAACAATTGATATATATAAAGTGCTACCAAGAAGTCTTTTGAATGGCAAAGAGCTCTATCGGAGCGTTATTCCATCAACCAAAGCTACTGATTCTGCAGCAACATTGCTATGAACTGATTTTAGCTAGATATTCATTGGAATGACAGTACGTAACACAAACTCAATTAGCCCACAACACTTACCTTTCAGCCCTGCATCTCCTGTAGCTCCTGGAACACCATTTTGCCCAGCTGGCCCAGGAGGACCCACTACTCCCTTTTCACCATTGCTGTGAGCAACTCCGGCAGGGCCTGGCTGCCCTTTCGCTCCAGACTGCCCAGTTGCACCAGCAGACCCCGCCTGCCCAGTGGCACCAGGCAATCCCTGCTGCCCTGTTGGACCACTTGGCCCTGAAAAGTCAGTCAGATAACAATAATAAATTGCTTGATAAGACAAGTTACAAACACTAATTTTATATCAATGCTCCAAGTTCAAACCACTAACAACGAATTAAAACACGTCCTTTGGTCTCCCTCTCCATAGAAGCAGATACTGGGTAATTATGACCCTCGAGTTAGAACACAACTTCACAATATCTATTAAAGATCACCATAACTATATTTCGTATACTCTTTACAAGCATTATCTACTCAGATATTTTATCTTTGCCCATTGACCGTCTCCATAATGCCCTCATCAATATTGTTTGCTTAAGCTGCAACTGTGTCAACTTAATTACTGCAAAGAAATGAATTTAATTCATTGACTGATTGCTGCTCATCTCGACCTTTGTCTTCCATCAAAGTCTCCAGTTGAACTTATTGCCTTTTAATTATACTGGCTATCTTTTCTAGAGTGGACGCATCATGGTCAAGCACTACACCCATGTTTCATCCTACCAAGACAAACTTGAGATGAACTCACTCTGGTCAACTTTTTTATCAAACTTATACTTAAAGAAGACTTGTGTGCTTTAATTCACCAACATCAGTTTTGAGGGAAATGTTTTCTTTCTCTTATTTCATACTTCTGATGTAAATTGTAAAGTAGTACCTGATTAATAATTATAATAATAATAATAATAATAATAACAACAACAATAATAATAATAATGAATTCTTGCAGTCCTTGCACTGTTAACAAGGAGGCGGTGCAAGTGGCAGTTAGTTTTTGGTTAGGCCTACACCTCTGTCAGCTTATATGGTGATATGGGCAAGATTGTATGCTATTTAACGGACGCTCAATCTATCATCATGCCACAAATACAGTTGGCATTTATGTATCGTTCTATGCCAATATTGAACACTTGTTACAAGTTGTATACAAAGACTGATAATCACTTTGCGGCACCCACCCTGAAATCCTGGCTGCCCTGGTGTTCCTGCAGACCCTGGTGTTCCAGCATCTCCAGTTATTCCTTTGTCTCCGGCTGGTCCTTGTGGTCCAGGGCTACCTTGCTGTCCAGCATTGCCTGGAGTTCCTGGAGACCCTTTGTCACCTGTAGAACCAGAGGCACCTGGCGAACCCCTAGGTCCAGAAGGTCCTCGCTGACCAGCTGGTCCAGTTGAACCAGAGTCACCAGGTTGGCCAGACGGCCCTGCTGGTCCTGGTTGCCCCTGCTGGCCTTGCTGTCCTTGTGGCCCCTGAGGACCCTGAGGGCCTTGATCTCCAGGGTTGCCAGCTGTCCCCAAAGGTCCAGGAGCACCGTTGTCACCTGGATTACCTGTCTGACCTCGATCACCTGGAGCTCCAATTGGTCCCTTTAGTCCTGTTGGTCCTGTACCTCCTGTGGCACCAGTAGCGCCTGTACCACCAGTTGATCCTTGAGGACCTTTATCCCCTGCCTGTCCAGGAGACCCATTCGAACCTGTTCACCATAAACAGAAACATAATTAGCCAGACTTCATATGAACACCATAATGTTTAGAGCGACTGCGCAAGTGCCAGTTGCATTATTTAAAAAATCATGTTGTTCAAATATAATAAAACTAAAAATTAAACTAAAAAAACTCTGCAGAAGCTCAAAAACTAAGAAAGTAATAATTGCAATTAAAAAATCCATTATCATAGCCTTTTCAATCCCTATTCTGATGCAAGAATAATTAATAGCTAATGCAGTGTAAAAAATGCAAGGCTGGACATTAAAAAGGAGTATTTTGCCAAAATTATAAACATAAAATCACAACAATAATAAAATAATAAACAGTATGAGAAGCAGTGGTCTCTGCTACCTTGAGATCCAGAAGATCCAACTTGTCCTTTAGGTCCCTGTGGACCTGCTGGTCCCTGCGTTCCTTTGTCTCCAAGAGGGCCAGTTGGTCCCCGAAGACCTTGCTGTCCATCAACTCCAGATGGTCCTGCATTTCCAGGTGTCCCAGATTGTCCTGGCTGACCTTGTGACCCCTGGTCTCCTCTAGAACCTGTTGGTCCGGCCGGACCTCTGCTGCCAGGAGACCCTGATGGTCCTTGTGATCCTCTGTCACCCTGTGAACCAGCTGGGCCAGGTGACCCTGGGTTTCCCTGTGCACCCGGTGAACCAGCATCACCAGTACTACCAGCCTGCCCGGGTAATCCAGGACTACCCTTCTGGCCCTGTGGGCCCTGCGAACCTGGAGATCCTGCTGGTCCTAAAGAACCCTGTGGTCCTGCAGGCCCTTGTGAACCTTGCTGACCTAAAAAACACAGTTGGATCAAAAGTCAATGGTCAGGTTAAATTCCTAGAGGCAATACAGAATAGATTGTCTCGCATTAATAAAAACAATAACTCACCACAAATTTTAGAACAAGTGATGCAGATTTATGACTCTGACAACATAAAATTAACAAGCAGAATCCAGCTTTGGCTAAGTGTAGCACATTAGCCTTGATTGGATTATGAAACAAAGAAACAGGAAAGTTGATCAAACTTCAATGGGTGCATCAGTTTGTATTCCTTCAAAACACACTTATCAGTTGGAAGAATTCATGAAAACCAATGAACTAAAACTCATTCACCTATAGATGCCACTAGCATTTGCATTCTAACTGAGACACTTGCAAGTAAATAACCCTTACCAGGGAAACCGCTTGTTCCAGGACTTCCAGGATTTCCTTGGGAACCTTTATCACCTGTAGCACCTTTATCACCAGCAGGCCCTGTCCCACCATCCTGACCAGGAGTTCCTGGAGTACCAGATGGACCGGTGGAGCCTTTATCTCCCTGAGGACCTTGGTTCCCAGGCTGACCTGCTGCTCCAGAGGGTCCTCTGTCACCAGCAGGTCCTGTCTGCCCTGGGAACCCTGCTGGTCCAATAGATCCAGTTGTTCCAGTAGCACCTGTAGCCCCTTGTTGACCTGGAGTTCCAGCTTGACCAGGTGAACCTGTGTTTCCAGGATCTCCGTTTGGTCCAGCTGGTCCAAGTGGCCCCTTTGACCCAGATGCTCCAGTAGAACCTTGCTGTCCTTGAGGTCCTTGTTGCCCAATTGGTCCCAAAGGTCCTGCAGGTCCAGCAGGTCCAGATGCTCCCTGAGGACCTGGTGCACCTTGGCTTCCCTGCTGGCCGTTAGAGCCGGTTGGTCCAACAGGACCTACAAATATGCAAAGCAGTTTTAAAAACTTATTAACTATAACATTCAACCCATTATAGATCTGTGGGCTCATCTGCGCTATGTGTGTTGGCTTACCAAATCACAAGAACCAGAACAAGAGCTCAAAGAAACTTAATGTAAGTTAATGCACCTTATTTATCTTTCCACATAATTCAACAATTCATATAGCAGTCAAGAGTCATATAAATATGCACAATTGCACATCATGAAGTGTAGACAAGTCATAAAACATACCAATGGGGCCCTGTGGTCCTGCACTTCCCGGTTGTCCCTTATCTCCATCTGGACCAGTTCCACCATCCGTTCCTCTAGGTCCAGCTGGCCCTGGAGAGCCAGAAGGCCCTGTCGATCCAGTGTCACCCCTTTGTCCAGACTGTCCAGAAGCTCCCTGGGCACCAGTAGGACCCTTGAGCCCTTGTGGTCCTTTTGATCCCTGAGGACCTTGAAATCCTTGATCACCAGTCGATCCTGGACCTCCAGGTTGGCCAGTGGAACCCGCTGAACCAGCAGGTCCAGACGGACCCAGAGGTCCTGCAGGTCCAGGTTGTCCCTTGTCACCCGGTGTGCCTGGTGATCCTGCATCTCCTTGTTGTCCAATGTCGCCCTTTTGACCATTAGGTCCTTGAGGACCTGCTTGACCCTGTGGTCCAGGCTGTCCTTGCGGGCCAATCGGACCTGTAAAACAATTAAACTGCAGATATTCACACATTTTCTTGGAACGGAGATAATTTCACTCGTGTCTAGTCACATATCACATTACTTAAATGCGATTGCAACTCAATATCTGACCACAACACTCACAAAAACAACTCACCCTCGCAAGCACATGTTTTGCAGCCAGTATTTTCCTTATACCAATACCATGTAATTATCAATTTTTTCAAGTTCTGTCCGATTCTATTTCTGACCATTCACGCCGACTTAATAAAACTTTAGCATTCACTAACCTGAAGGTCCGATCAATCCCGAAGAACCAGATGGACCTCGGTCACCTGGCTGACCCTGTGGACCAGGCTGCCCGGACTGTCCAGATTGACCTTTTGGTCCCTGCTGTCCAGCATCTCCAGGTTGTCCTGGATTTCCTGGCGTTCCTGATGTTCCTCTGTCACCTACTGGCCCCTGTGGACCAAGCTGGCCAGACGGCCCTGAAGCTCCAGTAGCTCCTGTACCACCTATCGATCCAGGTGTACCACTGGCACCCTGTGAGCCTGTTGGCCCTGATGGTCCATTAGGCCCTAAACAACAAATTAATCACTAATAAGTTAATCACATGTTAACTGACTGACAAACAAACTGACATGGTGTAACACATTGTATGCTCCATAACAGGGCACTTTATTTCAATTGCACAACCCCCATGCTCATATTTAAAACTCAAGAGTGTGTGCCTTAAAGAAACCCAAGGCATTTGGGTTGAATATAGCTTTCACAACAGTCATGCATGGCTGACATGTTTAATAAATACGGTCACAAGTAAACATTACATTTGGTATCAAATACCCCATATAAAAAAGTTTAATAGGATATAGGATAAGAGTTGTTCCAATAGACTTCTGTGGATGTCACAATGCACATGCTTTAGTATTAATGGCATTGATCCTTCAAATGATGTACGCCCGATGAATGTATCACTGCTCTTGCTATATAGCCATAAATTAATTGCTCAACTGCACACTATGGCTATCTAACACATGCATGAATGCACGCATGTACACCCACATGTCTATAAAACATATGTTATAACATCTTTAATATGAGTCACAATACCATGGTCAATTACTAGGCACCATAACAACATTACCTATGTTGAAAATTACCAATCACAAATGATAAAGTTTTCAAAATTCCTATCGCTGAATAAAATGCTGGAACCGTTTGATTTGATGCGTGCATACCTGTTGGCCCTTGAGGTCCCTGAGGTCCAGCTGCTCCACGATCGCCTTGAGGACCAGGATTTCCAGTAGCTCCATTCTGACCGGGTGTCCCAGGGTTTCCACTGGAACCAGTCGATCCAGTTGCTCCAGTTGGTCCTTTAGTTCCAGGAGTACCAGACGGCCCAGCACTGCCTGTGTCTCCAGCAACCCCTTTTGGTCCAGGAGCACCAGATGCACCCTGAGGTCCTACTGGTCCACTGGGTCCCTGTGGTCCTGTGCTGCCTAGAACCAAGAAAGTGAGCAATAGACTGAAAGCTCTAAACAATTTATTCTAATATTTAGTCAAAGCAAACAGGACAAAAAAGGTTATATCCAAAAGCCTAATATTTATATGATTTAAAAATATATGAATACATAATCTTCACCTGTGAAACCTACTACCCCAGAAGGGCCAGTTCCTCCAACAGGTCCAAGAGCGCCAGCCTGTCCCTGAGGTCCAGCAGGCCCTTGTGGTCCCTGTGGTCCAGGATCACCATTTGCACCTGGATCTCCCTGAAGTCCCTGTGGTCCTGAAGGTCCAGAAGGTCCTTGAGGCCCTGACTGTCCATTGGAACCAGATGGTCCTTGCAATCCTGGAAGGCCGGTAGATCCCGGAGTACCAGCCTGACCTAGAATGTTTCAAAAGATTGGCCATCAATGAAGAATTAGAAATTACTGCACGGACACACTAAAAATATAATTAATAGACATACAATTGTGCATGTGTCCAATATATCGCATACAGCTATCTTAAATAATTTACTGTTATCCAAGGCAGTCTCATTCACATCAGAGAAAAACTGAAGATAAATCTTAACAAGATTTTAGTCACTAAGCCATAAGAAAATGCCAGCCATTGCGTTACTACAGCTAAACACGGAAGAGTAAAAGATGTATTAAAAATAACAAATAAAAAACCAACAGTTCAACTGAAAACAAACAATGACAGCTTAGCTCTAGAAATCAATCATTTCTATGCAGATTTTGAAAAAGTGTTTAGTCTTCAACAGCCAGGTTAAGTCTCAGGTTTCGAATCCCTCATCTTGTCCATCAGCCAAATTAAATGAGATAAAGCAAAACAACAACATCCCGTTCATTTCACTATAAATACCTGGTGTCCCTGCCGACCCCGGATTACCAGGTGATCCCTTAGATCCAGCTGGTCCAGTTTGTCCTTTCGGTCCAGTTGCTCCAACTTGACCAGGGGATCCAGAAGGACCTGACTGACCCGAGTCACCAGAAGCTCCATCAGGGCCAGGAAAACCAGCAGGTCCAGGGTCTCCTGTAAATCCAGTACTACCTGCTGCTCCAGGTGCACCTCGGTCACCCGGCTGCCCTTGTGATCCCGGTTGACCTTGGCTTCCTGCAGAATAAAAAATCTCTCAGTTGCTGCATCAGTCTAGTCAATTACCATAGAAATTGGAAGCAAACGGTTGCAATATAAAGGCTGGCGTCAGAACAGGTAGGACCGTTTAAGGTTCAAATCTGAAAATGATATGGACACGACTCTAAGTCGTGAGGGAATAAGGCATGAAATGCTAAGACAAGGCTATGCTGACAAGCCTAACATCCTTATTGTGGCTCTGAAACTGTAAGACCCAATTTGACACCGAGGTACCATTGACTGAGAACAATGTAGAAAATTTAATTTTTATTCTACATGCATGCTAAAATAAGTTTCTCACCTGGTGTTCCTGGTGAACCAGGAGAACCATGGTCACCATTGTCACCCACTTGACCTATGGCTCCAGTTGCACCAGCACTGCCAGGGTTCCCAGATGGACCAGCCGGACCAATATCTCCCGGCTCGCCTGTCTGTCCAGTTGATCCAGTGGCACCTTGAGGTCCAGGTGAACCCTGATTTCCATTTGGACCTTTCGGCCCAGTAGGTCCAGATGGACCTAGAGGCCCCCTGGGACCGGGATCTCCACTTGAACCTGCAGAACCTTGAGGCCCTGGCGAACCTGTCTCACCAGCTGGACCCAGTGGTCCTTGACTACCTCGATCTCCAGAAGGTCCAGACTGCCCTATAGGACCAGCCTGCCCAGGAGTTCCAGGTTGACCTGGGCTACCTTTATCCCCTGGTTGACCAGTAGATCCGCCTGGACCAGGTAGACCTGCTTGACCTGGAGAACCTGGTTGTCCAGATGAACCTTGTGGACCCTTGTCACCTTGAAAACAGTCAAAAACATTCTGGATAAATAATTATGAATACATGAGGACAAGTTTCTGGATATTTTAACCCTATGACCATTAACAACATACGTGTACTAAAAGCGATTGGGAACTAAACCAATTCAGTTTGCTGTTAAAGTGTTAACTTCCAAAGTATGCATTAGTTGATGGCAGTTTGGAATAAATGAAATACAAGAAGAACTAATTCAAATTCAGTAAAAGGCACAACCAGTAGAAACTTCTATGCAGTAGCTTTGAACGATGTATAATATGCAGTGCATCAACCAGATCAAGTTCTGAAGGTCATTGCTCTATGATTGAAAGGCAACATGTGGCACATCAGTGCACTGCAAGGTATCTTTGACTTGTGTCAAGTCTGAAATGAGACCCAGAAAAAATTGAAGCCAATGTAGTTATCAGTTGGCTCATGTTTAAGAATTACAGTTCTGTTCATAAACTATCTACCGGTACTTATGTTTAAAATGTTTTTAAACAATAGACTGATTAATCAAATGATCACAATACCTGGATTTCCAGGTGAGCCAGGACTACCCTTGTCACCAGTGGACCCAGTTGCTCCTGTAAAACCTTGGTTTCCTGCAGGTCCCGGCAATCCGGAAGAACCTACATCACAGACAGAAGCAAAATAATATTTATAAACTTGTAAGAAAATAAGTAAGTAAATCGAATGATTTTAATAGTCAGACAAGCAGTTGTTGTAGTGCTACTACTATAAAGAATGAAACTGCTACTCAGCACTATCAGAAGCTCAACATCAATTGAGGAGGCTATAACCAAAGTTCTGGCAAACCAGAATGTCCTTTTCAACAGCAAAAAAGATACCGTAATTCATCTCAAGGTTGCAGATCTGTTTTCATGAATATTTTCAGAAACATACTAACAAAGGATCAATCATTAGTATCTTTAAACCTGATAAATGCCTGAGACTCATTACAACTTAGAACTAATAAAACTATTACAGACTGTGCAAACTGCAAATTTTTTGATTTATTAAAGTCCCGTTTAACATTGATGGTAAAACCACACAAAATAGAAGACCACATGACATATAGCTTCCTTTACCTGGAAGTCCTGTAGCACCAGAAGGTCCACTGAAGCCACTTGCCCCAGTAGGACCTTGAGGACCTTGTTGCCCAGAAGGACCTCTATCTCCCGGAGCTCCTTGAGACCCAGGTGATCCTTGTCTACCTGGATCGCCCTGCTGTCCATTGTCTCCTTTTGCCCCAGTTGGCCCAGAAGGACCAAGTGGGCCTGAACCTCCTGGATTGCCTTGCGGACCCGGTTGACCCTTGTTGCCTTGGGGGCCCGGAGACCCGGCTGATCCACGTTGTCCAGTGGAGCCTGTATCTCCAACTGCACCTGTGGGACCCCGGTCACCAGAGGGTCCAGCTGACCCAGCTGGGCCAGTATCTCCAGGTGAGCCAGTTCCACCAGTCGAACCCTGCTGACCAGTCGCTCCCTGAGGTCCAGTGGGCCCAGGAGGTCCACTTGCACCAACACCACCAGGAGAGCCTTGCTGCCCTCTGTCCCCTTGCTGACCAATAGGACCAACAAGACCTCGGTCACCTGGTGCACCAACTCCTCCTGGGTTACCTCTATCTCCGGAAGGGCCGCTGGGTCCTAGAGGACCTTGCTGGCCTGTAGACAGAACAAATTCGATAGTTCATGACTCAAGTGTCTATTGAGAACTGGCCTATCAGTCTAACAAATTATTACAATAAAATTTAACTTAGTGCACAAATACTTGCATGTGTCTATTTATGGATGCATGTAGTTCTACATGTACGTTGTTACATATTAATGCATTCTCCTTACTATGGATAAGCATGTTTCAGGTCAGCATAGTTCTGCTTGACCAGTTCCCTAGAAGGTGTGGTATGGCGGTCTGTCCTATATAAAATGGCGACCACAGGGGAGGTCACTGAGTTTGTTGTTTAGGTCAGTTTAGTTTAGGCCAGTTGTCATTTTGGTAGCTAAGCAGGTATGCCAAATCTCCAACTTTTTAGATAAGACAATGTTTGCAGAATACGGGGTGCTGGCTGTTTCATGACAATACCGTCAGGACCAACCGAGTTGTTGTTTAGAATACATGTTAGAAACAGTCACATCAGCACGAAGGTCATCTTGTTTGGTCAGAGCCTGGCGCTGTGTTTTTGGTCAGGTCATATGTTACTCTCAATTTAAATGATATATTGTATTTTACCTCATTATTATCATCCTTCAATAGTAGCACAATGACAATATATACACATATTTACGTGTATAGAAAGTACCTAGGTAGACAATTAAACAGATTCTCACCAGGATTTCCAGGTGTTCCAGGCTGTCCCTTGTCACCCAGAGGACCAAGAGGACCAGGGGCTCCTGCATTTCCTTGATCTCCTGCCGGACCAGGAGGTCCCGAACTGCCGGGTGATCCATCAGTACCAGGAGTGCCAGCAAAACCCTGAGGACCTTTAGGACCAGTAGCTCCAGTGGCACCAGTTGACCCTAAAGACAAAACCCATTCAAAACATTTAAATAAACTATTCACTTTGACCAATCAATCAATCAATCAATCAATCAATCACATTTTGTTTAAATAATAATCAGGTACCACACAAATTAAATCAGCTAACCAACTGGACAATATAACCGAAACATTCACATAATCATCACAATCAACTAGCAATCATAACAAACTAATAAAGCTACCAATAATTAGCTAATCTATTACAATATCATCAATCTAAGCAACTCACTGATTTAATGAACTAAACACTGAAATGAACTGTGAAAAGTTGAGAGTGAAATCATCAGTGCAATCAGCTTAACTCTGCCACTGTGTGTGAAGCCAGTGTTTTACTCAATATGCTTAATTAAGGGTAGTACCATCAATACAGAACCTCAGTTATATCATTTTTACATATGTAAATATATATATATATATACGTATTTTATATAAGAAACAAATAGGATATACACATATAGTTATACATGCATATATATAACAAATAGGATAGACAAACAATTCAAAGACAACTAGGAAGCTTCATATAAGAATAGTATTTATAAGTAAGGACTACATGTATGTAACTTCCAGCTACATATTAGTTTTAAATAACTGCAATACTCTATTATTCAAGCTGCAAGATCTTTCTGAAAGGGTGTCCACGAGATAATTATCGTGGCTCACCTTGTGTTCCAGCTGAACCAGTGGAGCCTGGAGTTCCGGGTGTTCCTGGTGTCCCAGCAGAACCTGGAGAGCCCTTGTCACCGGTAGATCCAGTGTCCCCAGTATCACCTGGAAGACCTCGATCCCCTGCAGGCCCCGAAGGACCAGGAGAACCCTGGAAACCTGAGACGCACAACAAGATCGTAAAGATTTTTGTGACAAGTAGTAGAAATGATGGAAAATACAGAGAATAAAATGTAAAAGTATTAAAATGAAATAATTAAATGCATTGCAGATATTTAGAAGCTCTTAAAGGACATCAATAAATGTTCTGGCAAATATATGCAACAAAATTAATAGTAATAGATTGTGAAAAGAAAGTGAAATGAAGAATCAAAGCAACAATAGTTATTTCAGGAGTCAGCCAGAAAGATCTACAATTAAAATTTAAAATCTGTCAGTAACGAAAATTTACTTCTCTGAGCAGACAGCATATGTCAACAAATGACAGGAAGGTTGTTGCAAAATTTGACAAAACAAATACATTTAGCAGTATGTGTGCACATAATCTGTGTAAAAAGTACTTTGACTTTCTGCAAAATACTATAAGTTTTCATTATGTTAAGGCTTGAAAGTAAAACACACCGGGCGACCCAGGCAATCCAGTTGCTCCCTGAGGTCCAGGATCTCCTTGGAATCCCGTAGAGCCAGAGGGTCCAGTGGGACCAGAATTACCAATGGACCCCGGCGCCCCTCTGTCTCCTGAAGGTCCAGCTGGTCCCTGAGGACCACGATCACCTGGTTGACCAACACCACCTGTGCTGCCTCTATCACCAGGTTGTCCCTGTTGTCCAGATGGTCCTTGGGGACCTGTAACAGGAAGAGAGAGAGACACAGTTCAAGTCATGATCCACAGGACTGGTCAGCAAATGTTTTTAAAATTACTCAACAAGTTTAGGACAGTCCAAGCAATAACACTGCAATAAAAGTTGACAATGATTCACATGATTTATTCTCGTGCTGATCCAACCATGATTATAATGATGACAGTCATCATCAAAATGATTAACACCATGATAATGATTATCATCACTTTCATTTTCGTAATCATCATAATCATCGTAATCATCATAATCATCGTAATCATCATAATCATCGTAATCATCATAATCATCATCATCTTCATCATCATAATCATCATCATCTTCATCATCATCATCATCATCATCATCATCATCATCATCATCATCATCATTATCACAATAAAAGCCCATTTTAAGGTCCTTCAGAAACTCAGGCCTAGCATAGTCAATTTTCCTGATCTGTAAGACATCAAAATAACATACTGTCTCAACATTTATTCTCTTATTATACACACATGCAAAGCTCAATAAAACAGATTCAAAGTCCTTGACAGACAAATGTAAACACCAAACTGAGTTGCACAATGAACAAAGTATACAAAGGCTTTGCACAACAGACAACCTGGGTCGTCAACAACACAATGTATGCACAAACATGAATTTCTTCACTCTGTCACTACCAAGCATTGCCTGTTTTTCAACAATGCACACATTCTCATCACTGCACAAACACACATTGACCAATCATCTTCATTCAGGTCAACTCATAGTTACAAACAATATCATCACCATCATCTTAATCGCCATCATCATCATCATCATCATCAACATCAACATCATTTCATTTGCAGCAAAAACATCTGGCACTGAATGAAATGATGACCTGATAGTCCAGGCTGTCCAGCAGGACCAGTGAATCCAGATTGTCCAGTTGGTCCTGGCTGACCACGAGGGCCAGGATCTCCAGTTGATCCAGCAGGCCCAAGCGGCCCAGCAGGACCAGATGGGCCAACATTTCCAGAGGGGCCAGGTTGACCAGCAGGTCCAGTAGGACCAACTGGCCCAACAGCACCAGTTGCTCCTGTTGCACCATTTATCTGAATTCCAGGAGTACCAGGACTTCCTGGTGTACCCGAAGGCCCAGGATTACCTGCTGGACCGACATCTCCAGCAGGTCCAACTGGTCCATTTTGCCCTGAAGGTCCGGAGGGTCCTTGCGGGCCAGCAGATCCTGGAAAAGAAATGGTCAACATTTTATTAAACACATTAAAATACATTAAGATTCTATGTTCTCAAGATTTTCAAAGCTTTACATATTTACAGGACATCAACAATGTCAATCTCACTTCTATGTATACTCCAAAATTCCTTCATAGAAATGACAACAGATGGATCAAATGCCAATCCAGACCTTTTCATATGCACAACACAATGAACAACACAATGAACAACACAATGAACAACACAATGAACAACACAATGTTCATATGTGATTAAAAATTGAAACCAATGAAACATGATTGAATCCAGCATCAGCCATCCATTTGGGTAGTCAAAACATATCAAGTACTGAGAGGTATTCGGTTGATTTGTCAGTTCCAACAGTCAGATAATTTGACTGACCTTGAGGGCCTGAAGGTCCTCTGTCACCGGATTGTCCAGGTGGCCCATTGTCACCAGATGGTCCACTTGGTCCAGCTGGTCCCTGTAATCCAGCAGGTCCAGGATTTCCTCTATCACCTTTGGGTCCCTGTGGTCCTTGAAGACCTAAATCACCTGGATTACCAGGTTGTCCTGATGGCCCTAATGGGCCAGAAGGTCCTGATGAGCCAGTTGCTCCTGTTGCACCTATCAACCATTAGACAAATAATAACACACAACTCAAATCAGTGCATTCAGAACAATCACTCTGTTTATATATTTTTAATAAAGTTAATCAGTTCAAATCAGGATCATAGGATGGCTAGCATGAATCAGACAAGTACCATAATCTGGCAGAGATCATTTCCTAGATGTGAGCAACTGAGTGATGAACTTTAGACACAAGTCAGAGAGGTCAAATAGTGTGAGTACCACAGAGGCATGGCTTGATATGAGGTGATTTGATTGTGAGTAGGTCTAAGTGAACCTGTGAATTATAATGGTTGCCATCACTAGGCATCAATCAATAATGTACCAAACCCAGTTCAACATCCAGAAAAATACTTTGCAGCCGTGAACACAAATGCATGAGAAAGAGTACAATATGCAAAAGACTCAGGAAAAAAAACAGAAAAAATCCTACAAACATTCACTCTGTGCAAACCTAGCAGAGACAACTAACTAAAACTGTGTCATAAACCCTGCCATGAGATGCAATGATCAACATTGTAATTTGCCTAACTTCAGTCAAGCATACTAACTAAAGATTTTTTTCCAGTTTTGGCAAAGACATTAAGGGCAGTAGTTTTGGTATAGTGAAGTGTAGTAAGAAAAGGAAATACAAAGGATGATAAACTGATGTCAGCGTAAAATGATGTCAGCATAAACTGATATCAGTATAAAATGATGTCAGCATAAACTGATATCAGTATAAAATGATGTCAGCATAAACTGATGTCTGTATAAAATGATGTCAGCATAAACTGATGTCTGTATAAAATGATGTCAGTAGTGTAGGAAAATCACTATGACAGCAGTGACAGCAGCACAGCCAAAGATGCAAAAATAAATAATTTTCCAAACCTTGTGCACCAGATTGTCCAGCAGGTCCTACAGGTCCACTAAATCCCGGTGCACCATCAGATCCAGGATTTCCCGGCGATCCAGCATCACCTGTAGGACCAGCAGGTCCTGTTGGACCCTTATCACCAGGCGAACCTGATGGACCAGAGGGCCCTGTGCTACCAGTGCTTCCTTTGTCTCCATCTGGTCCTGATGGTCCAGGTGCTCCTTGTGAACCCTGCTGACCATTCTGCCCTGGTTGACCAGTGGCACCAGTATTTCCAGCTGGACCAGAGGGTCCAAGAGGACCTGATGGTCCAGGCTGACCTGACTGACCTGGCAGACCAGGAATTCCGTCAGGTCCTGTTTGACCCGTTGTTCCAGTACCACCTATAAAAAGCCAAGTGAACAAAAATATTTTTGTTTAATTTATTACTGTAAACTTCAAATGTTTCTAAAGTGCTAGCCAGGAATTAAATACAGAGCACCAGATAACCAATTATTTGTGAGCACTACTTTTTTATTCTTAAATCACTGCAGTTATCATATAGAAGTTAAGAATAGCCAGCACAAAACAGCAGACTGACGAAACTAGCGATTAGTCTGCATACATTATTGGTCTTTGAGAAACTAAGAGAGGAATAACAGAGTCTAAAATTTTAAATGAAGGGCTTATTCAAGTGAAGTAAAGTCACTGACAATTATTACAACACATAATCAAAGGCTTACCAGCTAATCCAGTGGCTCCAACAACTCCAGGATTTCCAACTGATCCAGCTAACCCTTGAGGTCCTGGTGGACCTGCTGGACCTGATGGCCCTGATGGTCCCATAGGCCCTACCTCTCCTTTTTCACCCTGACTTGGAGGCCCAGGTGGACCAGCAGCCCCCACTGGGCCAGAAGGACCTTTATCTCCTGGAACACCAGGTTGCCCTGTGGAACCTTGAGGGCCAGAAGGCCCTGCTGGTCCAGCAAATCCAGTGTCTCCAGGACTTCCTGCTGGCCCAGCAACTCCCGAGTTACCAGGTTGACCACGGGATCCTGGAACTCCTGCACTACCAGGTGATCCTGCATCTCCTTGTGAGCCCACTGGTCCAGCTGGCCCTGTGGGACCAGGCAAACCCTGCTGCCCTTGATCTCCTTTTGACCCAGCTGGCCCTGTTGGACCCGCAGCACCAGAGGGTCCAGCAGGTCCTGACTGTCCATTTGGTCCGGACTGACCAGTTGGGCCAGTTGACCCTGTGCCTCCAGTTGCTCCTTGTGGTCCAGATGCCCCAGTAAATCCTTGACCACCTGAGGGACCTTGGGGCCCTCTATCGCCAGGTTGACCTGCAGACCCTTGCGGACCTGTGGCTCCAGACTGTCCCTGGTCTCCAGAAGGGCCCTGCTGTCCACTTGAACCCTGACGACCTATCAAAATACAAAATAAACATGATAGGCTTAAAACTCTGAAAGACAGTGTGTCTTCATTGTGTCTTACAAGTGCTTTCACTTCCGTCTTGCTCCTTTTAATTAAACTGTTTTTCATAACATCTTTGTCTGCTCCATTGTCATTCCAATTTCTTTTGTAAAATCTACCTCCCTACTTGAAATGAGCATTAACAGAAATCTGGCAAAGGTTGCTACGCCTTAACCAATTACAAAATACATTGAATTACACGTCTATAACAGCTGCAATACTATAAAGAGCCTGTAAGAACTGCTGGCAGGTATCATAGAAATTAGGCATGCTATCACAAGACATGCAAAACCAATGTTGATAGTTGCATACAGTACCTATGTGTGATATGTTTTCTAAATTGAATTGGGATAATTGAACATACCTGGCTGACCCGGGCTACCAGATGGGCCAATATCTCCACTGGCTCCACTGGGACCAGGTGACCCAGAAGGACCAGTTGGCCCAGGAAATCCTGTTTGACCTTTTGCTCCAGGATCTCCTTTGTCTCCAGATGGTCCAGATGGCCCTACATCTCCTGGTTGACCAGCTTGTCCAGCTGGTCCCTGAGGACCGACATTTCCAGAATTCCCTATTGGTCCTGGCGGACCTGATCAAATCATAGCAAAGACAAAGTCACATCTAGTGAACACACATGACTCGATCAGCTAAAGCAACTTCTTTATAAATTTATGTGCTTTAACGTCATCGAGGGTATTTAAGTGCAACACAATGTCGTAACAATACTGGATTTCAATCCATCAATTCAACCAATCGTCTGTTCATGCATATCCAATTCATCCAATATATGCAGCCATCTATTCATCGATCCATATCCAGTTCCTCCATCTGTCACATACATGCATGACTGAATCCATTCATTTATTGTAGCTCTCCATTGATTCATCAACGTGTCCACATATCCATCCATCAATGAATAAATGCATGATTCATCCATCCTTTATTCCATCCATCCATTCATTCATAATACACACATCCATTCACACATCCATACACATATCCATCCAGGCATCCATTCATCTATCCGATTATGCACGCACACAGCCATCAGTCCATTCATTGCATTCAAGCATTAATGTAGACAATAACATGCATATGTTGCATATATTTATAGACACAGTGATATAAAAATCTCAACTAATGTATGTTACCTGATGGTCCTTGGGAACCGGGAGATCCATTTGGCCCTTGCTGACCAGAAGACCCTGAAGGACCAGATGGTCCTTGTGGACCAGATTGTCCTTGAGGTCCTGGCTGTCCTGTTGCACCTTGGCTACCTGAAGGTCCTGTTGGTCCTTTGTCTCCAACCTGTCCTTGAGGTCCTGTTGGACCCTGTGTACCGGAGGCACCAGGAGTCCCAGCCAATCCATCTGGGCCTGCGTTTCCAGTTGCTCCAGTGCTTCCGGTTGATCCAGCAGGGCCCTGCTGTCCAGATCCACCTAGAGGTCCTCTGGGTCCCTGTGCTCCAACAGACCCTGGTGAACCTGAGGGACCAGTTGGTCCTACAATAGTCCAATTAACCAGACTTCATTCCAGTTTCAGTTCCAAATTGAAGCTTTTAAAATGCTTGGAGAGATCAAGTTTGAAGTAAAAAGTCAATGTTTAGATGTACAAAATCCATAATTAGCAAGTCATTCTCATATTTTATTACAACACTCTATTTCAAAAGAAATGTTTCACTCGTGTTAGTGCACAGTATGGTGATGGTGATGATGATGATGATGATGATGATGATGATGATGATGATGATGATGATGATGATGATGATGATAACATCCCAATCCGATAACATCCCAATCCACGTAGGGCAAGTTTAAAAATGCACAACAGTTTGGCGAAT
The DNA here is from genome assembly GCA_945859605.1 of Lumbricus rubellus. Lineage (NCBI taxonomy): Eukaryota > Metazoa > Annelida > Clitellata > Crassiclitellata > Lumbricidae > Lumbricus > Lumbricus rubellus. Next base: position 15,953,040 of record OX243813.1, read on the forward strand.
GGCACATCAAAAGTTTTCCCGTTTTTACCTTTCGGTCCTGCTGAACCACTTGCTCCCTGATTGCCTGAAGGTCCAGTTGGTCCAATTGATCCTGGCTGGCCCTGAGGACCTGTTGCACCTGATCTACCAGAAGGGCCTTGATCACCGGGATCTCCTGTAGGACCAAGAGGTCCTGCTGGTCCTACACTTCCAGCTGGTCCCCGATCTCCAGCTGGTCCAGAAGGGCCACTGAATCCAGGAGCACCTGGCTGACCTTGAGATCCTGATGGTCCAGATGGTCCGGATTGGCCTGCGGGGCCAGCGGGACCGAGTGGACCTGGCGCACCGACAAAGCCACTAGCACCCTGCGGACCTTGACTTCCTTTATCTCCAGGTTGTCCGGAAGGTCCAGGTTGACCTAAAGAAGACATCAATAATTTGGCTTTGAACAGTAGAATTGCGAATGGCCCTATTACAGAAACGTCAAACGTTGCTAACAGCGAAAATGCAGAAGCCTATTTCCAAACTTTAATAAATGAAATAAGTTCATGCCCCAATTTTGGGATCTGTCTTGAAGCACGACCAATTCTAATGATTTCTGTTTCGTCGTTGTTTTATCAGAAATTGTTCTCTTCGAGCAGAATAAAACTTGTCATTCACTGAAAAGCACAGGTCAAATTCCAACAGATGAAAGAAATCAGAAGCCAGACTTTGGTGACCAAGTAAGTTGAAAGAGAATCATTTGAGAATCATTTGAAGCACATAATGTACTGTCATAGTTCCAATTCTATCCAATTTCTAACAAGGACCTTAAAGACCCGGTCAGTTCTGCAGGTACTGACATAGGCCTACTTGCTGTCTGCAGATTATCCACTGCATCAATGGTCACTTGGTCAACTGAGGACCTAAAATTAGGACAGCTATAAACAATTCTTCTGTCCTTATTCAATGAATACTTGACAAGTTTTACAGTTAGCAATTAATCTCATATTGAATGTTAATTTGCAATGGTATTGCACTTTTCCCATTGGCTGTAACAAAATATACAGCAAAAAACCCAAATGAACCGGCCAAAAATGTTATCTGAAACTTGATCAAACATACCTGGAAATCCAGGTTGACCTGGAGCTGAGCCAGGAGGTCCTACAGGTCCTTTTTGTCCCGATGGACCAAGCCCACCTGGAGCACCAGATGGTCCTGAAGGACCAGTTGGTCCAGGAGGCCCAGAAGAGCCAGCACCCCCAGCTGGACCAGGACCACCCTGCGGTCCTTGAAAGCCTTTATCTCCTTGTTGTCCAGCTGGTCCAGTAGGCCCTGTGGGACCTACTGATCCTGTTGCCCCAGTACCACCAGAATCTCCGTTTGGTCCAACAGGACCAGCTGGTCCTGTTGGTCCCTGTGGCCCTGCAGGCCCAGAAGGTCCTGACTGCCCTGGTTGTCCAGATGGACCTAAGGGTCCAGGTGAACCTGAAGGACCTTTTGCACCGGATGAACCAGGAAATCCAGTTGACCCTGAAGGTCCTGGAGGTCCTTGCTGCCCAGATGGCCCTGCAAATCATCAAAATACAACCTGAAATCAAAACTGATGAAACACCCAGCATCTCAATACAATACTGACAAAGTGACAATACAATACTTCAGTTGACTTGGCTTCCCGATGACCTGATATCACAACTCACTCTGGTGTCCCTTGATGGCTGCACTTCCAGAGAAGAGGGGCATATAACCAGCTCTAGTCCAAACTTAATTGCGCTGCCCTAACTAGTGCTAACATGACAACGTACATAAGACCATATGTTAGAGAAAAATGTAAGATGGCTTCTTGCTACAAAAGATCCTCCTATTGTGATGTGCCTCATCTGTTGGCACTGCTCTAGAACAAATCAGGAAGCCATATGTGAGCTGCTCCATCAAAAGCAGGCACATGTCGATTATTTTCAAAAACCAGATTAGGTGATCAATATCTTTATCTATGCTGATATTAAAATCTTGGTATAAACATGCAATTTACAATCCAACACACTAAATATTGTTTATTATATTTTAATTTTATAAATTCTTCATACAGCACAATTTAAATCCACCGGAATCATACGATGTAGCATGTAGTGCCTTACAACTCAGCCACGACAACTGTTTGAGTATCAAACCACTGTAAACATTGCAAGGTTATTTTTAAGGAATTTTTAGAACTTCACAATTCCTTATTTCCTTTCACATCCTCCATGGTAAATCGGAGGACAATGACCTTTTTGCTAGTTTTAACTGTACAGAAGTGCTTATACAACTGCACAAATACATCTAGAACTGCACATTTTGTGTACAACTGCACATTAAAAAAGCCCTGATACATTGATTTGAGTCCAAGTACATTATTCTTAGCATACCTGATCCTGCATAACCAATCACACCTGATGCCATGTATAAATTCTTAGCATACCTCATGCCACTTAAGATTTCTAACATGACATGGGCATGCTAAGAATTAAGTGCATTGTCATATACAATGGCAGTCTGCAGGGTCAATGGTAAAGAAATTACAAAGCTAAATGCAAGATTTAACACTGCACTGTTAACAAACGAGAACAAAATATACCAGTGAAGAAGAATTGCAAATCTTCATTGTATGTTCTATATAAAATAAGCCTAAGTGACCAGACAAAATAAGCTGCACAGGACTCAGAGATGACAAAAAACTCTGAGCCTGGTTTTGTCTGAACAACTTTTGCAGACGTTAATCAACTACTTGTAAGACAACTGCAACTAACTCATGATTCCAAAACCAAAAAACGGCAGAATTTCTAGTTAATATGTACCTGTTGGTCCTGAAGATCCAGACGGACCCAGATTTCCCGGAAGTCCTTTATCTCCTGGAGAACCTACAGGTCCAGGTGGCCCTGGGTTTGATCCTGGGGGTCCTCTGTTGCCAGGTGGCCCTGTTCCTCCAGAAGGCCCAGCTGGACCAGAAGGCCCAAGCGGACCTTCAGGCCCTTGTTGGCCAGACTGTCCTTGCGAACCAGTGCCACCAGGAGGTCCAGAAGAGCCTGAGGCACCTTGTGGTCCAGAAGGACCAGATGGACCAGATGGGCCAGAAGCACCAACTCCTCCAGATGGGCCAGGCTGGCCAATCTGGCCTTTATCTCCTTGAGGTCCAGATGGACCTGTTGGTCCAGCAGGCCCGGAAGGACCCGAACCACCCGGTGGCCCTTGTGGTCCTGATGGTCCAGGTGAACCCAGACCTCCTGTGGACCCAGATGCACCAGCCTGACCTTGTTGCCCCTGAGGTCCAGATGGTCCAGTTGGTCCAGGAGGTCCGGCACCACCAGAAGGTCCTCGATCTCCAGGTTGACCATTAGACCCTGGTTGCCCTGCAGGTCCTGAGAATCCTGGTTGTCCACTCGGTCCCTGCGGTCCAGATGGGCCCAATGGTCCTGTGGGTCCTACAAAAAGAAGACCCACATTCAAGACAATTTGGGGTCTATCAAGTCATCAAGTCTGTGTTCATTGCCTCAGCTACTTAGTCAATTGCTGCGCATCTCTGAGCACATGCACTGTCCTAACGTAAGGAAAAAGTGAAGGTTTTCAGTGATTAAGCGAAACACTGTCTGACCTAGAGTGAGCAACTAATGAAGACAGATTGGCTAGCGGAATGGCTGAGATAAGATTAGTTTAGTCAGGTCAGATTAGACTAGATTAGGCTATACTATGATAGCTTATGTTAGACTAGACCAGATTAGACTAGATTATAGCAAATTAAAACAGATTAAATATGTACACCTCAAATCCTCTGGTTCTGAACATAGTTGATTAGTGCCAAAATTAGCGATTCATTAAAATACAAAAAAATTGGGACAAATATTAAAAGAAGACATCGAAGGAGCATTTTTTGCAATGAACTGTGTCAATGATAACGAGGATGAAAGATCAAGGAAGACCAAACAGCGTTAGAAATCATAGCACGGCAAACAGCAATGGTGAAATCATCAGAATGTTCAGCGGAACCTTAGGCAACTTATGGTGGTTAGCCGAAAGGGAAAAGGCAAGGATTGAGATGACAGCCTTCAGTATGCTCAATTAACAACAACCCTTGTGAGGACTTTTATAAAGGTGGGCAGACGTTTGATACCACCCTTCATGGTTGCTGGAGAAATTATTCAACTTCTTTTACCTTGTCAAGAAATATAACAAATACTGAAGAACCTATGCAAATACTGAAGAATCTATGAAGTTTATGTACCTGAAGGGCCTGAATTTCCCTGCGGACCTGGTCCACCTTGAGGACCAACTGGACCTGACGGTCCAGAGGGTCCTGAAGGCCCCTGAGAGCCAGGAAAACCTGAAGCCCCTGTAGCTCCAACAGCTCCTTGCACTCCATCATTTCCTCTAGGTCCAGGTTGTCCATCAGTGCCCTGAGGTCCTGCAGGACCTGGGGAACCAGCTGGCCCAGGAGGACCTGAAGGGCCAACTGGGCTTGAACCAGGCGTACCTGGTTGTCCCGAAGGACCTGGGGAACCTGGAGATCCGGAAGGACCAATATCACCAGGTGGCCCAGCTGGACCACCTTGTCCCGATGGACCTAAAATTCAACAATTACATTCACGCAAAATGTGAAATAATGTTCAATCCTTATAGTCAACAGGCTGTATTTATTCACAAACTAGGAATGTTAGTTTGAAATCAAGCCGATTGAATTCCACTACTGCAACCTGAATATTCGTCTAAATCTCCAAAAACAGTGCAAATGTGGATGTCAGCAAAAGGCAAAACATCAAAGGTACGGAAAATCGTTTTGCAGGAATAGCACTAGTTTGGATCAGTGACTGCAAAGTAATTATATACCATGCACTGTTTACAGTAAGTGACATAACAAAAAGCCATAAGTATTTTTTAATACTGGATAAAATTTATGGTCAGCTGCAGGAGTAATATAATCTACTGACTTCATCCAAAGTTTAGAATCAAAAACAAGAAAATTTTCAACATTATCGTCAACATAGCATTGTCTAGGCTTAAATCAGGTACCCTTTGATGAAAATCCTGTTGAAAATAATACTAGAAATTCTGCACAACAGCATTCAGTCTTCTCACTTGAAAATGGAGCAGGTTATGTCACTGTTCAACGTTTGGCTTTTGGAGGTATTTCCAGAGAATATATTGAAAGGATAATCTGTCAGCATACTAAGTCTGACAATTCCAGTAACATACCTTTGAGCATAGCATACAGTGTGAAAGGTCCTAATAAATGGGTAAAGAACTTCCCCCATTTTTATTTATCTGACAAGCACAAAAGTTAAATCTAAACTCACATAATATTAAAATACCCATTTTGGATATAAATGATCGCTGATAAACATACCTGACGGTCCACTTGGTCCAGAAGGACCCTGCTGTCCAGATGGTCCTGATGGTCCTTGGTTGCCTGCAGACCCTTTGTCTCCAGGTGGCCCTAAGGGTCCTGTTGGACCTTGATTTCCTTGAGGCCCAGGAGATCCGGGAGGTCCACTGTTTGATCCAGGAGGTCCAACATTCCCTTGTGGGCCAGATTGTCCTGATGGTCCGGGAAAACCTGGTTGTCCAGGGGGACCAAGTTGCCCTTGTGGGCCAGCTGACCCCTGTGGACCTTGTTGCCCTGATGGACCCAAAGAACCTTGTGGACCAGGCTGTCCAGATGGCCCTGTGTCTCCTGGGCTACCTAACAACAGCAAATAATTCTGTTCCATTACTTCCATCAGGATCATAATCAAAGCCAAGAAGACAGTAAAGTTCATAGCTTAAAACACTCTAAATTTTTATGTCCTTTATTAAAACAAAAACTACTCTGTATTTCATAATCTATGTTATCAACTGTAAAAAGAGTCTATTTCATTCACGTGTCCATTCATTCATAACAATCATGTCTGTTGTCATATAAATTCTAGTAAAATTAAATCTTCGACAGGCACCATAATTCACTGATATCAAACATAAATTAAATTTCAATTTTCAAAGAGTTAGAACGTTACACCAAGTGGTCAGTACCTGCAAATAAGGCTGGCCACAACCCAGCCACAATAAAAAAAAATCAAAGAAGAAACAAAAGTGTCAGAATTCCCTCAGACAGGAGCTAAGTGTGTCAATTCACCAAGAATCATCAATAACTGACTACAATAATGCTGAATTCGTTTATCTGAATAGGAGCTGTCCTATCCATTGCATCACATAGGGGTCATGGTGCTGTAACCATAGTTCACTCATACTGACACAAATTGATGACTGCACTGACTCCATCGCTGGACTACCAGAGTTCAGAACACATGAGATCCAGTCAGTACTCAACTATTCTTCCAACTGGCATCTATTCCATCAAAATACTCACATGTTCATGAATCTACGTGGAAACACTGCAATGTTATCCAATCGAGAAACAGATTCAATTCAAAATTCAAGATCCTTCTAGCTGAATGATCCACGATGGTTGGAACTGCACCAGCAATGTCCAGCATATATTAACGCGGCTGTATGGCCGTCCATCTGGGCTGCCTATCTGGAATGAGCATCCTTCAAAGCTGCGTATATTACATCGGACCATTCAAGCTTCGTTTCATAAATCTCTCATCTTTTTTCTTTCGCTGTGGCTGGGCTGAGAGTGCTCCTGAGTAGGTTTCTTGAAGGGACACCATACAAATCCGTAGAATGAGTGAATGAACTTTAATCGCAAATGTGACTGGGAAACAAAAGCAGTTCATCATGAAAGTGTTAAAGAGCTTTGTGTTCCAGTAACGACCGAGCCTGCTTGTCTATTGCTATGCTAGTGAAATTTTTTAAACTGTAAAAATAGGTTAGTATTTTAAAATAATTATAAATATTCATAGATACAATTCATATAATTGAACAAATATTTTCATTAATTTGTGGGTCCCCTGAGATTGGAAAAGAGGGGCCTTGGGCGCACCTAGAGCACCTAGGCTATGCATAAATGCACCACTGTGTTGGACCTTCTTAAATTCCTGAACAATTTTTATTTCAGCAATAAGAGAAATATATCATGTGCACCACAAACATATTAAAGTTGGACTTCGGTTGAAAACTCACCAGATGGTCCAGAAGGTCCCTGAGGTCCGGCTGGTCCTTGTGGTCCAGATTGCCCTGGGGATCCTGAAGGACCTGATGGACCTGATGGACCTGGTTGTCCATTCGCTCCATTCGGTCCTGTTGGTCCAGATGGACCAGGTTGTCCTCCGATTCCTGAAAATCCTTGGTCTCCATTTGGTCCAGGAGATCCAGGTTGTCCTGGTGGTCCTGGCACTCCTGAAGGACCTGGAGGACCTGGATTAGATCCTTGTGGTCCTTGGGAACCCTTTGGCCCTGTACCACCCACTGGTCCAGCTGGACCACTAGGGCCTGGAGGTCCACTTTGGCCGGGATTGCCATTTGGTCCGATTGGTCCTGAAAATAAAAAATGAAAAATTTCAGCTACTAATTGACAAAAATTATACTGGAATAGTTCTACATCAATTTCTACAGCAACAGAGATGGACTAATCGCAGTTAATTTTTCTAATTAACCCAAATTAAATTAACCAATCACAAGCCATACTTGTAGTCAATTTATTGCACAGAATTAACAAAAAACTGTTTCCAATTTCAAAGTTTTGGTAATAATGAGCCATCTGCAGATTGTTATTAACATTACAATAACAATCCGAAAGCTGTATCTGACATTAAATATTGTTGATCTCCTAGTACAAGGCAAAAAGACTATTACAAGACAGACATTCTGTCAAAATTGTTTGAACTGGCAAATACCAAGTTCAGTTAGCACTACAGTATTCATTGCTGTGTGAAGAAAATTAGCACTATCAACCAAGAATAAAGACCTTGAGAGTCAGGACCCTCTTCCTACTAGAACAAAACTTCATCTAAAGTCTGTTGCAAGTTCTGCACTCCAAGGACCGTCTAAACAATGCTTCCATGATTCTAGGTAGTGACACCTGTAACCAACCTGCATTTCCACTTGGTCCCAGAGGGCCAGAAGGACCCTGAGGTCCCTGAGGTCCCGGTGAACCAAAGGTTCCTTGAGGTCCTGACTGTCCAGTATCACCTATTGGCCCACTTAATCCTGTGGCCCCAGTTGCACCAGAAGCACCTACAAATCAATATATAACATACCATATTACCCAGTTAAAGGTATTTAAATATTCAAATCATAATTGATTACTAATTAGCTTGAGACTAACAATAACTGCATAAGCACATCGAGCCAAGTTAATATTGTCTATCTAACACATATGAATTCTATTGTGAACACAGCTTTTATAGAAAATGATTATCATGAAGCAAAGCATCAAGTTGTTAACAAGTCAATAAGCAAACAACAAGCGATCTTTTTATTCTTCAACAGCTAGACAGCCATAAATGAGCTAAAATATTGCAACACCAATCTAACAGCTTTTAATACACTGGTGCAATACCAACCAAATTATTGCATGAAGCAGAAGTCACCCAATAACTGATAATCAAATTTATGTTAAAGACAACTCAACAACTGACTGACACATCTGACTTACTCATCAAAAAATCAACTCATTGACTGACTAAATTAACTTGCTCATTAATTTAACAATGTTCAAAATAACTGCTACTTGGCCAACTCAAAAAGCAAATGAAGTCAGCAGAGAAGTAAATGAAAAAGCAGACAACTGATTTGTTGAAAAAATTTATGCACTTCTGATCATCAAAGGTGTAGGCAGCACAAGAGAATTGAGATATAAAATGCAGATTATGTGGGATCCATGAAAAACTTGCACAGTGAATTAACTGCCTACTGACTAAATGTTTTACTAACCAACTCATTAACTGACATACTGATTAAGAAAATGACCGACAGACCACTTGGTCAATTCATCAATCCAATCAACAGATCCAGTAATTAACCATATGATAGTAGCGAGGTTTGCAATCAGCAAGGTTTAAAAAAGAAGCAATATAAATCGCTATGTACATATATATATATATATATATATATATTTAAATTAAATGCCTCGAGGTATTTAGGATCCATCAGAATAAAAACATCTGGAACGGCACCTAATCATCGTTGAGATTCTGCGCTGGAAAGGCACCGCGGAATGCAACCGCATTGAATCGCTGGATCATTTAAATATATATGCTTCATATATACCAGTATACTGGTATATATATATTATATGTATTATCATTATATATGATAGATATATGATCAAAGTTCAACTCTAGAAGATTCCATTACCTGTTGCCCCTTGTTGACCATCAGACAAATGTAGTAGCAGTATAAAAACAAAGGCCACGAGCAAATTTGACCAGAGATGTGACGACTTCCTGTCACCGAAATAAGCCCCTGCCCGTTTCGGGCTTTTGCCAAGCATTGAACAGGTCATTGCTTACAGGACTGTTGTCATAGTCTCAAACCTACAAAATCGTAACATCATACATCAGAAAAAGGTTGTGCCAAGCTAAGTTATTTGCTTCATCAAACTGAGCCCAAAAGTAAATACAATCTAATTTAGCCATCATCAATTCCTTCAGAAATAATTCATCTAGTTTCTCACTATTAGTTCAATATTAACATTCTAGATAGCGTGATTATGTGGATAAATGCACGTGAGTACATGTATGTGTAACTTCCTGGGATAAAAAGTACCAAACTGATAGCTGTAAACTTATTTTCTGAGAAAGTTTGAATGCATAATGCATTTTTTGCTTCTTCAAATTGTTTCTTTATTGATCGAGCTTGTACCATGTTCACATAATGCTGGGAATTCAAAATTTTATTACTGATGAGAGCACGACTGAAATGATAACCATAATAAAAGTGTTCTATCTGAAGTTTAGCTCAATCTCTTGATAATTATTGCACAAACTCTTCTGAAGAGAGCTACACTATCAAAGCTTTACTACTCAAAACCTGTTGCAAGTCCTTGTCACATGTATGTTCTTTAGTCGAAACAAGCCATGCATGCGAATGTCAACAAGCCTGAGATGTAATAAAGCTGCCATAAGGCTAAAAAATACTTATGACTTCGGTTAGCAAAACTGGGCATAAGTGTTCATTCAAATTGAAAAAGCTAACAAAACTCCCATAAGTGGTAAATAATCTGACAACTTAAAGTTACTACAATGTAAAATTGTGACTCCAAATTAGGGACAAAAGTGGTATAATAGACTATATGCATGTTTTTGTTCTGCCTAAGGGTAACTCAGAAAGTGTCTTTGACAAAGATTAGACGATGAAAAGCAGTGCACAATCAGATTCTCCCTCTGTGTCTCATTAGCTTCATGCATCAAATAATTATGATAAAAACAAAAATAAAAACAAAGAATTAACCTGATTGGAGGTTCTGTGTAGTCATTTGATGAATCCTTATTTATATCCAGTGAAAAATGTCACCAGAAACTTTAAAATGCAGCTGAGTTGCCTTCAGAGACCAAATTCAGGATACAACTGTATGCCAGTCGATGGCAGATGCTATATCCTACTCTAGACGCTTGACAACTCGAGTCCTTTGATTGCTGTGTGTAACCCGTTGTGCACCTCTCGCATTGACAATCTGTCAACTGCAGAAGTCGAACACAATTGATGGCTACACCTGAAAAAGCACACAACGGAAACCATCAGTTCTCTTCAGAACGCTTCACAAATAAATTTCGTTCCTTGTCACAATAATTCATGCAAAAATATAGCGGTTTTGCCACTTCATCGCCATCCAGCCTAGTCCTGTCACAAATAGGTATCATTTTGATTTATGAATTGTGCTTAAACACATCTTTATGTCTACCTCAACAGTATAACTTGCCTTAGTCTGCAAGACCACATGGGTCAAAGAACAACTTAAATAGAGTTCTACAAAAGTTATCAGGGTGCAACAGATGGAACTGAAATGACACTGAAAAAATTGCAGATATAGTTGTCTAGCTTCAATAACAAGTAACAAGTTTCGTTAATCATGACTACAAACCAAACCGTTTACAGAACTGTTCAGCAACCATCAAAATTATGTATACATAAGTTTCATACAAAGGATAGAAAACTGGAAAAACAGAAGATTCCACGCTATAGCTACAACCTGAAAAGATGCCAAAACAAGATAGCCACTAGTTCTCTAAATGAAATTTACTAAGTTTCCTCATGGAATTCCCTTCCCTTAACACTCTTAGTGGAAATCTTCATTTTAGATCATTATCATCTACATCTACATCTACATCTACATCTCTCTCTCTCTCTCTCTCTCTCTCTCTCTCTCTCTCTCTCTCTCTCTCTCTCTCTCTCTCTCTCTCTCTCTCTCTCTCTCTCTCTTTCTCTTCTTAATACCTCTTGTTCTCTCAGGGTTCTCGAACTCGGAGTGCTACTGAATGGCCTTAGCTGTGAGCAGTGCTATGGAAATTGCTAATTTACATTACATTACATTAATTACATTACATTAAATTCTAAACAATAAGTGCTCATTCTAGAAACTCCCACTGCCAAAAAATAATTACTTTACTTGTCTCACAGAATAGTCCACAGTATTTTTTTATAACCAATGAAGATTGTGTGCTAAATAGCTGCTTGCTACATTTGGACAATGTTCAAAGGATATAACGCTCAAAGGTTAAACATTCATCCACCTTCATGGCGTCACGACTTTAGTGAGCACGCACTCTCTATATATAGTTGATCCTCAATGAACCTCCATGATTTTGTGATCAGACCAGTCATAAAATATGAATTTGCTGATAGATCTTGAGATGCCAAGATGTTTCATTATCATTGTATTGCAGTTGAATTGTATGATTATAAACTAAATATTGACAGAATTAGTGAACAGATTAAACTTCACCAGAAATTACACCTCTTCAGCATAAGAGCTCGAAAGAAAACAGCTACTGGACATGAAACAACTGTCTATCTGTCTGTATGTCTGTCTGTCTGTCTGCCACCCATTGCATAAAGAGAATAATGTATTGTGACCAAATTTTTACGAGCCCCAAGAGCTTCTAAGAGACACTGTAACGTTTTACTGCAATCTTTATACCACATACAAGCACATCTACAGCATAATGTATCAACTAAATAAGAAATAATGTCATTCTTTCATTCATTCATTCATTCATCTTGTTTTTAATGTTCAACTTAACATCATTTATTTATTTATTTTTCCTGAACCAAACAAACATAATACAATTATGGCAGTGAACATAATACTTTAACATAATTTGGTTAAGAAGGGGATACCCATAAGGGATGGACAATCCCGATAATAGACCACCCATTAATCATGTAAAAATAAAAATAAAACATAATAGCACATGACACCACATTCAACTGCAGGAATACAAAGACCATTAGAGGAAGAGAAAGAAGCAAAACAAATTATTAATCCACAATCGACAAATAGAGTACAATGCAGCTAAATCAACAAGAAAACAACTCTTAACTAATGCCTTAATTAAGGGATTGGCGAAACAACTAAGCAGAAATCGTAACTATTAAATATCAGGAAGTGTCTTAAGTAGATAATTTTTATAGGTGAAGTTTGTGCTTAAATAATCTAGTGTTAGGTTAGGAATGAAGATATGTAGGAAGAGAGTTCAACATTGGGAACCAGTACAATGTACATTGTATAGAGAATAGACGAGTGTTAGTACGTGCATAATGATGCACCACACAGTGTTGCTATCTAACTGCTTCTCTTGAAGCAATACTAAACACCTTTTTATTGCAAACTTCTGCAATTCATATACTTAAAACCAGAAATCATAAATGAATGTCTACATCATATCGGACTACAGTCAGAAAATTATTTGAATAGGTTCTATGGCTAGATTTCCAACCTACGCCCATGAAAGAGATAAGTGGCACCATTAGCATAAAGCCATAAACTAACCAAGTTAACCACAACTACCACAAAACACATAATTGGCTTTCTATACAAGTCATGCACAAGAATTTGAATTTGCATAATAGCCATTTTCTTCTGAGCAAAGAGAACACACCCTCACACTGGCTCACAGCTACTCCCTCTAATGATCCGTCACACAGGATAGCAACGATGAAGCAATGAAGCATGCAAGGGACAGTCATGTCCAAACACCATGCATCCTGCTATGTATGCATCATCAATTCTTCACCATTACAAAGAAACATTTTGTTAGCCCATCGTGACCGGAAATACTGGTCATACTGTAGTTATACATAGATGTTTAGAACAGATCAGTTGACATTCCATTTCAATCCAAGTTTTGCTCCTCATCAATCAGAACTCAACCAATAATAATCATTTGAAGTGCAGCTGCAGAGGGGGGGTCTGCAATGGGCTCCCTGCTGCACTCCGTCTACAGCCCAGGGCCATATAAGTCTACTGTGTTCTTTGCTAACTCAAACACAGCCTTACTACACCGTGGTTGAACTCCAGAGTAGCCTACTTCTGAGTAGATAACCTGATAAAGCGCTATATAAACCTCAATAACAATAGTTCCTTTCTGCAAGTTTTCGATCATAATTATATCCCTATCTTTTGATTCTCACATGTAAAATGAAACATAACATGATGCATCTGATGCATCAATTCTGATCAAGCACTGAAACAAATTCAGTTCTGCTTAGTTTTTAACATTAATCTAGTTATCTCTGCCTGTTCCCAATTGAAAGTTTTGTTCATATAATTATATTCCATTAAAGCAAATAAATAATGTTGAATGTCCTACAGAGGAATATGTATATACCAGAGGAACTAGTATCTATATGCTGGCCTTTAAGTTGGTAATTTTCAAATGAATCCTAAGGCCTGGGCTGGCATGGGGTCAGTACATTTCCCAGATTGCACTGCTTTGTATTTAAGCATTTATAAAGCACCTCTAGTAGGGTGAACCGTTCAGAAGCGCTCCCAGTGCACAAGGCCTTGCAAGAAGCAGTTTTAAGAAAAAAGAACGAAGAGGAGAAACTGCCAGACAGAACTGCACAGCGAACAGAAGGAGAAATACATCATCTATATGTCAGATATGTTTGGATGTAGGCCTACAGGTATGTATGTATAAATGCACTTGGCCAGCGTGTATGCAAGCATGCGTCTATCTATCCGATTCTATCGTATATGGCACCCAGCAAAACCAGTAGAAATTTCTACTGCTTCAGTCTGCTTAGTCACAGAGACAAATGAGCATGAACAGTAAAAGGAGGAAGTCCTTGCATTTTGTTAAACGCTAGGATCTGCTCATGCTGACTGTTATTGTGCGATCACATACCTAATTAGCAGTGGTGTAGTGGGGAGGGAACGCAGGGGAACGCCGTTCCCCCACTTTTTTCCAGGGATAATGGAATATTAATAATAATACTACTACTAATAATCTATATATATAAAAATGAAACTTTCCAATAGTTTGTGTAAAGTGTTCTCGAAACGTACCGCACAGATTGTTTTGAAAATTTCACAAAACCTTCCATTCCTATAAGAGAGTTTCCAACTTTTTTTTCTCCGAATAAACGAAATATTTTCCACAAAAAGTGAACTTTGCATTCCGCTCGACCGCCATTTGCAAATTCAAAACCGCACGTTGCCAGATTCACAAGCGCCTTGACAGTGACTGCGACAATGCAGACGACTGCGACAATGCAGACGAAACATGAATGAGGTTGCGTCCCGTGACGTCATAAGCGATTCGCATAATTATTTTGCGGCCTTCTTGGTTGAGGGAGGAAAGGAGCGGAAGGGGCGGGACGGAGGGGGAGGGGAGGGAGGCGGCGGGGGAGGAGGAGCGGGACGGAGGGGGAGGGGGAGGGGGAAGAAGGAAGGGGGAGGGGCAGGGGGAGGGGCAGGGGGAGGGGCAGGGGGAGGGGCAGAGGGAAAGGGATGGGGAGGGGAGGGGAGGGGAGGGGGAGGGGGAGGGGGAGGGGGAGGGGGAGGGGGAGGGGGGAGGGGGAGGGGAGGGGGAGGGGGGAGGGGGAGGGGGAGGGGGAGGGGG
>OX243813.1:15968172-16150672 GCA_945859605.1 Lumbricus rubellus
CAGCCTGAAAATCCAAACTGTGGTCCACATACCTTCTGGCCACCAGTCAGCTGCATTATATAATGCAAATAATGGCATTAAAAGCCTCAGCAGGTCGTTCAGTTAACCCACATAAATAGCTGTAACGCTGTATGAAATAATCTGTCTGTATTGCTCAGCCTGCAACATGGAGAGTATGAGTTATCACAGTGAAAGGACCCTGCACAAGTTCTTCACACACAAACTGCTCACACCATCCATGTTATGTTCCATGGTGCTATGTGCACTTTTAAACTTTGGCAGGAGGGAAACTATACAGTTGCATTGTCTTATGCTTACATTGCATTGTATTATGCCTGCATTGTGAGACCTGGGCACGTACGTACAACCCTTCCAATCTTAACCCAACATGTACACTGCAAATCATTGTCCATCTCCACTGCCATTGGTTAGCACTGCTTTTGGAGGCCTATATACTAAATGGAAAGTGCAAACTATAGATTGACCGCAAGCGTACGACTTGTGCACGTAATGAATGTTTACGTAAAATAAAATATATTGTACAATTCCTGGGATGTATGTTTTTATTGCATCCCCTATTTAATTTAGATTATTAGTAACGGAATATGGTCTTGTGTAGTCTGCATGATTCAGGTCATATTCGTGACAAATACTTTGCTTTGTGAAGGTAAATTTACGTCTTGATGGGCATATAGGCTGTTCTCAGTGTCCTGTCTGTCAACCATGAAATCATAAACCTTGACACGGTGAGAGCTCCTCGCTACTACCAGCAATCAAAACAACTTGGGCTGATAATTTAGCAATATTTAACGATGTTTCTTCATTTCTTTTCTGTAGACAGACACTAATATAAATTTGATAGAGCAAAATTTGATGAGTTTGGTGATAGTGCCATGCAGGGCTGTTTTTAAGGAATTTTTCCTTTCCAATCCTTCATGGTAAATTAGTTCCAATTGGAGGACAATGACCTCTTTGCTAGCTTTAACTGTACAGAAGTGCTTCTACAACTGCACAAATCCATTTAGAACTGCACATTTTGTGTACCGGTACAGCTGTACATAAAAAGCCCTGTTGCCATGTGTACGCTTATGACCTGTGCTTTTAACTGCGTGGCTGAACTTACAGACAACACAGATAAAAAAAAAGAGTGTTAAACAACCCCACTGAAGTGAAAATTCTATAGTAAACAATACCACCCCTCAGTAGTGACAGTCTACAACTTTAGGCTACATCTAACTTGATTTAACCAAGTAAAGACTTTACTAGGCCTATAATGCAAAGTAAAATATCTGGTTATTACTTGCTCACCAGAGTACTGTTTTGCAGCTGGTTATATTAAAGAATATACTTATTTACTTGCTTACTATATATATGATAATGCATAGACAAAAAGCTGCATCTAAATAAGTTTTATTCAGTAAATAGACGGCATACAAGTAAATTACCAAGTGTTTATCCATGCCTCGGATTCAAATTTTCTTACTGCACACAGTGCACAGGTGTAATATGTGCTTTAAATAAGCAAATAAATAACCATAATCGTAAACTCCAAATTTCTGAAGTGCCACTCAAAAGCCAGGCGCAGGGCACCAGTTTATTCACGAGCGCTGTGTCAAGTCAGAAGAGTTGTCCAAAAGAGTTTTCCAAAGGAGGTCAAAGTCCAGTTACCAGAGGATCAGAAGTGGCAGTTAAAGGTGGATGGCATTTAGATCGAGAATTGGAAGATGGACGATCAGGTGAATCGGGGTAAGAGCTCCTAAAGAGATAAGATTTTAGTTGTGAATGAAAAGCCTGAGGAGTCGTAGATAGAGGAGCCTGAGGATGATGATGGTGGGTGACAAGCAAGAATGGAGGATGGATGGAAAGAGAGCAAAATTCAGAAGGAAGATCATTCCAGAGGCATGGTGCAGTGTTTGATATGATTCGGTTACCGACGGTTGGAGAACTTGATAGGAGTAGTGACCAGAGAAAACTTTGTTTCTATTGTCATAATGGGAAATGCTAATACACAAAAAAAAATTTTTAAAGTCTGCACATGACTTTTTAGAGGCTGAGACTGAGCACAAAGTCACTTTGAAACAAAAATCCATTAAATGATGTCTTAAGCACTATTTTAATGTGCAAATGAAGCTTTAGGACTCGGTGAGACTAACCTAAGAAACAGCAAAGTTTGCCACATTTAAGGATCAAAGAATTTCTGCACACAGTGACACAGTGGCTGTAGCCTACATAGGCTAAGAGCAAGTCTATAATGCCAGTTGCTTAACACCATGTAATAATGATCTACAATTACAATTATGTCAAATAGGAAAATAAAGGAAACAATAAATGAGATCAACTATCAACATAGAATATTATTTTGTTACTTAAATTTAAAAGATACTTTGAAACAAAATGCAAATGATAATTTACAATACACACAGATTTGACCTTTGAGTATCCTAGCGACATTGAACGGGGAACTTTCAGCACCATAGTCAATTACTTATCCAATGAATTGCAAATTAAAATTGGCACAATCCATGCTCCCTGCCTTTCATCCACAAAAAACGAAGCATAAGAATAATTATGTAATCCAATAAGAGTCCACATTGTTGAGGGTTAAAGTTCATCTGTCTGTGGTCTAGGTTATTAAGCCTCAGATGCTATGCTGAACATCGGATTTTTCAACATTTCAAAATATAAACCAGACATGTAGTTGCCATTACAATTCCACGGACGTCTCAATTTTATTATAATAATTTTAAAAAACAAGCAATAAGCAATGAAGCAATTTAAATCATATAGAATATAGGACTAACCTGAGACTACACACAGAATGCCTGAACTGAAAGCCACAGGGTCTCCCTCCAGTCTCTGGCCTATCACTAACTCCGTTCGATTGATGGGCACTGATACGCACAGCCAGGCCAACTGTGAAGGTATGCTAAGTTGCGATGGCACTCTGTCACGGTCCGATGCTTGTGCCTCGCTTCAGCCGGAAATTCCTACCACCATACAAAACTGGTTTTGCAGCAATAGCACATGGCAAATCATGTCCCCACGAAGGGCAACAACACTTGCGACAATGCTGACCAATAAGTCGTCGGCGGCGGCTGAAAAACTCACCAACGAAGAGGCCCACGTCTTCGCGCTCTTCAGTCTGCAACTTGAATTAAAACCAGCACAGTGGGCGTGACAAAGGGCAAATGCCAAGTAAATCATGCTGCTACTATTCTAACCACAAAACCAAACAATTTCTACGTTTCCAAGAGAATAACAGATGCATGCAGCGCTCAGTTAGCCGTCTGACTGTCTTTGGATTTGGGACCTGGAGTCGACTTGATCCCCCCGCCTATCAAACTTTTTTGACTGAGCATCTGCTAATAAGCTGGGTCTTCGACTTCACTTTGGGACGATAATAATTATAGAAGGGAGATTACGATAACAAAGTAAAATTCGACCAGTTCTACACTTCGCTCGAACCAAGAAGACCATTCGCGACCGATTAATTATTAGCGTATCTAATAGTTACCAAACTGAATCACGCAAGGAATTATTTGTCGGATTTTAAGCCTCTATAATTATGATTATTAATAATTATAGTAAATGGCACAAATGACATTGATTTTACCAGGCTGGCCATTAAAAATTCTTAGCAAATGAATCGTGAATGCACTTACTGATATTAGTCAACTTTATTTTATGAAAGCAGCGTGTAACGGTTGATGGCAGGCTGACGTCTTGTTCGCTTCTGCACGGTTTCGTGACTGATAAACGATTACGTCATAATAGCCAGACTGCTATTATGACGTAATCAGTCACCAGTTACGAAACCATAAGCAAACAAAGAATCAAAAGGTCTGCTCCAATGAAGGACATGACAATATATAGTCTGCTGTCTTGCCTGTTCTTGCCTTGATTATGCCAACTCAGATTTTGACAGTATCTCAGATCTTGAACTTAATAGGCTTCTACACATACACAATTCTCTCATTTACGCTGAGCTGCGGCCTGCGGGCACCTCATTGAATGACCAGCTTAGTCCCACTCTATCAGCTGCATTGGCTTCTTATGGAGTTCACGATCAGATCAAAACTGTTTGCCTAATCAATAAAATGAAAACTCCTACATGCCTGCACTATGCACACATTACTTTCTCCATAAAACTCTTCCCACAGTCAGCAATCTCTGGGCAGAGGTCTTTGTGGTGAGTCACAAACTGTCGCCTGTTCTCATGAATTTCTAATCCACTGTCCCAAGCAATCAAAACGAAGAGCAACTTTTAAAGCTTAAGCTGTCTGTTTCTGTTATGTGATTATTGATGTGACATTGCAAGTCAATAAATGAGTAAAATAAATAAAATTTAAAAAATTGTTTCCGTCCTCAAAGAAACACCTTTGTAGCAAATGGCTTCTCACTCGCTTTCAAATGACTTATTATTATAATCTGGTATAGTATCTACTTACCCGTAGTTGTTTCAGACAATGATGCATAAAATAATAATAGTCATATGTATAAATTTATTTCACTTATAATTATATAGTCACCATAAATTAACTTTTAAAATGGGGAAAATGAGCCCTTTGCATGGGTCTGCTAAGCAGCTGAACTGTTTGGTATCTATTGACCACTATATCAATTTCTCTGCATTTTATTGTTGCAAAATAGTGTTGATAGAGCTAAGAGCATTGTTAATTCACAATCCTTAACTGAGGCCGTGACCCTGTTATAATGCCCAACAATTAACCTTGTGTAAAAGCTCATCAGCTTTTACACAAGGTTAATTGTTGAGATGCAATGTGTTGCAGGCAATAGAATATTAGACTGTGCATGAATTGAGGACATATGCATGTAATAAGGCAATACAACTGCTTCAAGATCTAAATAAATTAACTACTAAGCACACTGACCCTACTACATAATAGATGTTTTTATGGTTCACAAATGCCAGCAGGGAGTCTTTTGTCATCATTGGCAACAGCAGATAGAGATAGTACAATGCCTCAAGATATTTAGATTCATTGCTGAGCTTAAAATAGTCAGACAAGTCATGACGCTGTAATACCGCATTATTGTGTAGGACAGACATGCTGCTCTCAGGGCCCATGCTGCTGCCTATGTCAGTGAATGCCTTCAACGTGAATACAAGCAGTCAGTGACCACACCAACATAGAAGAACTGATGGCCTGCATTCCACAGACTCCAGCCTTCAGTGTTGAGTCTGTTGACCACTTGCAGTAACATAATTGACAAAAATATCGTAGGCCTACATGAATTCATAATGAAAAGTTCTTAAATAACTTATCTCTAAGTATCATATGACACACAATATCATCTGTTACAGGAAAATTCTCACAATTGGTAAAAATTTATTTACTAATTTAGTTTTCAGTGATTTCTTTGTGATGATAAGCCAGCATAGACATTCAATAACATTTGGCAGCATGTATGTATGTATGTATGTATGTATGTATGTATGTATGTATGAAATGCATGCATAGGAACTTGTTATAGCACCCTAGATTCCCAACTACAGCGTGGACATTGAATCAGAGTTTCACGCCAAAGCGCATGAGCAATTGCAAGTGAAGGACTTGCTTAGGGTCCCTACGTGGTAGCTTGATGTGGATTCGAACTCGAAAACTTCCGGCTCCAAGGCAAAAACATACCCCTATACCACCTTGCCCCGCACAAGTGTGGCAGACAGTAGATATAGGTAGAGAGGATAGAGGTAAGGAGCTGCTAAAAAACTGAAAAGCTGAAGAGTTATAGATATAGGAAGGTGATGATTTGGGGTGGCCAGTGACATTGGTGGTGGGACTGATAATAATCCAAGTAATTCAGAAGGTTGATTGTTTCGGAGTTCAGGTGTGGGGCATTTCATTATAAATGTCCCGAGTGTACTACGATCTGAATCATCTGATCCCTAGTTACATTCACCAATATTTAAATTGTTACTGAGCCATGCAATAGCCTACAATACTCCTAGCCGAAGTACCTTCATGAACTCTTCCCCACAGCCGATTATCTGTATCTTGCTCTGGCTGCCTCTAGAGCTAAAAAAAATCCACATGTCACACTACACAATACACTATCAATCCTGTAATGATTTATTCCTGAAATCCACAAAACTCTCAGCTCCATACACTAGAGTTAATATTTTCAGTCACTTTCAGAACATGCTTGTCATCAAAGTGTCAAGTCAAAAGGTCTGTAAAAACAATACAATAACTATTTTGAACCACGTGCTTCTTGAAATTTCTGCTTAGGTGTTTCATTCAAAACACCCATATTTGATATTCATTTTGACCACAGAGAAAAGTACCATGGTAGGCAGAGTTTTTGAACAGACATTCAGTGCATTAAAGCATTACTCAATTTGATTAAATATGTCAATTTTATCTTGTACAAAGCACATATTACGACCACTTTAAATCAGCAACACTTTTGACATATTTTATTCACAACCGAGGATTTCAACAAAACAGCCATAGTCCAACTTTTCATGTCAATTGCAGAGTTACATGCAAGACTTAAACAACTGAGATCAAGACAGTAGGGTACCAGGACAGAGAAGACATACGGTTCACGACTTAGGCTACACCTATGGATGAAGTCTAAAGATAAAACCATAAACAGTCCCTCAAGCACCTGCTCTTCAAAAGGTTGAATACTTTTCAAGCCATGGCTAGAATCATATACTTTCTTTTATGTATTAGATACAATTTGTACATATGTCATGATTACGTCTGCTAATAGTAAAAGTAATTCTGAAACAACTGTTGCATCCCACAATTACTAATTACTTACTTCCTTAAAAACCACCAAGGTAATTTTACACAAACAGCAAGCATCTTTGTTTCATAATTTCAAATTTTGTAATGCAAACTTCAATAATCAAATTCTTATGCTACATTGTACTTGTATATTGATTATAAACAAATACCAAAATGCATCAAATTGCTAGGTTTTGCATGGCCAGTTCAAATGATATTTTGATAAACAATCAAAAGCACTTAAGCATTTTGAAAAATAAATCACAAACAAGTTAGGATAGTCTTAATTTTATAAAAAAAACAGGCAAATGACACACAACTGAGTTAGGTATCTTTCAGTGGTCAATCACAATACTGGCAAGAAGAGCTGTGCATGGGATAAAACACTTGATGTAATTGTATTGCTGAATTACAAGTTCTCTTCAGAGACAGCTACAGTGCAGAAAAGTGAGACAATACGTGTTATACAACTAAGACAAGACTTGCTTCAAAAGACAGTTTCCAAAAAGCCAAGGAATGATAACGAGACCAAGAGCAAGACAATTCCCAAGACTGAGAACGCGACATGCACATAAAAAATCTACTGCAAGACTCAATCTAAGAATACATCAACCTGATAACATGGCACATAAGACAATAATAAGCATTTAATTAAAGACGAGATCTTAATTATAAAGAATACAGATCTAGACAATGATTCACTTTCAGATGAAGATCTCTTTTAAATAAAAAAATACAAGACTGGTCCTTCATTTCAAATACTGTACTCCAACTATGAGTACTAAGAAAATTAGAAAAAAACTCAGCATGAAATTAGGGCTTACATACATCTTATAAAATAAACAGACAATGAATAAGCAATAATCGCATTCGTACAAATAACTTGGTGAGTAATATAATATTTAAGAAGTTCCTGGCCGACAAACATAATCGTTCTTCGTATTTAGTTGAACATCCGTTCTGAACAGACTTGAACAAGCTCTTCTAGTGATGGAAAAGGCGAAGGTTCGTGTGAACGAGAATTATTCCATGCTCATCACAAGCGTCAATGACCACCTGGTCATTGTTTGAACCAGATGGAGCAACAATGTATCCAACTCCAATCTGCAAAAAGTAGCAAACAGGATATTTCGTTTTGCATTGAAGCAGATTCAATAACTTTTTGAGCACTTATAATTTACAACATAAAGATATATTCATTTGCCTACACTGCTAGAAAGCATCATCTTACCAAAACTATGGGTTTGTTAAAATTGCATTTGTATCTAAGGCTCATTTTAACAAAAAAGTGTATCCTTACACACAATATACAAAGGCTAAATTCTGCTTTGGTGACTTATATAAATGGCATAACAATTTTACATTTTTAGCCTGACTTGCTGGTCACAGTCTACGAAATTTGCTTGTGGTCTTTTTTCTCCGCTCAATTGACACAATAATGCAAACAATTCTGTTCTTATGCAATCATACAGTACATGTTACACAATCTAGGTGTATCAAACATGTGCAAACAGCAATTTACCAATATGTTGCATTGCTGCTGTGTTTAAAAGGAACTCTCAAAGCAAGTTACATGCAGTTAAGGCAGATCATACATTATGCACATACACATTAAAGTATAAATATAGACAAAATGTCACCTGATGTGCATGGTCCACATTATCCCTGAATGGGAAAAATGCATCGGAGCTTAAAGCCACCAACTTAAGTTCCTTCATCCACTGTCTGCGGTCCTCCTGATTCAACAAAAAAATAATGATGTACCATTTCCAGGTTGGGCAAAAATGCACATGACCACATGTATAGACATTTATAGAAGTATCTAGTCATCTGGGTTTGCAACATCCTAGTTTTGCTGAGTTGGCCCTTCTCTAGGGAAAAAATCTGTCCTTTCACTCGAGAAATGTTTGCCATGCAACCTATAATGCGATTCTTTGCCCATTCAATGGCTCCATTTTACCAGCAATGGAAGACCATTCATTTTCTTTGATTTCAGAGCTTGTGTTATGAAGTTGGAAGCGCCCGAGTAGTTTTCTTGAAAGGCCCAACACTAACTTTTAACAAATTTGATTAAAAATTGCACATGTAACAAAATAACTTGGAAATAACTCAAAACTATGAAAAACATTTAACATTGAAATTATATTAATCTTAATTTCCAGCTGTTACAGCATATTACAAATTAAATTCACAGCTTTGTATTTTACAAATTCAATTCAAACCTGAGATAATGGTTTTGGAATGGTATCAAACATTTCTTCCCATATTTTCTTGTCCATATCCTATCACAAATGAAATCAACTTCAAAAATAAATGAATAATAAATAACAAATTCCTGACTTTAATTAAGCTAAAAACTCTTATCATGAACACAACATACAATTAACATTGCCGGAAAGCTATATAAAAATAAAAATATAGGCATAATATCTTGCATAAGATGTTGTCGGCCAACAAAATGCTCTTGTAAACCTGTATTATGTGCAAGATATGCACAGCTCCCACAAGCAATTATTACCAAGAAGACAATCTTATCCTCTGGTTCTCCTCAGTAAAAAAGCTCCATAATAAGAATTCGGCAAGAAGGAAAAAGAGTGCGTGTATTCACAAATTGACTAACTTATGGTACATAAGGTGTGCTTTAGATTATTATTAAACCTGATTTACGCTGTTACACAATGTGTTCCTTCGGCCTTATTGTTGCCACTGCTTGCATATTCATGTAATGTCATGTGTTGTGCAAATTGGTCCTGTTTGAAAATTGATGAACAATAAAATATATTTGAATTGAGAAATTAAACATCTTGGTGGATGGTGCGAATCTCGCAGAAGAATAAATTTCTGAACAGGTTCCACACAACCACAAGTCACATCACATCGCAGCCTCTAATTGTTTGCATACCTGGCCAACTGTATCTCCAACGTAATTGTCCACAGCGTTAGAAATTTCAGCTCTTTTGACACTTTTTCTGAATTTCATCTGAAGCACTTCAGAGTGCTGTCTCAACCACCTGAAATGAAGAGAGTGATCAATGCTATGCTTCATCTGCACTAAATGAAGCAACTGTAAATCGTTTGCAACACTAGCATATAATTTTTGTTAGACGCAAGGGTTCAGTGGCTGATTGGTTAGAGCGCTTGGCCTGCAATGTGGACAGCAGACATTCAAAACTTCACCAAGTCCTTCGCTTAAAATTGCTCAGAGCCATCAATGTTCTGTTGTATGGTCGTATGTGCACTTCTGAACTTTTGTAGGAGGGCAATATCAAAACACAGTTGTATTGTGAAATGCCTAGATTTTCCTTTTTTTGAATTAAACTGTGCAAATAGCCCTTTACTTAGTGATTTAGAAGTAGACAATCGACTAAATTGACTAAGCTAAGTTAAGTCAATGACAATGAATATGTTTATAATCAACTTAAGCAACTAATTCAGAATGGAATTATCAAGTTTTAACAGATAGTGAAATATCTAGGAACACAATAAAAGTATTTAATTAAACGTTGTATTACCAGTTAGAAGCTTTTTCTCCTGCTAATCTGGTACAGTGTATTCTGGACTGCTGTCCAGCCCCAATGCCAATCACCTGAAATGAGAACATTTCATTTCAAAATAAATTACGTGCAACATGTCGTACATCTGAAATTGGTAGAGGGAGCATTGTATTTTCCACATTATAAGTCATGGCTTTTTACACCAGAGTCGAAGGGAGCGACTTATGTGAAGTTGTTGAACTTACTAAAATTTGTTTTTATTATCTAACTGTCTCTCGATCAGTCAATATAAACTTGAACGTATAAAATCATAATAAACAGCAAAGGAAAATCTCTAATAAAAAAAACCCCTGACACTACCATAAAATAATCCAAAAAAATGTTCGATATAAGTTTATAAATAAACATGATGGTAACCTGTCCATTCTTGGCATAGCAGACAGAATTTGATTGGGTAAACTTCACCGCAATTGTTGCCACAATCAAATCACGTATGGCATCTGCAGAAAGCTAAAACAGGAAAAAAAATTGTGAAGCAGTTTTACAACGTAGCCTCACATTCCTACTTTCCTAATTTAAAAAAATTCCAAACACATCTATATTTCAAATTAATTCTCATCCGAATTTATTCGGGCAATTTTTTTACTCAAAAGCTTACGCTATTTCATGCTTTCCAGCATAACCTGAATTAACTGCAAAAACGTTAACAATCCAACTCAGTTTTAATCTGTAATTCTTATTAATTCTTATTTTGTTACAAAAAGTAATGTTAGGTATAGTATTCTTGCATTTCCGTTTTTCCATTTGAGATTATAAGTAGACAGAAGTGAACCGCACATTTACAAATGACATCACATTAAATCAATCGAACCTCTTTCTTTTTGGAGACGATATTAGAAAACAGTTTTTTGTCAATAACGGCATTATTCCGTTTTTGCTCCATGGTCAAACCATAGACAGTCCTGACCTCAGTTTCTGGTGGCTGATAGGCTGGATCAATCTACATATGGAAATAAATAATCAATTCAACTACAGCTAAATCATATTTCCTAGCATAGTTTTGGAAGACATAAAATTTGACATATATGGCACACAAAGAAAAGTAAAATGCATAAGATAGTTGATGTATTCCTTAAAATTGAGCAATGGGACGTAAAATTCTTACAAGAAGCCCACATAAAAATTCACAAGACTGCTATGAAACCCAACTCATAAACATGAATTTATGAGAAATGCCAACACAGTAAAGTTAATGAAATAGTACAGGTCTGCCACATTCGCAAGTAATGATGCCATTCAGTGCGGAATGACATGGCCTTATTGCTTTATTCCTCATTGCTGGTGGAATGACAGGATCTTGATGCATTGTTTTACATTTGTTTTCCATTTGTGATTACCACATAAGAGGGAAGACAATAGACAATAATAAGCATTTAATTAAAGACGAGATCTTAATTATAAAGAATACAGATCTAGGCAATGATTCACTTTCAGATGAAGATCTCTTTTAAATTAAAAAAATACAAGACTGGTCCATCCTTTCAAATACTTTTTAGTTTTGAAACTTGAAACTTTATAGTTTTGAAACTTTATAGTTTTGAAACTTGAAACTTTATAGTTTTGAAACTTTATAGTTTTGAAACTTGAAACTTTATAAAGTTTCAAGTTTCAAAGCTATAAAGTTACTTGCGAATCTGAAAGGACATTAACAATCTTAACAACCTCACACCCTTGAGCAGCCACTAAAAGGTGCTGTATAAAGTGCCAGATAATGTATACACACATATAAGTTTAAAATTCACAATATTAACCCTTTGAACCCGGAGAACCCGTAACTCTATGGATAACGGGCCGGAAAACTGGCCCGTCGGGTTCAAAGGGTTAACAGAAGTCAGGTATCATCTATCAATGTACTAGCGACACAAGTTTTGTGAATCTTAAATGGTTCAAGTGCTATGACCAAAAACCATAGTTATTAGAAGATACATTGACAACACATGTATACAAACCTGGAGAACACAGTAAGCACCACCTTTCTTTTTACTCAGGATCTTCAGAGCTTCTTCCTCATAACCAGGAGCAATGATTCCATCAGAAACCTGTCAGAATATTATTTCAAAACAAACTCTACCATCAAAACCAGATAATTAGGAACAAAGTTGTATTCTATGATTTTACTGAACATTAACATTTTTCGCAATGTCAAACTGATTAATTACAAATCATTACACAGTGGGTAAAGCAGCATGCTTTACAAGGAGATTCAGATAAGCAGCTTGTAATAAAATTCATATTTCTGCTCCTTGCATAATGGGTCAAAGCAACAATGTAAGACAGATAAGAATACATGCTTTAAAAAACAGGAACACCCTTTTGATCCATGCCCCCTTTCCACATGTTGTTCTTTCCTGTTGAGATCTCACTCTCTGGCAAAGGCTTGCTCTGCAGTCTGTGTTGGTTTGACAACATGACTACGTAATGTCTTGTCTCTTCTTACATTTATTTATCTTATAAGCAGTTCCATATCTTCCTGGATTTCCATTTTTACTTCTGACCAGACTCACAAAGCAGGGACTATTGACTTCAGCACAGTGCAGCTGTAGAATTTCTTAGATAATAAATATTACATTTTAATTTTGTCTCTGACAGCTGTCAAGGTTCTAAAGCTACAATACATTTTATTCTGTAATAAAAAAAGTTTTAACCTACACCTAAATGTCTAAAGAATTATTCATCATGTTGACATTCAAGGTGATGATGATGAATCAATTGCTCACCTCTCTAGATATAATTCTGGCTGTGATGGCATCGCATTTATCAGACAGAGCAATGAAGTCTCCAAATGATGACATTCTGTCAGCACCTAGGTATGAAGAAGAAATTAACTTTCTTAATTCGCAAGATTCTGAAACAACATAAGCTTACAGAACAAATCTACATTCTTAAGTACAAATATTTAGACATTCGCCCAATAATAATTGCAGAATTCTGAAAACAGCTCTCCAGCACTTATCTCCTGACAATGTTTACCAACCTACTTCTCTTAACATACCTATAAACTTACTCTACAATCTTAACTTCAAAAACACAGTATGCAAATTTAGACAAATCAACAAAAATGTATTTACTAAATTAAAAAGAGTACTTTCTAAAACTGTTTAATTCATTAATAATTTTTTAATTTATTAGATTTATTTAACAACGATCCACATTATCTTCTCAAACAATTTAGTACACGATTGTTGTTAAAGGACTTAAATATGTCATGAAGATATCCTAGAATATTTCGCATACCTCGAGCCCTCGCATAGGCTGTGGCTAAAGGAGTGAGTTCATCCCTGAGATCGTCAACCATGCACAGTTTCGCCTCAGCATCCGTGAGAGGAACACCTACAGCGGCACCTGCTGGACTGACGTGCTTGAAAGATGCGGCAGCGGGCAGACCAAGGGATGCTTTCAGCTCTTTGACTAAAGGCCAGGCGTTCAGAGCATCCAACAGGTTGATATAACCAGGACAACCATTCAGAACTAAAGTACAAAAAATCATTTAAAATTAACACAATCAAATTAGATGTACTCAAGTTAACTATTTATCAGAAGTGTCAAAAAACTATCTTTCTCCAACGGATTCATTTTTCTTATCTTTGCTACAATACAGTCAGTACAAATGGACATATCCAGCATTCAATCTCTGGCAATCAACTTTAAGGACAAATAATCATAGCTCTCACTCAAAGAACCATTTCTTAATCCGATTAGCTACACTGAGTTTCCTAGTCACTTTTAAGTACACAAGTCTTTATAGGATTAAAGAAAATTGTCAACTTTCACATGTACTTGCCAAAAACCATAACCAAAATACTACTTCTTTTGCAGTTTTGAAGCAGCACTTCTAACATACAGTAATAGTACAAAAGAGCAACAGTGTATAAATCGAGCTCATACTACACTGCAATATTATCAACTTCTGAAAAGAGTTTAATTCACCTTTCAGCGGCAGTTCCGGTAGAGTTGTGTAGATCTGCGCTGGCTTCTGGTGAGGATTGGTTCCATACCTCAAGGTCAGTTGACTCTCGCCTGAACCATACTGACGACGGAAGTAGTTGGAAATCGCTGCATCATAAGCTGCTGTGTGATTGAATGCCTACAATTGTTACAGTAAACAAATCATATAATGCTGAGCACTACAACTTTTAACTGTTTTCACTTAAACCATGATACAAAATACAAAACAATGCTCTTCATCAAAGCTTTACTTTAAAATATTTTATCTGCTAATCTGATACTCAAAATCAGAATCTAATGGCAATGGTATTAAAGGAAAACTTACAAAACTAAAAAAAGCTGCTAACCTTTAACATGAGCATCTTCCTTGTTTCCAGTGTAGTATCTTTATCCTCAGAGGATTCCAGTTCCTCAACCACCCTAACATGAACATGTGAATTAAATTTATGAGCATTTGGTTAAGCAATCTCATGCATTAAATCATATATTAAATTTAAACAGTCAGTCAACTCATCCTGCATTTCAAAATAGTAAGCGCAAAGGACCTGGAGCTACCCAAATGGAAACGAAGAGACAAATCTCACAAGATTTTCTTTTAAAACAATACATGTTGGCCATATCATAAATGCTATAAAACAATTCATGTATCACTCTAAAATGAAATATTTTCTCCTTTTAAATCAGCCATTGACTGGCATAAGTACCATCACTAAAGAAATTAAGAATTAAAATATCAATATAAATTTATAAACCTGGTATAATCATTAGGGTCACAGACAACGGTAACACGATCATGATTCTTGGCAGCTGCTCGAAGCAAGGTAACACCACCTACAATCATACATTATTTATACAACTTGAGTAACAAACACAATGCAGGAACATGTTCGGCCATGATACGTTTACTGCCATTATTGTCAGAAGAAGCCTAAATATTTAGTCTGCCAATTATCAGACCGCAATTCTTATTAATTAAAAGTTGGTAAGCCTTGGAGCAAAAGCTAAAAACATCAGGACTGCTTTTCTTCAAAACATCACACTTACAGAATACCACAATTCTGATACCTACAAAGACTGAAATAGACTTAGGACTATATTTCTTTTCCACTAAGTACTGCTAACTACAATTAAAAGCATTTCTTCTCAGATATTCATATTAACCTGGAAAACACATTTACCAGGAATAATAAAAATGAAACAGAACACTGGCAGATGAACATCATACACGTATAACAATGCTTCAGTGGTACTATAGGCAATAAAGACCCTTAAGAAAAATAATTATTTTTTAAATTTCTGTTAAAAAATGAATATTTATTTTCTAACCAATATCAATCTGTTCCACAGCTTCTGCTGCTGTAATTGTTTCAACAGCAACCGTCTTAGAAAATGGATACAAATTGTTTACCACAAGTCTACAAAGAAATAACAAATGCTAAAAAAAAGTAAACTTATTAGTTATTGTAATTTCTATCAGTCTTTACATAAGTAATAGAACAACTTAAAACTACAGTAGAATACTAGAAGTCTCACGCTGTTGCATTTCCTATCATCTTAACATATTGATGTAACTTCCGCTAATCTGCTAGCTAGGTAACTGGGCGATACATACGTGTCTCCGTTAAAGAAAATTAGACCACAGCTACCGACTTTGCATGCATTCTAAAACAATAACTCCCTTGTTGCAAAGAAGTTGCTGGACTGGACCGTTACTGGACAACCCTGGACAACAATGCATTGTCAACCCAATTGACACAATTCACTGTAAAGCTTATATACTGTGTTAGTATTTAAATACAAATAGTGAAGTGTTGGGTTAATGAACTAGGTAATGTTATCTAAAAAACCAATAATGTATACGAGCAATGTAAGATTTTGCAACAGTCAGTATAAAAGCTAACATACGTAATGGGGTTGTATCCATGCTGAGCAAGTTCTGCATTATCCGATTCAGTGGATCTTGACAAGATTCCTAGAATTCAAGCCAAAATATTATCAGCAACTTTAGAGTAAACATTTGTATTAATTTAAATGGTCAATTTGTGAAAAAGACAATGTTAAAAGATAAATTTATACAATCTCTTGAAAGTGATAAACACTTTCTAAACAGGAATATACAGATTACACTATGGATTGCATCATGACTATTTCCCCAAAAATCTAAATTTTGGCATATCGGATCACACAAGCACTCCGTTTTAATTTAGAGTTACTTGCATTACACAAAAACCATACAAGGAACCTTTTCCTGAACCGAATTCCAAAATCTTCAGATAGTGTTTTTTAATCTAAGGGTCAACCAACTCTGTACTATTGAATTATTGCAGCTAAGTTACCCAAGAAACATGAAAGTTAACATAGGATTAAAAAGAACTGTATTGTATTTGTTACGCTAAATTAACATTAAGAATCGACTAACCTGCATGTATGGCAGGATGAAGAGTCTTCACCCGTCCACCAAGAAGCTCAGGTGCCTTAGTGTAGACAGAAACATCCCTACGAATTCAAATGTTTTGAAAATTCATTAAGTAGTATTACTTAAATAAGGGGGGCACATATCAAAGAAAATTGTTAACACATTATCCATTTATTCTGAATTATTTGAAATTTATGGAAGCAATGAGTAAACGCCAAGGCATGTCCAGTATACTATTACTAATGTCATTCGTAAAAAAACAAAAAATAAACATGACTAAGCTTAAAGACGTAAGACGAATAAAAACCTAAATGGTTGAGCCAGAAAAGTTCAGAAAATCATAAAGAGAACTAAAACAAAATAAGGAAATTGCATGCTTCATCTATTCACTACAGGAAATAGAGGAGTCAAACTGATGTACTGCAAACAAATGCTGTACCAAGATCCAGTTACAAGTACAAGTCTGCAGCACTTTGCATTATTGTGTAAAAACGAATTACAATGAAAACCAAAGACAGTCAGCAGCATTGTCACGACTAGCATTGACTCACACAACAGGAATGCCAGCTTCCCGCAGAGTGTTTGCAGTTCCACCAGATGCGAGAAGCTCATAACCAATCGCTTGAAGACGACGAGCAAATGGCACAAGACCAGTCTTGTCCGAAACTGTCAGAAGAGCTAAAAGAGAACAAGATATATGAGATAACATACAATGACCTAAGTTCTGTTTAAGAACGATTGACTGGTACAAGTAATTTTAAGCCATAATATCAAAGCACATTTTATACAATCTTAGTAATTAATGTCGTTTTAGTCCAATATAAATCAAAAATACATGAATAAATATTCAAAACTATAACTGATTAAGTACTAACCTAATTTAATAAATCTAAACATAATTTCAGAATCAGGCTCAAACCCTAAATCTAATCAATCACAGCAAACCAGTGATATTTTCATTAACGGGAATAGAAATTAGAAGTAAAATTATGAATTTCCGTTAACGTGAATAAGAACGAAAATTAGGAATTATTTTGAGAACGAGAATAGAATTAGAACTGAAATACGCTTCAGAGAAGTGAAATAAGAATAGAAATAGGAATTATTTCAGAACGAAAATTATTACACTATGATGATTTCTTTGCATGTCTGTATAAAGTCAGACAATCCATTTATGAGAACCATTAAGATCAGTAATCTTCGCGGAAATATTTCACCTCCCCCCCCCAGGACAACTAATTAAGATACTTCGTTTGCTTTCTGAATCACTCAAACAAAGGGGCCATCGTACAGTTTAAAGACACAGGATCGTTAGTCAAACAACCTGACAATTGAGTAATTAATGTGACGGATGACTGGGCACCGCTGAACACAAGGCAAAGGAAGTAAATTACAGGTGCATTGATGCATAGCCTGTATGGGTTACGGGAGGAACGATGGTGAATGTTTGAACATGGGCCTATAGATACTTAAGGTGTGTATTGATCTTGCACACATATCAAGCATCAGCGGCATGCATAGGCTGAAATCGAGTTTGACATTTTGACACCTCAATATGACACATAATAATGTCCTATCATGTTATGAGGATAGGGGGAGGGGTGAGAGGTGTCCATTGGCCATTTTGTGGCTGGCTATTGGAACTTCTGTGATTTTGAAACCGATTAAGGGATCAGAGACTGCGTGCACATTACAATGGCTAACTGCAGCGTGCAGGCAGAATCATAGCACTTGGATGGTATACCCTGTACTGGGGTATTTTAAGGGTAGGCCTAGATGATGTTAGCACAGTGGATATACCTTTCCTCATAATTATTTCAAGATTCATAGCCAATATCATTGATTTCGGACATTTGTCTTAAAAGTAGATATATTGCTGATGGGTGGAAATTTTGACCGCAATTTTCAACATAGGAGATCTGACTTTACAAGTTACACTTGTTGAACTTGTGTTTAGCCGTCGAAGATGGTCCATTCCAGAACTGACATTATTTTAGAACTTTTATTAGGCCCATAGAAATGAAATTATTTCTGAACCTGAATTAGAACTTAAATTATTTCAGAATTTGAATTAGAACTTAAATTATTTCAGAACTTGAATTAGAACTGAAATTATTTTAGAACTTGAATTAAAACTGAAATAGGAATTATTTTCAGAATAGGAATAGAAATAGAACTGAAATTAGAGTCTTAGAACTGAATTAGAACTGAAATTGGGAATTATTTTTAGAACTGAAATATCACTGCAGCAAACCCTAAAATTAAGTCGATGCTAAAAGAACCTGCAGGCATTGCAAGTGGCTTCATGTTCTTTAACTTGAAAAGGCAGGTCTTCTCCATCATTGGTGATCACATTGTACAGTCAGTGCATCCTTTTACAATAAGAATTTGGTAAAGAAGAGGACAATATTTGTTAATGGAACATAACTCTGGGAATCTATTTTTTGGTATCAGCATTGTAGATAGCAGCGTCGATACAAAAATTTTAGCAAAATTAAAAAGTCCTATGTTAAAGAAGATGCTTCAGATTAAACGACGACGAATTATAACTTAAATTTGACATAGAAATACACGATAACAATAAATAAAACGGGAAAACTCAAATATCGTGCAAATGTAGGCTAACTGCATTCACCAAGTTTTCGTTTGTTCTGCTGAACTGCTGAAATCAAATCAAATTCCATTTTCACACAATTACCTAAAATAAAAAGACAAATATCATTCAGACAAAATTATGATTAATTGGGCTTTCTTTAAAATTAATACCCTAAATTCAAAGACTGATTTTCAAATACTTGTCACTTACTTAATTTCCTTATTACGTGCTGGTAAGAAACATTACCCAGGATATGTAACCAGAAATCTTTCTACAAGACAAAGCAAGCGACAAAACAAAGCTCTGCCAGATTCCATATGCTATTTTGACTCTGTCTGCATTCAGTTTGCATACCACCTCCCTCCCACTATCCGTAGTAAGGTCTTATTGGGGTGGGGTATCATCTTCAGCCCTAACGCTACTTTAAGTCTTTTTTATTTCCTCGGGGTTGTCACGCTGAGAGCGCCTCTGAATAGCTAGTCTGTAAGAGGCGCTTTATAAATGTTTATATATAATACAAAAAATTACAATAAAATGGTTACATCAATTAACACGCCCATCTACACAAAGAAATTTCAGGACTGTCTCTGGCGCGAACACGTGCTTCCACAAACGGCCCTACGCTTGCTTTGGCCTACAATCTGATTTATAACTTCTATATCTTATATAAAAACGTTAAGAACGAATTCACACATTATTATGCAGTTGTACATACGAAGAACATACTCTGGACGCAAATATCAGCGAAGAATGCAGACAAATCACAGCCAAACAACAACGCTTAAAATAAACCTCTTGAAATCTGACCTGTATCAAGTAGGCCAGTGGGGTCACGAGGTTTCAGTCAAGCCTCGTGCAGATGGCAGGTCGTCGCAAAAATACGAGTTGGGCTACTTTTTAATGTACTCGCGACCTCGCGATTTTTGGGCTATTCTTTAATCATCACGCGGTTGCTGTATACAATGACAATATGTAGGCTAACAAAAATTATGTCCAGGACAACGCCGATCGAAGCACTGAGCAATTTAATTGTGAGTGAAGGACTTTCCCAATTCCTTACGCGGCGAATTGGATTCGAATCTCGAACCTTACGGCTACAAGGGGCCGTCCATAAAGTATGTCACGCTCCAGGGGGGGGAGGGGGTCCGAGAAAGTGTGAAAGTTTGTGACAGGGGGGAGGGGGGGGTCAGGCCATGTGTGACGTCACACATTTATTTTTTTTTATTGATGTGTATTATATAATTGTCTAGTTTAATTTTTGCAATTTTTGTTTTCAAATTCAATCTACATTGAGTTACTGCTTCAATGAATAACTGTGACAACTGTTTGCAATTAACTATTCTACTATTAAAGTCATTTTAATAATGTGATAGTACTTTTAAGTGGAAACTTTACAGTTTAATAGTGAAGTGTGTTTTAGATTAAATTTGAATAAGGTGTTAATTACAAAAAAATTCGAAAGTGCGACGTACTTTAGGGGGGGGGTCCGAGAAAGTGTGACATACTTTAGGGGGGGGTCCGAGAAGGTGTGACAGTTTGTGACAGGGGGGAGGGGGGGTCAAAAATGGTCAAAAATAGCGTGACATACTTTATGGACGGCCCCCAAGGCAACGACGTCACCACTAGGCTACACCACCGCGCCCCACTACAGTGTAAAATTATGCAGTTTAAGCAATTCACAAGACCTCAGATCACAGAATATCGGAATACATAAATCTTAACTAGCCTACTAACAGAACAGAAGCCTGCGCAATATAGAAGGCGCTAATAGCCTGCCCTTAATTAGTTAGCAAATTAAAAAGTTAACAAAAAGCTAATTAATTAGATAGCAAGGGTGGGTCCGCATACGTAGCTCATGATCAGTTGAGAGAGCGCTGGTCGATTAACTGAGAGTCATCCACGCGACCCGGCCGGGTTCGAGCCTCGCACAGGGCATAGCCTAAAGTTATTTGAATTTTCTGTTAGCTGCCATTGGCGCTTTGCTGTTGCGTTGCTTGACTCAGGTTCTGCTGAAAATAAGATAGCCAACACTTCTGGCTTGGCCGAACCAGGAGTGATCCAGAACTTAGGCTAATGCATGGTGTTAAGCCGAACCCACTGTGTAAAGTCGACCTGCGTGTCGTGCTATAGGCCTATAGTGGGCCGTATTTCGTATAACCTGTAGGCCTAGGCTACCTGTAATCATTCTGCGGTTTGTCAGATTAACCATAACCATAACCACAGTTTTTATTGAAAGTTATTAAAGAATAATATATATTATATGTGGAATAACTTTGATAGCAGCCTACGTGTACGTAGGCCTACGTACAATTTCAAGCACGTCCATCCCTGCCAACATCGAATAATGGGTCCCAAAAGGGACCCATATGGGCAACTTTGTGGGGCCCAGATGGGCCGCCTAGCTGGGCTCGACACCAATTTGGCCACGGGCACCATGTCCGCCCCAAATGGGCAGCCCATCTATCAGCATACATGGGCATAATTTGGGCCCCATTTGGGCAGCCTATATGGGCTTCCTGTATGAGCCCCATTTGGGCCGCCCAGCTGGGCTCGACACCAATTTGGCCACGGGCACCATGTCCGCCCCAAATGGGCAGCCCATCTATCAGCATACATGGGCTTAAGTTGGGCCCCATTTGGGCAGCCTATATGGGTTTCCTGTATGGGCCCCACTTGGGCCGCCTAGATGGGCTCGACACCAATTTGGCCACGGGCACCATGTCCGCCCCAAATGGGCCGCCCACCTATCAGCCTACATGGGCTAAAAATGGGCCCCATTTGGGCCGCCTATATGAAGCGCCTGTATGGGGCCCAGATGGGCCGCCTAAATGGGCTCGACACCAATTTGGCCACGGGCACCATGTCCGCCCCAAATGGGCAGCCCATCTATCAACCTACTTGGGCTAAAAGTGGGCCCCATTTGGGCCGCCTATATGGGCAGCTTGTATGGGGCCCAAATGGGCCGCCTAGATGGGGCCCAGATGGGCCGCCTAGATGGGCTCAACACCAATTTGGCCACGGGCACCATGTCCACCCCAAATGGGCAGCCAAGTATCAGCCTACATGGGGTAAAATTGGGCCCCATTTGGGCCGCCTATATGGGCCGCCTGTATAGGGCCCAGATGGGCCGCCTAGATGGGCTCTACACCAATTTGGCCACGGGCTCCATGTCCGCCCCAAATGGGCCGCCCACCTATCAGCCTACATGGACTAAAAGTGGGACCCATTTGGGCCGCCTATATGGGCCGCCTATATGGGGCCCATATGGGCCGCCTAGATGGGCTCGGCACCAATTTGGCCATGGGATCCGTGCCCGCCCCAAATGGGCAGCCAAGTATCAGCCTACATGGGGTAAAAGTGGGCCCCATTTGGGCCGCCTGTATGGTCCCCACAAGGGCCGCCCAGATGGGCTCGATACCAATTTGGCCATGGGCTCCGTGCCCGCCCCAAATGGGCAGCCTATGCATAAATCCTACATGGGCTAAAAGTGGGCCCATTTAGGCAGCCAATATGGAGGCACAGGATGCCCAGATGGGCCCACTTTAAGCTCATGTAGGCTGATGCATGGGCTGCCATTTGAGGCGGACATGGAGCCCTTGGCCAAATTGACGTCGAGCCATCTGGCGGCCCATGTAGGGTCCATACAGGCGGCCCATATTGGGTGATATAGGCAGCCAACTTCTGTGCTACAACGATAGACATTTTATGAACAATTGGGCACTTCACTGACTACAGTGAAAGTAAAATTGTGCATCACTATATACAGGTGAAATAAATAAAAAATACTACCTATATAAACAAAAATCATAGAAACATAGAAACAAAACCATTGGAGAAAAATTAAATTCTTTGTACATGAGAAACAGCACATAGCGTTTAAAGTTTTTATTAACATCCAATAAGGAATTAATCCTTTGAATCACAAACTTTATTTATGCACCATCAATCCCAAGGTTTTTTTAAGTAGTTAGGTTAAAACATATAATTTAGGCAACTTAGTTTTTTCCTTTTCGAGTGCAAATGTCAAATAGTCCGTCTGACAATATTTAAAATTTTAATAATAGTTTCACTCAATTATTTAAAAATTATACCAAAGACAAGATCAACAGACATTCAGTGTCAGTAAAGTGTAAACTTGACACATATTATAAAGTAAAAGTTTATTGCTGTCAATGTCAACTGCAGCAAAACCACTCTTTTCTTTCAGAGCTCAAATCCATGACTCTGCCCACAAGTCGAGTAGTTAGCTAACTTCCATCTGAGTTCAGGGTAACGTCGAATTTCATGCTCCTTTCACTGCACCTTGACAGAAAATATCATTACAGGCAATTAATTTTCATCATCTCAGACAATTAACAAAAGTCTTTCACAGATTCCAAACAAAGTAAAACTCATCAAAAAATCATTAAAGTTATACTTAATAGTTAGTCCCTTGCACCCAGCAAACTTTGAGTAGCCTTATGATAAAAAATGTAGAGAAAAACTGCTAAGGTTTGTCAGCTCTTTACCTAACTGGAGAAATTCACGAAAGAGAAAGGGATTGTGACCGGGATTATGAGCACATGCTCGTATGCATCTAAATTCAATGTATGTTGCCATTTTGTAGAACCTAAATATTCCAAAAGTTCAGCAGCAAATCTGTACTGCATTGGATCTAATTAGACTCATTTGCAGGATGTAGCATATCAAATAGCCCAAGATGATGTATCAGAGTTGGCCCTGCAATGCACGACAAACATAGGCTCTCTAGTCTCTACCTTGAAAAAATGGAATGGCTTAGAACCAGTGTTATTTTAGTTCCTGCGAATAGAATAAGAATAATAATTTTGTGAATTTCGTTCCATGGAACGAAAACTGGAATAAAAAATAATTCTGGAACGAGAAAAGAATAGGAATAAAAATTTCAATATTTTTCTGGAACGAGAGCGGAATAGAAATAGAAACTTTAAAAAAAATTAATAGTTTTTCGGACTGAATGCGGCTCCTGATTTGTCACCACGCGGCGCTATGATAGTAGCTTCTCCGTATACTCTATCTCATTGTCCGCAATTTACTAATCTTATAAATAGGTCAAATCATCGACTGTAATCATTCATGTTAGACATAACTATGAGAAGTGGAATTGGAAGTGGAACTAGAAATAAAATTTTTCTGGAATTGGAACTGGAACTAAATTTATTTCTAAATAGGAAGTGGAACTAGAATAAGAACGAAATTTATTTATAAAGAAGAACTAAAACTAGAATAAAAATTACAACAATGGAATAGAATAAGAATCGGAATAAAAATTAATGCTGGAACTAAAATAACACTGCTTAGAACTATCCAACGAGCATGAAGCTAAGGAAGGGCGTGCAAAACATATGAAATATATCTTTTTTCAAATAGTAAATTCAGTAAAAAGTTGCCAAAAAGTGCAACTGTACCAGGGATGCAGCACCAAACTACTGAAGAGGATCATCAACTAAACTAAAACCAATTACCCTTCACTCATTATATATATATATATAAAAAATTATATAGGCCTTAAGGGAGGATGGGGCTTTGATATCGTCCAACTGACTCCGCCTCAATTCTCTAAAACCTCAGTTCATTTCGCATGGCACCCACCAGCAGTTGGAAAAGCTACATATGGCAACCCTTGATGCAGCCATAGTTAATTCTGTATTCTCCGCCATGGTCTCGCTGCTTGGGGGGAGGGGGGTGACCAGTGGAGAACATGATGCCCTATATGCGTAATGTTCTCCTCGTGTTCTCCTCAAGCAGCGAGTCGAGTATATTCCCTTGTCCAGTATGGCTATTCCTGCAATGCATCACTCCTCCCACCCATAGCCGGATCGACAGACTTAATATTAGTGCTCGCTACTCCAGTATGGCTATTCCTGCAATGCATCATTCCTCCCAGTCTCCCACCCATTGCCAGATCGTAACAAACATAATATTAAGATCGGCAAACATAATATTAGTGCTAGCTATTTCCGCTCCCTTCGTTCGTCTGACCAAAGTCTGTTCTCAGTCTCTTCTGTCCGAATGTCTACTATAAAGAACCTTGCCATCAGGGTGGTAGGACCTCGCCATGCTGCACTGCAAAAACCTTATGTCTGGGTTCTTTCGGAGAAATCATGACCGGAACCAACAAAGGGGAGGCCATTAACCCTATAGGATGTCTCAACAGAGGTTCAAAAGCAAGCTGAAGTCATTTCATTATTTTTCTAGGACAAAATAATTCCCCCACCTCTGCAAGCAGAATATTGCAGGTCTCGATGGTCTGTATTAGCGGGTATAAAAGCTTATGTTTCAACCAGATTTCGAAGCCATGGTCATTGGCCGGCAGATCTCCATAGCCACGCCTATAAATTAACATTCTCCCCAGAGAATGTCAGGACGAAACCTTGGCATTAAAATACAGGGTGGGCCATTAAAACAAAGACCCCTAAGGTTTTTTGTCAATTTATATCTTGGCCAGAAGTAAGAATTTCTTAATCAGATTTACATGCCTAAAGGCAATTCATATCTACATATCATGGCCAAATTTAAACAAAACACTTCAAACAGAACAACTTTTAGTGAGCCAAAACACTGTTTCTGCCGATACAAAAAACATAGCACAACAAAAAGTCACAAAATTTTATTAAGTCACATCTCAAATTTTTTTTTCATATGAACTTAATAGTGCTTCACAACTTGTGTTTGATGTGTCTAACTCAATTGCCCGAACTTGATATGGGTGCCTTTGTAAAGATCTTGATGGCCTTGTTTATGAGTTTCAGAGGAAAATGTTTCCATATCAACTCCATTAATTTTCTCTTATCGCTCTTGGTTTCAGATTGTCGTATTTTTCCAGCTTTCCACACTTGATAACCCAATGGGTTCAAATCCGGAGATTTGGAGGGCCATTACCTTCACTCAATGACACCATTGAGCCCATCTTCTTTCATCAACGGCATATTTCTTAACTCCCAATTTAACTCTTAATTTCTGCGCTCTCACTGATTATCTGAGAAAGTAGACATTTTATAGCTTAAGCTCAAAGGCATCAATGTTCAGGAAGTGTCTGAAAACACATTTTGTCTGTCACTGACACCTTGGACATTTTAGTATTATTTTTAGATATTTCAATTCTATTGTTTTAATAACTAAGTTTATTAATCTGACAGATTATTTATTTATCAACTTATTCGTCATCTTGCCACGTGACTTCACAGTGACACTCAGCTATGCCACTAATGCAAGTACAGTTTCTTTTATAAACAATTATAATAATGATAATCTGGAAATATCAAGGCTATTTGATAACAATTATTTAAGATGAGACTTAATTAAATGATCGTACTACTTTTTGTTGCGTTATGTTTTTGATTCGTCAAAAAAAGCAGTGGGAGAACTCAATAAAAGCGATATAAATTTTGTTCTGCATCAAATATTTTGGTGAAAATTTGCATTGTGCACAAATAAGAATTGGCCTTAAGCCTGAAATATGATTAAGAAATTATAACTTCTGGACAACAGTGGCAAAAACCTTAGGTGGGTCTTTTGTATGCCCATCCTGTACATGTGATGATGGTTCTCTGCCCGAAGGCAGGTTCATTGGCTTTACGCCTCTGGGGATGAGATGAGTGAGGTGGTTTCCAGTTGCCTTCCCCACAAGACAATGATGGGTAAGCAACTTGCCCAAGGTCGGTCCGCAGTAGCTTGCGCCACCGCGTCCCACACCGTATGATTAAGAAATTATAACTTCTGGACAACAGTGGCAAAAACCTTATTAGGTGGGTCTTTTGTATGCCCATCCTGTACATGTGATGATGGTACTGAGATATCGAAATCTCTGAATGTCAACTCCCAGCCTGGGGCTTGAACCGCAGTCCATTGTATCCAACAGACGAATTCCGTTCGCACTTATCGGTGTAGCTAACTAGGCAAGTCCTAGTAAATGTATGTATTGTATTCTCTAAATAAGTAAAGTTTAAAAGCAAGAAATACTGTACAGAGCATACCTTTGTTGCTGCTTCAATGATGGTGCTGAAGGTCAATATGTTGCTGATCCTGGAAATCTCAGCATGGACCGGCATGTATAATAAGACAACAGAACCCAAAATTAGGACACAAAAAATGTTGTAAAAAAGTAGGCCTACAATAACATTTTTGCAGAAACGGCTAAGAAATTGCAATAATAATTTTTCTAGTAGCAGACCCTTGCACCAAACAGTCTCATATATTTCACAAAGTACAATAAATTTCCCGCAGGTATATGTATTTATGTATATAGGTCTCACTAGATTATTAAAAAGAGCACATAAACTCGGTTACCTAAATGCGCTTTACATTATTTTACAAGTTATGCAGTAATCTTAATTAAACTTAACTACTAACTGAGCATACAGCTTTGCAATTACATGGCGCTAATAGCAGCCTACAAATCAAATCCGCCCAACAGGGTCTCGAACTCACTACCTCTCGCACTCTACGCCAGCGTGTTATCCATTGTGCTGCCGGGCGCCAGAAATCTACAGGACATCTGCCAAAATGCCATCTCAGAACCCGCAAGCTGAATTTTCTTGAATTTTCATGACCGATATGAGAAAGTGTAGGTGCAAGAAATTTCTAACCTGTTCATATTCTGATTTAGCAAGTAATTGGCTCCTACTGGATGTAGTTTTTATGGTATTTGATTGCATATTTTTTCATACTGACATGCTAATCTTTGTCAAACTGACGAACGGCGATCAACTTCACCAGGCGACATTGGGAAAATGGACAACTGGAATTTATCTTAATTTCATATTTGTGAAAAGTGCATGCTAGAAGCATTCTGGTGATATAAAAATCATCTTGGTGCTCAGAAGCATTCCGGAGTATTGCTTTATTGAATATTAGCTATAATTTCCATGTCGCGACTAGCCAGAAAATTTACATTCAAAT
Source organism: Lumbricus rubellus (assembly GCA_945859605.1). Taxonomy (NCBI): domain Eukaryota; kingdom Metazoa; phylum Annelida; class Clitellata; order Crassiclitellata; family Lumbricidae; genus Lumbricus; species Lumbricus rubellus. Next base: position 15,996,361 of record OX243813.1, read on the forward strand.
ACCACATTAAATTACATCCAGTAGGAGCCAATTACTTGCTAAATCAGAATATAAGCAGATTACCAATTTATTGCATCTACATTTTCTCATATCGATCAGGCAAATTCAAGAAAATGCAGTTTGCGAGTTCTGAGATGGCATATTGACAGGTGCCCTGTAGGGTCTGTACTCAAGTCACAGTCAGTATAATAGGCTTACTAGATCACCACCAACTTGCTGAATACAGCAGTGAAAACCTCATGACCCTAGCTGCTCTACTTTTCGAGATATTTCATGTTGAATATAGCCGCACAGAACATTTCGCGAAATCAGACGCAAAAAATGGATTACCCCACCTCACTTTAGGATGGCAGGTAATCCCGCAGTTTAGCGTCCTTAAATTTTTCAACGGGTATTTTAACGTAAATTATTTATGACCCTTTCCGGAAGTTGCGTGCAACAAGTGGGCAATAAGACAGCACGCAAAAATAAAAAAGTAAGTAAGTAAAAGTCCAGCTTTTCAATTGCATCAGTTGTTTCATGAATCCAACTTCTGTTTCAATAATAATTATTTTTCATCAATCCAGGTCCAATTTAAGCTAGACTATTTTTTATTAACCCAGCTTCTATTTCTCGCCCGTTATTTTCATCAACCCAGTTTCTATTTCAGATATAAAAAATACCCACATCCAGCTTCCATTACTTAAGCGTTTTTCATTAATCCGGCTTCTATTTCAGATCTAGAAATACCTTCATCCAGCTTCCATTTATCATTTTGAACTTATGACCGAAGTCTTGACGTCTTGCCCACTTGACGCACGCAACTTCCGGAAAGGGTCATAAATAATTCACGATGTTAAAATACACGTTGAAAAAATTAACGACGCTAAACTGCGGGATTACCAGGTGGCATATCTCGGCCAAATTTTGAAATATCTCATAAAAATTTTGGATTTATGCCTAGAAATGGAGGACAAAAAGATGGTAAAATTTTCAGCAAAATATAAGGTTGAAGGTGGGAAAATGTCAAAAATTTGGTTGATTTGGCGTGGAATGACCCTGATGAACAATCGTCGATACGTCGCGCTCTAATTTTATTGCATTCATTGGCAGCCATGTTGTCTGGCGGTCTGCTAGTATTCCGTATTGGACGGCCGCCACTGGCGGTCCGCTAGTATTTGAAATTCGAGGGCCGCCTGGCGGTCCGCTAGTCATAGCCATTAGGCTATTCCTAACCCTAAACTAAATGAGCTCTCGGTTATCCTTCGTCAAATACCTATTAGCCTTTCTACTTCTACTTCATTTCTTTCTCTTCTCAAGACTGTCTTATTCGACCGGGGTTGGACTGGGAGCTCTCCTGAGTAGTAACCTTGAAGGAGCGCTATATCAAATTCTCAGTAAATAAAAAAATAAATAAATAAACTACCCTCACGACCCATAACATGATCATAGCCGACGCTCTCGACGCCTAGTCTGACCCCATCTGTCGTCACGATTCACGACCCTTAAACCTGAACCTGACCGACTCCTCGGTTCCGAATGCTATAATTATGCCCAAAATCGCATTCAAAGACTGCATGCAATCAATTGCATCGCCATAACTTTTGTAAAAGAATAAAACAGTGGACTGGTCCACGAGATGACGAGCACTATAATAAAAGCAAGAAATAATTTTCGACACATGTGCAATTCGTTAAAAAAATAAACTACTCGACTTACCTTTAGCATCGTCGACCATCATTTTCTAAATTTCAGAATAAAGTCTCTAAAACCTGAGATGGATATAGATTAAAATCAGTGAATTTAAAATTTTCAGTCACGTTGTGAGCATCAGAACGGAACCGGAAATGATGTTGTAGAGAGGGAGTAAGTGCCGGGTCCAGCGTTGCCACTCTCCCAAAAAAAAAACCAAGTTGGTCGGTCGAATAAACCCAAGAAAATCCAAGTTGCCCAAATCTTCGAAAACTTTCATGAATTTTCGTCAAAAAATTTCTGACGACCTTTTTTTTTTAGTCATTTGCCCAAAATCTTTAGAAATGTCTAAAATAATTCCCGTTCCGAAGCAAAAAACCCCAGTTTTCCCTGAAAAAGCCCACGTTTTTCCCGAAAAAACCCCATTTCCCAAGTTCGTGGGAAAAAAATCCAATATTTTTTGTGGCCAAAAAAAACCAAGAAAAAACCCAAGTTCTTCGCAAAAAACCTCATTTCCCAAGTTCGCATCAAAAAACCCAAGATCTTGTGAAAAAACCCAAGGAGTGGCAACGCTGGCCGGGTCATCAGAACTGTGCAGTAGAATATTAAAATTCAATTCAATTTTCATTTAATCAAGACTTCACGCTGGCAAAACGCAGCCTGTTACATACAACAAAAATTTAACAAAGGTTTTATGTTCAAGTTCTGATCATATGCAGAACAAATAAATATTGGGTTTGAATTAATAGCCTAGGCATAGGCCTAGGCCTAGAAGGTTTTGTGGTATATTGTAGGTCTTGCTAGGCCAAATAATCTTTTTGAACAGTACTCTAGATATAACGATGCAATTATCTTTTTCCCCCGCAAGGTCTTGTTTATAAGTGCACTTTTTGGGACCTGCTCCTGCTCCTTGTATGTTCTGCAACTCCTGAAATTCCACGGTCACAATACAAGGGAGTGGACCTGGTGATGCACGATGTCGCAAGAGCAACGACTGTACGTGTTCCGTCTCCTCTATCCGAAACCCGCTTGGTGAGTCATCACTAAACCTCATAACAAAATGAGACTCCATAGATTTCTGCAAAGAATTCGGCGCACGGACTATATGCCAGAAATGCACCCCACATCTTTGACATGGTGCACGTCTCTGAGCAGCAATGCATGCCCTCTGCCAGCATATCCATACAGTGCGCATCTCAAAACTATGTGGGCTCATGGGCATGGGCTAGCACATATCCGCCCCAACTGGGCAGGACATGAGAAGCCCATTTCCCCGATAAAATTCTATTTGGGAAATAGATGGGCTTGTGGGTTAGGGCTGCCCACACCGAGCCCATCTGGGCCTGAAATCAAAAGCCCATTAAAAAACACTGTGACGTCAGATTTTTCAGTGGGCGACGAGTGGGCTGATGGGCATGGGCTGCCCACATGAAGCCCATGTAGAATTGAGGTGAGAAGCCCATTAATCGGCTAGTGTCATTTTGAACATTTGAGTGGGCGAGCATTGGGCCCATGGGCATGGGCTGCCCACATGAAGCCCATCTAAGATTGACTTGAAAAACCCATTAACTGACTTCTTTTATTCTCAACATTTGGGTGGGCGAGCATTGGGCTCATGGACATGGGCTGCCCACATGAAGCCCATCTAAGATTGACTTGAAATGCCCAATAACTGACCTCTTCTATTCTCAATATTTGGGTGGGCGAACGATAGGCTCATGGGCATGAGCTGCCCACATGAAGCTCATCTAAGATTGACTTGAAATACCCATTAACTGATCTCTTTTATTCTCAACATTTGGGTGGGCGAGCATTGGGCTCATGGGCATGGGCTGCCCACATGAGGCCCATCTAAGATTGACTTGAAATGCCCATGAACTGACCTCTTTTGTTCTCAATATTTGGGAGGGCGAACGATGGGCTCATGGGCATGGGCTGCCTACATGAAGCCCATCTAAGATTGACTTGAAATACCCATTAACTGATCTCTTTTATTCTCAACATTTGGGTGGGCGAGCATTGGGCTCATGGGCATGGGTTGCCCACATGAAGCCCATCTAAGATTGAATTGAAATGCCCAATAACTGGCCTCTTTTGTTCTCAGTATTTGGGTGGGCGACCGATGGGCTCATAGGCATGGGCTGCCCACATGAAGCCCATCTAAGATTGACTTGAAATGCCCAATAACTGACCTCTTTTGTTCTCAATATTTGTGTGGGCGCACGATGGACTCATGTGGGCATGGGCTGCCCACATGAGGCCCATCTAAGATTGACTTGAAATGCCCACGCACTGACCTCTTTTGTCCTCAATTTTTGAGTGTGCGAACGATGGGCTCATGGGCATGGGCTGCCCACATGAAGCCCATCTAAGATTGACTTGAAATGCCCAATAACTGACCTCTTTTGTTCTCAATATTTGTGTGGGCGCACGATGGACTCATGTGGGCATGGGCTGCCTACATGAAGCCCATCTAAGATTGACTTGAAATACCCATTAACTTACCTCTTTTATTCTCAACATTTGGGTGGGCGAGCATTGGGCTCATGGGCATGGGCTGCCCACATGAGGCCCATCTAAGATTGACTTGAAATGCCCATGAACTGACCTCTTTTGTTCTCAATATTTGGGAGGGCGAACGATGGGCTCATGGGCATGGGCTGCCTACATGAAGCCCATCTAAGATTGACTTGAAATACCCATTAACTGATCTCTTTTATTCTCAACATTTGGGTGGGCGAGCATTGGGCTCATGGGCATGGGTTGCCCACATGAAGCCCATCTAAGATTGAATTGAAATGCCCAATAACTGGCCTCTTTTGTTCTCAGTATTTGGGTGGGCGACCGATGGGCTCATAGGCATGGGCTGCCCACATGAAGCCCATCTAAGATTGACTTGAAATGCCCAATAACTGACCTCTTTTGTTCTCAATATTTGTGTGGGCGCACGATGGACTCATGTGGGCATGGGCTGCCCACATGAGGCCCATCTAAGATTGACTTGAAATGCCCACGCACTGACCTCTTTTGTCCTCAATTTTTGAGTGTGCGAACGATGGGCTCATGGGCATGGGCTGCCCACATGAAGCCCATCTAAGATTGACTTGAAATGCCCAATAACTGACCTCTTTTGTTCTCAATATTTGTGTGGGCGCACGATGGACTCATGTGGGCATGGGCTGCCTACATGAAGCCCATCTAAGATTGACTTGAAATACCCATTAACTTACCTCTTTTATTCTCAATATTTGGGTGGGCGAGCATTGGGCTTATGGGCATGGGCTGCCCACATGACGCCCATCTAAGATTGACTTGAAATGCCCAATAACTGACGTCTTTTGTTCTCAATATTTGGGTGGGCGAACGATGGGCTCATGTGGGCATGGGCTGCCTACATGAAGCCCATCTAAGATTGACTTGAAATGCCCATGAACTGATCTCTTTTGTTCTCAATATTTGAGTGGGCGAACGATAGGCTCATGGGCATGGGCTGCCCACATGAAGCCCCTCTAAGATTGACTTGAAATTCCCATTAACTGACCTCTTTTGTTCTCAATATTTGGGTGGGCGAACGATATGCTCATGGGCATGGGCTGCCCACATGAAGCCCATCTAAGATTGACTTGAAATGCCCATTAACTGACCTCTTTTATTCTCAACATTTTATTCTCAACAATCGTTCGCCCACCCAAATATTGAGAATAAAAGAGGTCAGGTAATGGAAAATCAAGTCAACCTTAGATGGGCTTCATGTAGGCAGCCCATGCCCATGAGCCCATCGTTCGCCCACCCAAATATTGAGAACAAAAGAGGTCAGTTATTGGGCATTTCAAGTCAATCTTAGATGGGCGTCATGTGGGCAGCCCTTGCCCATGAGCCCAATGCTCGCCCACCCAAATATTGAGAATAAAAGAGGCAAGTTAATGGGTATTTCAAGTCAATCTTAGATGGGCTTCATGTAGGCAGCCCATGCCCATGAGCCCATCGTTCGCCCACCCAAATATTGAGAACAAAAGAGGTCAGTTCATGGGCATTTCAAGTCAATCTTAGATGGGCCTCATGTGGGCAGCCCATGCCCATGAGCCCAATGCTCGCCCACCCAAATGTTGAGAATAAAAGAGGTCAGTTAATGGGTATTTCAAGTCAATCTTAGATGGGCTTCATGGGGGCAGCCCATGCCCATGAGCCCAATGCTCGCCCACTCAACTGTTGAAAATTACACTAGCCGGTTAATGGGCTTCTCACCTCAATTCTACATGGGCTTCATGTCGGCAGCCTGTGCCCATGAGCCCATCGTTCGCCCACTCAAATATTGAGAACAAAAGAGGTCAGTTCATGGGCATTTCAAGTCAATCTTAGATGGGCTTCATGTGGGCAGCCCATGCCCATGAGCCCATCGTTCGCCCACCCAAATATTGAGAATAGAAGAGGTCAGTTATTGGGCATTTCAAGTCAATCTTAGATGGGCTTCATGTGGGCAGCCCATGCCCATGAGCCCAATGCTCGCCCACCCAAATGTTGAGAATAAAAGAGGTCAGTTATTGGGTTTTTCAAGTCAATCTTAGATGGGCTTCATGTGGGCAGCCCATGCCTATGAGCCCAATGCTCGCCCACTCAAATGTTGAAAATGACACTAGCCGGTTAATGGGCTTCTCACCTCAATTCTACATGGGCTTCATGTGGGCAGCCCATGCCCATGAGCCCATCGTTCGCCCACCCAAATATTGAGAATAGCAGAGGTCAGTTATTGGGCATTTCAAGTCAATCTTAGATGGGCTTCATGTGGGCAGCCCATGCCCATGAGCCCATCGTTCGCCCACCCAAATATTGAGAATAGAAGAGGTCAGTTATTGGGCATTTCAAGTCAATCTTAGATGGGCTTCATGTGGGCAGCCCATGCCCATGAGCCCAATGCTCGCCCACCCAAATGTTGAGAATAAAAGAGGTCAGTTAATGGGTTTTTCAAGTCAATCTTATATGGGCTTCATGTGGGCAGCCCATGCCTATGAGCCCAATGCTCGCCCACTCAAATGTTGAAAATGACACTAGCCGGTTAATGGGCTTCTCACCTCAATTCTACATGGGCTTCATGTGGGCAGCCCATGCCCATGAGCCCATCGTTCGCCCACCCAAATGTTGAGAATAAAAGAGGTCAGTTAATGGGTTTTTCAAGTCAATCTTAGATGGGCTTCATGTGGGCAGCCCATGCCTATGAGCCCAATGCTCGCCCACTCAAATGTTGAAAATGACACTAGCCGGTTAATGGGCTTCTCACCTCAATTCTACATGGGCTTCATGTGGGCAGCCCATGCCCATGAGCCCATCGTTCGCCCACCCAAATATTGAGAATAGCAGAGGTCAGTTATTGGGCATTTCAAGTCAATCTTAGATGGGCTTCATGTGGTCAGCCCATGCCCATGAGCCCAATGCTCGCCCACCTAAATGTTGAGAATAAAAGAGGTCAGTTAATGGGTTTTTCAAGTCAATCTTAGATGGGCTTCATGTGGGCAGCCCATGCCCATGAGCCCAATGCTCGCCCACTCAAATGTTGAAAATGACACTAGCCGGTTAATGGGCTTCTCACCTCAATTCTACATGGGCTTCATGTGGGCAGCACATGCCCATCAGCCCACTCGTCGCCCACTGAAAAATCTGACGTCACAGTGTTTTTTAATGGGCTTTTGATTTCAGGCCCAAATGGGCTCGATGTGGGCAGCCCAAGCCCACCAGCCCATCTATTTCCCAAATACAATTTTATTGGGACAATGGGCTTCTCATGTCCTGCCCAGTTGGGGCGGATATGGGCTAGCCCATGCCCTCGAGCCCACATAATTTTGAGATGGGCTCTATATGGGCATGCTGGCAGGGATCCGGTGACTCTGTTCTCTCCATATGCCAGTTCATTCATTCATTCATTCATTCATTCATTCAGAGCATTTATATAGCGCCCGTTCAAGAAACTACTCAGAGGCGCTCCCAGCCCAACCACGAACAAAGAAAAAAGACTTGACGGACTTGTAGAACGCAGCCGGATGGACCACAAGTAGGGCCTAGTGAGCGAAGCGTAGGCTAACCGGGAGGTCGTTCCAGACAGTAGGCCCCGCGACCGAGAAAGCACGGCGCTGCTTAATAGCCAAGCGAGCCCGCGGGACCAGAAGCTCACCTTTAGACGAAGAGCGAAGTAGGCCTACACGACGCGCTGCAACGTCAGAGACTGGACAGCACAGATCACGCCATGCGCAGTGTGTCATCGAACGCGCAATAATCACATATTAGGGCCTAAAGCCTAGGTCTAGGCTATTGAGCATTCAGATTCCGGTTGTAGTGTACAGTTATCTGAGTTGTGGCTTATATGGGGATCGAGGGACTCGGGAGGATCGAGGTCGTGAAGAATGTGCCAAGGATTTAAGAGTAGGCCTATTCTATAGAGTGGAAGAGAGCAGCTAGATTTCGATTCAGCTCTAGAACAGAGTGCGTAAAAAACTAGGAAATCCGCTAAGAAGAAAGCTTGAACGGGTCAATTTGTTAAAAGACCGTTAAGACGTTTGCGCTCCATGGCAAAAAGAGATGGTTTGAAGTCATTCACCAGAGCTTTTTTAACGTGCATGTTTACAAAAATGACCGCAGCATCTCGTCTCGCAAAAGTTACGCCATGAAGTAATGACTCCGTAGTGATAAATAATCTGAACGTCCGAACGTGCGTTTTGCGATATACGGTCTTTACTCTTTTGATGCAACGCTTTCTTTGAGGTAATATAATATTTTGTGGACTCTGTAAAAGCACACACTAATCATCTTCGATATGATTATGAAACAGTGTCGTTAAGCCCTGTAAAAGCATAAAAAAGTTTTGATCAGTGACATTCATTGACGATCCTCGAACACTTGTCAAAAAATCTGAGTAGAGAGCTTTAAGGGGCTCAATAGAAATGGAGAAATAAATAAAATGAAAAGTCTGATTATTATTTCTTTCAGACAATTTTTCACCGGGTAACGATAATCTCAGCTTTTGGGATGACGTTGTTAGGATGGCGCTTTAAAAATTATGTTTTCGTTTGAAGAGTTGTGAAGACATTAATTTTAAGCAATGCATGACGGAATTTGAAAATTATGGAGAAGAAATTCTAACTTTTGGCGATAATTCTCCAATTAATTGTGATGTGCTGACACATTTTGATCTGAATATTCATGACCTTTTGCAGTCTGAATATTATGATTTGAATGAAAATATGATGAGCTGTGGGTAATCCCGAAGACTGGCTGCCCGTACTCCAAACAATATGGTCGTTAACGAATGCAATAAAATAGAGCGCCGCGAACTATGGCAGCTACCTAGCGACGACATCTAGCGACTGCATTCCAACATACAAACCGAACGGCTGCTTGCCGATAGTATAAAAAGCAAAGTTTAATGTCAAATAAATGCGTAAACGCAAAGTTTAATGTCGTATAAAAATACAGCTACATATGAAACAGTAATTGTCACTTTTAATATGTTCTAACGATAAAGCTACTAGGCCTTTGGTCCTCTACTACTAGGCCTGTAGGCCTCTAGGCACGGACGTAAGTGTTCCAGTTTAATAATGAAAATGTGACGTGGTCTATGAGAAGGTACCCAGTCTCCCAAATGGAGTTATTGACGGATTTGAATACACAGATAGATAAGAAACAAAATGACACCAAAATGAACCTGATAGCATAAGTAGTTTCTGAGATTTTGCATTTTGACTGACAGTAACTCGTTCGGTCAAAATTTGTTAATTTCTGAGAAAAAACGAGCTGAAGATGATGCATAGAATTGGAAATGCAATTCTATAAACAAAACACACATGTTAGTTTCATGAAGCGTTTTCAAACATTGCTAACAATAATACTAACAGAGTAACAAGGGGAAAATTTTTTTTGCACACTACAGTCACCATTTTAATTTTTTTTAGTAGGATTGAAAAGGTACCCAGTCTGTGTTCATTGATTACATTGTCTTTATAATGTTAATACTTATTATTAATGTTCAATTATAGTAGAAGAAAAGTAATTATTTCTAGTACTCTGATGATTATTGGATTTTGATTAAATTTTCCTTTTTGTACTTTATGAAATCAAACCAAATTTAGGTTTCCGTTAGCAAAATCTGCAAAAACAGTAAACAAAAATAACGAAGCAAGTAAATTAGCAAGACTAGTAGCACGACTTATACTAATACGAATAAGAGGACTTCACTACAGCTTTGTGGGTGAGGCGTTTGGATCTGCTTTTCGTTTAGGACAGGCAGGCTGTCCCCGGATTACTCTATTTATATGTCCAGTTTCACCACAAAATGAACATGTTTGAGGCTTTCGTTTTGATAGTGGCAGTACAATTGGAACATCTTCTGATTCTGAATCTGACATCTCTGTCTTCTTTCGCTTGCTTGTGCTCTGTTTATATTTTTATAATATAGTTTCAGCGAATGTATGTCGTCGACACTGTGGCTTTGGACAAATCACTTCCTGTGCTCTGGATGGAACTAAATCACGTATGTTTTCGAACAAATACCATTGCCGATCTGGGCTTAATCCGACTGGCTGAAGTACAGCTGGTTCTGAGTTCTCGGTTTGTTCAATATCAACCAGCAAGGTGAATGTAATTTCATTTGAACCTGAGAATTCTCTGCATTGAACCTTTCCTGGTTTATCTGACGAGAATACGAAATGGTGAATTTTTTTAGATTTGGTATAGTTTTCCATTTACTGAATTTGGCATTCCAGTCAAATGATTGAATATAAACATCTCCTAATTCACTGCCAACAACAACTGCTTTGTTCAGTTTTGTTATGGGAGTGCTGTCTTCTATTGATTGTGCAAATTCCTGGGCAGTGCAAATTTCTGTTCTGCGAAACTTCGACTTGATGACGCCGAATCCACCATCTGGCGAGAACTTGGTGTGACCGACAGGAAGGAATGATATCACGATCTTTTGGTTTAGTCCAACAATGACTCGCCAGCACAAGTAAGCCATCATTTTATTGTTCTTATTCTGTCCTACGCAATTGTCTGCATGCATGAATAATTCTTTTTCGCCCAAGTTGTAATTTTTCAGGTAATAATGAACATAGCTAATTACCGTGTTAGCTCCTTTTCCAGTCTGAACTGCTTCTGGGATCACAAAGTTGACTTGAACATGTGCTGCTTCATTCTGAATGCCAAATATGCCTAGCTTGTAAGGTGTTAGGAAATATATTGGACCTGGTTGGTCAGGAAGATTCGGTATATGTACCTGCTGGGCATAATCAAATGATATGTGAGTGTTGCCATTGAAGGTACACGGCTCATAGTTGGACAGTTCTTTTGTTGGGTGATTATTAAAACTGGTTCGAGAACGTTCAATTGATTCATTGTAAACATTTCGTTCAACTTTTACGTTCGTTAAATGTGCCATAGATTTCTCAATACGTTCCATTTTTTCATCATCACCCAAGTTCGACATAAAGTTCACTTTGACAATACTCTGTTGACAAACGAGACACAAATCGGTTCTAGGGCGTTGTATAATGATATTTGGTAAAGTTGATTTCCAGATTCGTTTGAACGTCGATTCTGAAACTGCATTTTTAATTTCACCACAACTGCATTTGTACATGGCATATAAGGAGCGCTTACTGTCGGATGACGGCAAGAGCTTTAAAGTTTTGAAATCATCTTGATTAATACTTGGGATTCTTCCTGGAAGAACTAAGGAATTGTTCTCTGCATAATTTTTGAGGAAAGTAATTACGTTTTCAACATCGGAATAAGACAATGATTTGCAGCTGACATGGCTGTTGCCATGTTGAAATGGTGCGATGCCAGTTGTTGCAACTCTCTTTATCAAAAGTCTTAATCTCTTTCTCCCGATACCATGCAAGAACAGAAATGTGTTACGGCATACAGAATATCCATGAAATTTGTATTCAATTAATTTTTTCTTCCTCTCACCTATCCCTACTGGCGACCGATGCTTCTCCATCAGCTTGTCATCTAAGTGAATTAAGGCATTCAATTCTGCAGCTATTGCATCATTTAATTTATTTTCGTGGTCACAACGGTAATCCAATTCGAAACACTGTAGCCTGAAATCAAGAATTTCACTTGCACTGAATTGCACAACACACGGTTTATTTTTGAAAGCTTTTCTACAACCGCACCCTTTCTTGATGAATTCTTGAACAATTTTCATATCCTCAGACACAATCAATCCCGGGAAAAAAGTTTCAATCAATGCTGATTTGTTGTCCTCTTCAAAAACCCCAGATGACTTACTACTCTTGTTCTCTTGTGACGAGGGTACCTGCTCGGTTGACAGAAGGGTTCCATCGTTCGCTTGTGACGAGGGTACCTGCTCGGTTGACAGCAGGGTTCCATCGTTCGCTTGTGACGAGGGTACCTGCTCGGTTGAATGCAGGGTTCCATCGTTCTCTTGTGACGAGGGTACCTGCTCGGTTGAATGCAGGGTTCCATCTTGCTCGGTTGTCGTCAGAGCGTCATTGTCTTCGTCCTCATCGCTACAGTCACTGTCACTTTCTACGCCACGATCAGTGAAGAAATCGTGTAAGGCATCACGAGCTTCTACGGCATTCAGATGTAACCCGGACTTCGTTAACTTATTCAGCATCGATGCTACTGCAGCATCTTCCATTATCTGTGAAAAGAAATTATAGTATTAATAATAATATCAGCATGTGACAATAATAAATAATGTGTGTGTTTCCACTTTGACGAGGGCTTATGACAACATTGGCCGTTGCCTTCGCAAGAAATTTGATCATTGGCATGAATTTTTACTGCTACTGTGCCTGCCCATCCGGGACTTTTGTTTGGCGTAATACATAATAATTATTATTGTCACATGCTTATAAAATTATTCATTAGATAGTCTGCAACGTGATTGGTACATGGTACAGCTTTATTTCCCATTATTGTTAATTAATAATAATTTCTGACTTTTCGAAGTATAGGTAATCACGTTATTGGATATTAACTGAAAAGGTACCCAATCCACATAACAGTTTATCACTGCTGTTTGTATTATTATCCGCCATAGTTTTTCGAAGGAAATGCTAAAATTAATCGAAAAAGGAATAATAACAGTCTCCTTACTGTACTAGACCACTGTAGATTACTAACAACTCCACTGAAGCACATGAACAATTCGGTTTTCGGCCAAATTCAACCTTAAAACAACTTCTTTGCCTTTTAACAGCATGAAAATGAAATTCGGAAACGAAATTAAACGCAACACGTGGTCTATTGCACAAAAGGAAATAGTTTTCCCTTGACAATAATAGATAAACTTGGTTTTTATAGCGCTGAACTTTTTCTTAAGATTGGGTACCTATTCACTACAATTATTAAAAAGTTCTGTCATTTCGCCAAGGTGTAACTGGAAAAAATAGTTTTTTCTTAATTAATTATGTAGAAGAAGAATAATAGTACGGATTACTGAATTTTCGTTTTTAGTCAACTCTGACACCTGCAATGCTTAAAAGTGATTTTACTCGATAACTGTGAAGGGAGACTGGGTACCTTCTCATAGACCACGTCACATTTTTGTCTCTAGGACAAGCACTTCAAAACAATAGTCGACAAAGATTATATGTTCCAAGGACACCATCTCTGAAATTTACACAACTGTACTAAATGTTTCTTTCTTAAATCTGTTGATTTACTTGAATTTGCTTACAGCCATTCGCATCGCCATACTTTTACTGCCAAGTTCACCATTTCCCTCTCTCTTTGCATGTTCTTTCAGCAATGCCCGCTGATCCTTGGCCCAGATACGTAAGCGAAGTGTAACAAATCGCCCAATAATCACGTGCTTCACGTTGTGACACATCGGCAGGATAACATCTGCACAAGTGTCCTGAATTTCGATTGACAAGAGTTTGCGCACATTCTTCTTGTGATGCAGAAGATTGAAGTTCACCGAGCGGAAAATCTTCTCTGCCTTCTGTAACATTTCAAAAACCTGAGGGCTACATGAAACTAAACACCCATCCCTGTAGGCCTTCAACTTTAACAGCAAAGCATGATCCCCAACAAAAGCGTTGTCTTCACACTTAATAGCGGGAATGCATGTTTTGTAGGTTTCTGTTTGACTTCAGAACACGCGAGACAATGTATCCTGCTAGATAGTAAAGTGAAGCGAGGTCTGCATTTGAGAGGGATTTGGTGATATCCGTAAATGACAACACTTCAGGAAGTTCATTATCAGCATCAGAATGTGCAGCCTTGCTCACCGATACAAAATCAGCAAGATAGGCACTGTCGCTGATGTTGTAGCTGGAGGATAGTTTTATCCGAAGAAACTGTGAAGCAGACAGAAGCCGCAGTTTGTTTTTAAACTCCAGTGGAGATGGAACTGGGTTGTTTGTGCGTACACAGGAAAACAAGTTCTCAATGCAGTCAGATGTCAAGCGAGACGTGAGGACGAATTGGTAACCAGATGCAAGGAGATGCTCAGTGACGCTGATTATGGATTGTGTGGTTAGGATGATGCCGGTCTGGACTGGCTTCCATACTCCTTTATTCCCAATGGACAGAGTTTCAAATAGTTTGATAATTCGTCTGAGAAAATCCATTGCTTCTCTGTACTTAACTGGATCTTTCATGCTGAGAGCCATTATCCTGCGTCGAGAAGAGACCAGATCAAACCATTTGTTCACTTGCTTTAGAAACCACGCGGTTGTCAGAAGGTCAGTACTTTGGCCCTGTCCCTTTACCAAGTACTCAAGCCCAGCAGCGTTGGAATGGCTGAAAAAACTCATAGCATTTGAGACTTTCATTTTCTCAAAGTGGCTAGGAGTGACAATTTTTTTCGTTAGTCCTGGAGAAATTTTGAGCTGCATGCTGCTTTGAAATGTCAGCAGTTCACGCAAGTGGTTGGCTGTCACTGTCTTACAAGTAAGATTTTGTTGAGTAAGGATCCAATCTGGTAAAGTAATGTCTTGTCCATTCACCAGTGCAGCCTTCAGATTTTTTACCAGGTGGGGAGAATCAGCCAAGAAGAAGAGTTTGTGCTGAGGAGAACACGGGTGCGGAATTTCATTAACGGTCTTCAACATTCTTCCACAAGAAATCCCAAAAGTGCTCCACATCGCTCTGTTGCAGGCTCCCATGTCACAAGTAACCGTAATCACTCTCAAACCAATTTCCCAAGCTTTTGTAATGATGTTAATTATGATGGGCTTCAGAGCGGAGCCAAACACAGAGTTCCCAGTGAAATAGTAGGCCACTGTCTGTTTCCATCTAGTGCTGATACCAGACAGCATAAATACCATGGCATGAGTCGCTCTGCCACTGTGACCAGGTAAAGTAACTTCTCCCATCAGTCGACCGGTTCGTGTGTCAAACTCAGCAGAACTTCAGAAGGTGTTATGCTCATTTCATCAAGAGTTAAAGCACAGTTTATCGTGCATCTCGGCAACCTTCAGGCGTAGCAGCTCGAATACCTCCTTCAGCAATCCGCTATCAAAGCGAATTCCTTCCAAGGACTTGCGCAGAGTACGAGTTGCTGGCAATGGATATCTTTGACTAAGTAAGAGTTTGTAACCTGATGGACCGCATGCAAATAGCACCTGCAAAGACTTCTGGAGAGTCTGTGCAGACCACTTGCGTCCTCGATTTGTGCCATTGCTTGTCTGTAACACCTGTATTTGATCTGTCGAAAATATGTTCGAAAATTTTGTTTTCAATTTTTGGAGGTCATTTTGTGATGTTTTCAGTTGTCTCTTTAGTCTGCGAAGTTCGCTCGTGAGCTTCTGGATCTTGTTCTTTTGAGCCTGAACAAGATTTTGGAGGGAAACTTGTTTTCGTGGCGATGGCTGAGACGTGATCAATTCAACATCAGCTGCTATGTCCAAGTCCAGAAAAGAACAGTCAACCACTTCACTTGCAGTAGTTTCCTGTGTAACGATCCTTTTAGTGTTTGTAGATGAAGAGCCTCTGCTTTCAGCTGTGACGTCAACATTTGCCACCGTTGTGGACGATACTGAAGCACCATCGGCTGAAAAGAGAAATCATTCGCAGTTTATAAAAATTCAGCTTTGCATGTCTTGAATTGGGTAAAAATGAATTTGTAATACTACGTAGAGGACAAGAATCCTCAAATATTTCTTCAAATGGAAAATAACACACAGCTGTAAGACCATACAGTCAGTAGCATTTGCATGTCAACAACTAGTCTTGCTTGTAAACTAAAGCATGATTGGACATGATGGCCCTTTTCTGCCCCCTACAGATCAACGCTTTTTTAACGGAGCAGACCTATGTACAGTAAATATTATCTTTAAAAGTTGCTCATTTTAACTTAAATGAACACAAATTTTAAGAATATTAATATAATTTACCTAATATCAGAACATAAAAATCCAATCTTTGTGTAGTACTTATATTGAAGTTTATTAGTTTTAAAACCACAAAGGGCCCGGTGGTGCATTGGTGACAGTGCCTTGTAGCCGAAGGGTTCCAGGTTCAAGTCCAACTTAAGCCACCTCGCAGGGACCATGAGCAAGTCGTTCACTCGCAATTGCTCGGGTGCTTCGACGTTAAATTCAAATGTAGTGACCGCGCTGTAGTCAAGAGCACCTCTAACTAGAGAGCTTGAAGAGCGCTATTGAACTGGAGAAATAAATATGAAATAAATAAATATCATTTCTCTCTAGCTTCATCTAATTCTAAAAGACCACCAGCTGATGCTTTCTGCTTCACAGTTATTGTATTATTAATGAAGTCATAAGATTAGATTCTGAACTGAACTTAACAGCAAACTTGTGAATACCTAAATTCTCTCTATTAACAAAGGACTTGGCATAGCTATGTTCCTCAGCAATGCGTCGAGCCTTCACTGAGGTGTTGACAGGGCCGTGTTTAAGGTTCATCGAGTGTCGGTGCAAAATGCTACCGCAGGGGCATAGTGTCGTTCGAGCGGCCGTTGGTTTGCCAAAATCTACGGCCATGTGTAAATAAGTATAATAGCCTATAATAATTATTATCATACCGTAAAGAAATTTATATCGTCCTATTATAGGGCTAATATGGTAGCTGCACTTTTACTCTCTGTATGACCTGTTCGCTGAGTCAAGAAGTTTTTCTTCATATTCCACTAATGATCATAAGCGTAGGCGACATTCCTGCAGTGGGGGGAGGCAACAATGAGACTTTTGCCCCCTCCCAATTTTTTTCATCCGGCCCAAATCTTAAGAAAAATTTCCGTAACGTTTGCCCGAAAATTCTGACGACCATCTTTTTTCGAACATCCGACCAAAATCTTCTGAAATTTCACGTTACTTTTTGCCCGAAAATTCTGACGACCTTTCTGTTTAGTCATCCGGTACGTTTGTTCGAAAATTTGGTTAAACTTTGTTTAATTTTTTTGGGTCTGCTTGCCCGAAAAATCAGACGCCCAAAATTTGGGGGGAATTTGCCCCTCTGGACCTCAGTCACCAACGCCTATGCTTATGATTTATCCCTGGTCATACCCAAATACTTAATAAAGAGTAGTAGGCTACTAGAAGGCCCAAAGTAACTGGCCTGACTGTTTTGAGATTAAGAGTAGGCATAAAAGACTTCATAGAGCCCGTTAACACTTTATATGCTGAAACAAACCTGATCTTTAAAAATTATTTATTTTACAAAAAACCTGCTGTTCGATATGCTAGCCTACGTGGTTTGTCGGATGTGACGGGTCAGTAAGCAAGCACGCAACGTCAGTATACTTAGTGAAATTAATTGGTTTCTTACAATTACTGATTTTACAAAAGGTTTAGGTAACACTGAGACTCGCAAAAGGCATTTGGCCACTAGCAATAAAACTCTCGACTCAGGGGCATTCGGTGCACTGCACCGAATGGACCTATGTTAAACACGGCCCTGGGTGTTGACCTCATCGTCTACGATGTGACGCTTCAGAACCCTTCGTTTTGGTTGCAGCCCAGGTGGTGGATTTGGCACAGAAAATATGGTGGGAACGGCATTTTGCTTTAATTTTCTCCAGCCATCCAAGCGTTTCATCTCGAACTGACTGGAGTCGAAATGCTGTTCACAAAGACGACTTGTGGAAGTTGGAATCCATTGATCTCTTCGGCAATTTATCAGCCATCTTTTTCTACGATCTTTATCAGCTGGAAAAGGAAAATGTCTTATGCCTTTCTTCGACCTGTTGCTGCAGTTTGGGGCGCTGCAGCCAACCATTCTTTTCACCTGTGTAAAATAAAACAGTTTTTACAGATTTGACAGAAAAGGCTTTATGTCAAAATATAGACAAATCGTTGCCTGAGAATTATCTCGAGTATCTAGGTTTTTGATAAAATCTTTATGAGATAATCGAGGTATAAGTTTTGTTAAAATTTAACGTAAAAACATAAATTCAGGCCAATAAACGTCAGGCACAGACATCCTGTTAAAACATCGACATGTTGGAGAAAAATGCAGACTCCGCTCCGGAAGATCCATGCATTCCGCAGCAGCGCGTCACCTAGCGTTTAAGACAGAGCCTTCTATTCGGACAACTGTTCATTTCAATGTTTGCGCATAAAATATCTATTTTGTCAGAAAAAAGTTTTTATTCCCTGGACAAACAACACTATAATACAAAGAAGTTAGCAATTAGTAGGCCAACATTCCTAAAGTTCTTGAATTGAATAGCATGTCAAATGGCCTTTTGCTGTTGTTAAAAGTCAATTGTAAATAACAGTCACCAAAACAGTCAGACATCATCACATCATCCCATCCTCAAGTCACTTCACTGGTTGAAAATCCAAAAGCGAATCCACTTAAAAGTTCGCTCGGTAAGTAAATAATCAACACAAGACCTAAGTAAAACTGTTAGGTAAATAGATTATAAATGAGGGAAATATCCAGTAAATAGGAGTAAATGTGAAATTCGAAGCTAAGGCCGCAGCGCTCTATTTTACGGATTTCTTGGGCGGCCATGTTGTTTACATGGTCTTCGGGTTACCGAGGAATTTTGTCCGGAGTATTTTGACCGGGGGACTAATGCCCTACGTCCATGACCGTCCAGTTACACTAAACCCTACTAACTTTACATCCATCCTCAATCAATTCATCCGCGTAACAAATTTGGTCGGAGTCTTGTAAAGACTAATTCATAATAGACACAACACTGGACAAATGAAAACATTGATTTCGGGTTGGGTCTATTTGGCATTTTCAACGGTTGCTGTAAATCTTCTTGGGGAGTCCGATAGACACCATGCCTAGCATACCTGTTAAAACAACAACGTAGTATAATTTGCAAATTTTTGTGCCTGCAAAAAATGCAGCTAATTTGAAGAATATATAAGTCTTACCGTAAGCAAAACCTTCTTCAGCAATTTGATTAATATCTGGGAGTTATTGAAACGATAAATCGGCTTAAACAACCGGAAGCGACACTTGTTGAACTAAAATGGAGGCCATGGATTTTAACCACGAGTTTCCCTTTACCATTGAATGCCTAACTCTCCAAATAGAAGGCTCTGGGCGGCGCCTGTTCGTATATTGTTAAGTTATAACAGCACAGTTTTCTTTTGTAGTACATTAGAGATGCACCAGAGCATGGAACTTGTAAAACCGACTGAAGATCGAATGTTACTGAATGAAATTTGGAATTCTCGATTGCCCTTCTTTTATCGGTAGCCTTATCAGCTTGAGCTTCTTCATTCCGCTCTTTGTGCTGTTTTATGTCATTTCTATTTCTTTCTTTGTCTTCAGCACTCATTAAGTTAAATTTTTTGCATTCACTACACTGATCTTTCTTGGGATGGTAGAAACCAAGATTATATTCCTCAACAAATGTACGTCTATAGATTGCCTCTGAAACTGGCTTGTGCATTTCACCATACTTCTTCTTGCACATGTCAAGATACAAGCTATACATTTTTTTAACAGTTAGACCGCTATCGAGATACTGTCTGTTTGTGTCTTTGCGACAATAATGGCTCTCTGTTTTCGGAAATGAACTGATATGTTCATGAACTGCATTCATAACTTCCACGGCCGTTTTATTTCTGGACGGCTGACATCCTCTACCATCTGACCCTGCAAAAATTCCAGCTTCTGTTTTATTTGCTATGGCAGTGAGTACAGCTCGGTTGCTTATACTCAATGTTTTCAGAAACATATTTTTGCATACACGTTTCTTAGATTCTTCTAGCGGCAGGTAATAAGCAACTGAAGTATGCTTTGCGTTTGTCAAATCTTCAGAGCCATCTGCATTGGTGCGATATTTCACTTGCCGAGTTTTAGTTTTCCTCACGACAATATTTTGCAATATAAAATCTTTCTGACACTTATAATCGCCCAATGCATAGTATTCCTGATTTATCATGCTTCGAGAATTGTCAGAGAAATTCTCATTGCACTTTAGTCTGCATTTACAATTAACCAGTTTCACACTTTTTGCACTAACTTCAACCCCAACAGAGTTAACATGAACTTCGCCTTTTAAATGTTTTGATTTACGGACATTCCTCTTCCAAATATCAGTATTTCTCTTTCTTTTTCGAGTTAATCTTTTAGCCATTACTTCTACATTTTCATTGGGGATGCCAGCATTAATCGGGGAAGCAACTGATTCAAGAAAAAAATCTGGGTCGACGTGAACTGAATGCTCTGTGTCAGACTTGGGGCCATCAATTGGGAACACATCCACACAATCTGGATCATTCATAGACACATCAATACCATTTGAGGGAACATTGACGTAATCAAGTAGGCCTACATCATTTGAAAGTAATCCGTTGTGTTGAATAAATGAGTTCAATTCATCGATAGAACCAAAAACTATATCATTTCCTTCTAAATAATGACCGTCTGACAAGATAATCATAAGCGGACTTTCCTCGATGACGGCAGATGGAGTGTCCTCGATGACAGCAGATGGAGTGTCCTCGAGAACAGCAGATGGAGTGTCCTCGATGACAGCAGATGGAGTGTCCTCGAGAACAGCAGATGGAGTGTCCTCGATGACAGCAGATGGAGTGTCCTCGAGAACAGCAGATGGAGTGTCCTCGATGACAGCAGATGGAGTGTCCTCGAGAACAGCAGATGTAGTGTCCTCGATGACAGCAGATGGAGTGTCCTCGAGAACAGCAGATGGAGTGTCCTCGATGACAGCATATGGAGTGTCCTCGATGACAGCAGATGGAGTGTCCTCGATGACAGCATATGGAGTGTCCTCGATGACAGCAGATGGAGTGTCCTCGAGAACAGCAGATGTAGTGTCCTCGATGACAGCAGACGGAGTGTTTGATGGAGTAGCAAGTGTAGTGGCTGATGTAGTAGCAATCTTCACGATGTTCTTCGGCTGTGTATAGTGTAACTGAAATTTTAGTGGGACTCTGATAGTTCTTTTTGGACGTTTAGAATAAAATAACTTGGGATCCATCCTGAAAAAAATCATGGTTGCATTGCATTTTAAGATGGCGTTCTATTAATTTTCTAAGGGTTCAGTAAACTAAGCATGGTAGCAGTATGAAATAGTAGCAAGTCTCACAAAGAAACAACTTATTTCACAGAGAGATATTACATGCTGTGGAAATGTCGAGATTAATGATTATACGCGCTATAAGACTTAATGCGGCAGTGGAACGCAAAACTGTCCAATAAAGTTAACAATACACAGACTTCTGCATAAGGAAGATGCCACTATCTGTAGTGATAGAAATAAAATATAATAATCAAAAATAGTTTTAAAATGAGAAAACCTACTTAAATCAAGGGCTATGCATGTCCAAGTCTGGTAATACAGTAATTATTTTCAACCAAGCAAACAAATTCACTGTATTATCCCTCGCTCTCAAAATAATTATAACACTCAGTCTAAAACTATTCCTAAAAGTTAGAGAAAATACTTTTTAATCACGAGTGTTATTAATAACCGACAACCAACCGACTTACTGACCTTAAAATTGTATTATGAAATCTTTGTCGCGATTTTATAATTCGTATTTTGCTTCATTAAATTAATTTTGTAGAGTCAATCGGTCTATAGCTATCCGTCGTAACACGCTGAGATTGAAATTATTTAAGAGTTCTAGAAGCGCAATAACGCACCATCTATGTTTAATCTAATGCCTTTGTATCAATTAATCAAGAATCTGAATGCAAGAGTGCATCATTTAGAAGTACTGCATTCTTACTGAAATTGGAAAATAAGTTCCTTGCACCATGTGTGATGGTGCTTTACTGCAGGAAATATACTTGCGATTGTGAAGATAGTCCTAATGAAAACGTCCAGAAAAACCTATTTACAATGCTTCTACCGAGTTGGTGCGATATTACTCTAATAGATATTGACCATCTTAATGTCCTAGAACACTTATCTCTAAAACTGTAAAAATTGAAGTTGGTGCGTTCTTGCTTTAACCCCTCGATATCATGTTGTATCACCATTAATACATATGGTCAAGGAATTCAAATACGTAATTCTTACTGCGCCAGCTTTCAGGTATACGTACATATTTTGCCGTGTGCTCGTTTATTTCTTGAACTGAAAGCCAGGAATTGTTCATTTTCACAGCCAATATTACGCTATCAATTAGCACCAAACAAACGACACCAACGTCCTCCTCAAAAGAAAAAAATTCACCAAGACTTAGTGTCAATCGCAACTTACTATGCGATTGTGTTGACTCTGTTTCAACGACCTCGTTCAACCATTCACTTTTAAATGAGGTCGCAGTTCATTTTCGCTTCAAGGACTGCGACATTGTTTATAAACTAGACCTGAAGCGAGCTCGATTTAATATTTTATAGGTGTAGGCACAATCTGAACTTCAGAAGTCAGAACTCATAACCACGTGGCTTCTCTCCACCGCAAGTATCTGAGAATGATGTGACGTGCGTGACGGTTGCTGGAAGTTTTCACAAGTAATCCAGAAGGGCGGACCCTATATCATTTGCTCCCCTACCACCTTCTGTCTCGTCCCATATGTAATTGAATCCTTGTTGGGATGCCGATTCCAGTATCGTAAAGTTGTACACAGCAAGCTTCCTTCTATAATATATTTGTGAATCACCTGCATGTGGAGTAGAGAGAACTGCTTCAAGATCAAATGTTATGGCTCGATACGATTGGTCACTGCAAGCTTTTACTTTATCGCGACTCTTCTCCTCCATAGACTCTTTTTCTCGCCTTTTATGTGCTTCCCATGCATCATGCAAGTTCGTCTTCTCTGTATCCACAGCATTTCGGTAGCTATTACAAGTGGAGCACTGATCTTTCTTAGGAATAAAGAAGCCAAGATTAAATTGGGTATTGAAGACTCTTCGATAGATTTCTTGCTTAACAGGTGCTACTCCAAGCCTTTGACAGTAATCCTCACTGTACAAACGGTAAAGCTGTTGAATATTAAGATCAGGTGCCAAATACCGTTTACGTGAGTCTTTGCGAGTGTAATGCGATTCAACCTGCGGAAAGCTGTTTATGTGATCGACGATCTTCTGGATATTCTCATCTGAAGTTTTATTTGCAGGAACCTTTCCTTTCCGACCATCTTTTCCAACAAATAAACCAGTATCTGATTTACCTTTTAAAGCCCTGTTAACAATCTTGATTGAAATAGCAAGAGTACTGCAAAAGAAGTTTCTACAGACACGCATTCGATCATCATCGGACATCAAATAATACTCTCGTGTACGATTAAGCGGAGAAGAAACCTCGAGGTCCAGAGGAAGCATAGTTGCAGGCAAATCAGTTGCCAGCGGGTGTGAATGGTCGAGCACTTCTACTGCAGAAACCTCTCTGCAAAAAGGCTCCAAGACTAGAGGAAGTGTAGGATCAAGCCCTTCAACTGTCATAGCAGGTGTACGATTAAGCGGAGAAGAAATCTCGAGGTCCAGAGGAAGCATAGTTGCAGGCAAATCAGTTGCCAGATGTTCAGTAGATGTTCCTAAGACAGACAAAATGCATACCCAAGTTAAACAATGTAAAGAAACACGGAGGGATGCATCGCTGGTTTTAATATTCACTATGGCAAGCAATACCGGTCTATGCGTCTGCAGGTGTGTTCTGGTGGTCACGATCCTACCTGTAGTTGCTTAATAATACCGATGAGACGTCCATGACATCGCCTTTCGATGCAGCCCAAACCTTACTGCATAATACCGCATAATTTTTACAATTTTACCACATAAGCCGATTTCGAGCTTTAAATCACTTAATTTCCCAAACATCAACATTTATTTTCCATAATTTTACAGCATTTTCTAAGGTTCCTATTAATAAGCTTACCATCATCACTGGATTCCTCGATTGAATCATTAAGGTCCATGATCATCTGAAGCGCTTTTGCAGAACTGAAACGATGCACTCGTTTATGCATTTCAATAATAATGTATTGAGAGCAGAAACAGTAAACAATAAGCAGTAAACACTAAAGATTTCGAGATATTGTTTCTGTTATTTTTAATGTAACTTTTATTATTTTTGTAACGGGGACGACGATAAACAGTAATGGCGAATGGCGTGGAAGTCAACAACAAAGACAAGGCGTTAAAAAAAGAGGGTGCACATAGGTATTAAGTGCGCTTGAGCTATTTGCGCTCTATGGATTTCAGCCAATGAGACTTAGCCCAATTGTGTTTTGGTGCCAAGTGATCCAAATTAACATCGTAAACGTTAGTACCTTTGTGCTCCGATGTATATTTCTTCCAGGCATATTATGCACTACTTTTTTGAAAAACCCAAAAAAGTGCGCTTAGCACCTTTGTGCTTCCAGCCATCGATATGAACAATGAGTAAAATGTGGTGCACCATAAATGCATGCAAGAATTGATTAGCATCGTGAAGCAATATCCGTGCAGTTAATATAAATTCGTGCTATATACCTACTGTTAGCAACGAACTAGCTAATCATGCTGTTAACACACATGGAACATCTTCTAGCATATGCGAAGTTTAGCGAACAGAACACAAACATGTCGACCTGCCTAGAGCTGAGTCATCCACGATCAGTGCATGTACAGTGGCTGCATCTCGGACGCTAATGGTACGCGCTAAGACACAACAGCTGCATGATCCCAAGACGTTAGCTTTAGGGACGGTTTGAAAAACATTTGTGATATATGTTAGTGGTCTGTTAGTCAAAAATTAATTATTGCCAGGCTAACGAAAGATACGCTGTAGGAAGTCCCGGTTAATCTACCAATTAAGACAGTTAACACGTTGACCGCGAGGTACGAGTTAACTCGTACTCCAGTTGGTAGTCTGGGACGCGAGGTACGAGTTAACTCGTACTCCAGATATACAGGGACTTTAGGAGTCGTGCTGGCAATCAATGGTACCTCTGGTAATGGGAGATCAGATTCTCAGCCAGGCCTGGCTTGTCGATGCTTCTCAGCAGGGCTGACGCGTGTCATAAAGCGAAGGGGTTTCCTCCGGTCCAATTTACGATGGGCTGCCACGTGTAAGAGAGCACGGTACCCATTCAGACCTAGAGCTTTATTATGGGGCGGGCGGAGACGTCTGTTGTAATTGTAGGTCCGGTCATTAGCTTATTAGTGATACAATTTTATTGCATTCCTAACATACGACTCTACAAAATTTTGCTTTCAAGCCAAAAACCAGGGCTCACAACTGGCAATCCACAACAGTATGCCTACCTGAGATGAGAAAGTTCTTGGGACTTGTCTTTCTGATGAGGCCTATATTGCCTATAGGCTATAGGCCTATATTTTGAATTGCTGGAGTACAGATCCGACTATTGCCACTCCTCCTTTCAATCAGACCATTACTCATGATAGATTTGAACCTATAGGCCTGCTGAAATTCTGGCATAATTGCAATATGAAGGTTTGTCTGAAAATTGCAGGCTTTTCAAGCTGCGTGACATTTTCATTGTCGATATTATGCTAATTTCACGATTTCAAGCCGTCTGTTGGCTATGGTCTACCCTAGAACGCGACATTCATAGGCCTACGGATGAGTGCTGTGGCACGGGTTGCTGAAATGCAGACAGTTTCTTTAGCCAGGTTACTGTATAGCAAAGGCCTATAGTAGACTAATAGACTAATATTAGGACTGTTTCTTTGCATTTTTCCCCTTTGCATTTAGAAAGTCACTGTCAATGACAATTGACAATAGCCTCATTGTCTATGATTTTGGTCGGGCTGCTGCGTAGATCAACCGGACCTGGTAATGAATGGCCCCTGCGATCAAATTTTATGATCGAGCTGCCCGTGTGACGCTCGTGTCAAATTTACGATCGGTATGCCGGGGTTCAAATTTTCTATGGTGCCGCCGCGGACTGCAAAGAAATGATCCCGCGGTCAATGTGTTAAGTCTTATGAATTGCTGGTCAGCTCTTCTCCTTGACTCAACTTGCAACTATTTATTTGTGTGCCATTCAATGCATTGGCCTGTCTGTAACTTCCCTCTCTCCCTCTATCTTCTGCACCATCATCACTGCGCTATATCTCCATACGCTTTTCTATAATTTGTACTGTTTTGTACATAAGGACCTCTTGTTCGTCATTGTCGGGGTCAGTTTTGCTGTCTTAACAGGACGTCTAGCAATTAATCGAGCTTTACACAACTCACGTCTCACAGTTCTGGGTGAAACATGTACGCCATACTGCTACCTGACAAGATAGAACGCAACTTGTTGCTCTACGATTGGATTGGCAGAGTTTGATCAAAGCTCATCTGGTACGAGTAAAAATCTTTGACTTTCTGGCACTGCACTTCCTGTTCTTGGTTCTTTCTTTGAACACAGAATTCTGGATCAAGGTCTTAATTGTCTTTTAACTATATTAACAGAAGCTGCAGAAACGTCACATTTCTTAGCAATATCCCTCTGACTGTAGCGCCGCTCCTTAATTAACGTTTTAACAGCAGAAACCTGCGGAATTATATTTTTAGCTTTACCCATTTATGACAATTTTCTTTCAAGAAAATTTTCCGATGACAACACTGACCTCTGCCTATAGCGAAACAACTTTAAAAAAATCACACAAACATTGACATCACCAACCCAGAATGCTGACATATTTCTTTATAGCCTTTTTAGTACTTTTATGCTGTGTTTCTAATGCAATTTCCAGTATAGTAGGTAAAATGACGACCGGAGCAACAGGTTATTTAGTGTCATCAGCGGTCTTTAGAATCGAGGACCATCACCTTCAGAGTTTAGTACAGAGTTTCTAAAATCAACTTGAGATGGACATAGATTAAAATTATTGCATTTCAGATTATTTGCCAACATGGCCACCAGTGTTACCAGTGCCACTTTACTATCACGCGACCTGGTGAATCAATTCAATACTATTGTGATACTTGAATTTGATAACACGGAAAAGTTCTTGCTATCTTGGTTGTCATTGACGTGCTTCGCAAAAGTGCGTTTCACTGTCTGGTTTGTTCGCTCCGCTTGTCCATTTGTTTGAGGATGGTATGCAGAAGTAATTGAGCGTTGCACCACAAAAGACTTAAACAGCTGAGAATTGACATTTAGACATATTCAATACACAATTGCATGAAACACCACTTGAACTTATTTGAAGAACTGCATAAAAAAGAGCCACTGCAGAGTGCAATTGTTTGAGTTCATAGTAAATAGTTTGTCATTCTTACAACAGGGCATTCATGGAATTATGTTACTGAATGTTGATGTCAGCATCTGCTGTGATGCACGTCCTTGTAAAGTTCTGTGGATGGCTGCTCCACAACACTGCAGTTGGTTGAAGCATTGTCGTCAATGAATGGCTTCAGTAGGCCAAATGCCCCATTGGCCACGTGGATTGTCAGCGCTTTTGAGTTGGCTATTCGCCTTTCTTAATGAGACCGGATGTTGATTGTGTTATGGTTATCAGAACGAGGCGGCAACCACAGCTGTTGTAAACAGAAACATGGCCGGTGTTATATTAGCTGGACTACGGTGGAACAAACTAGACAAAAATGTGACAGAACCATGTGGTGAGATACCAATCAAACCCTTAAATGTAGTGTGGTTTTTGTAGGATGAGAATAGTTGGGTATTGCTAACAAGGGAAGAAGGCTTCTGTGTAAATATTTCAGTGCAATCTATGATGACCCTTACACTGGGAAATTTCTCCTTCATGACTGATGGCATGAATTTATCAATTGATGCTCGAGATGGCCATATGTTAATGGATCCAAGTACAATGTACAATAGGTTCAACCACGCCAAAAATATCCTACTAACTGTGGCAGCTGAAATATCAAAACGATCTGCCAAATCTTCGACAAGCAATCCTGAATGAATTCGACACAAAACCAAAAAAACTCATCTATCAAAGGCAAGGCTCGCTGTGCACCAAGTGCTACATTTGTCACTGTCTTTGTGTATGGATAAGCCATCTGTCGTGCAACAGGTACCAACCACTCGAAAACAGCAACAAGAAAAGCATAATTTTTGAAACCCGCATAAAATTTCAGTTTCTCTGGATCCGTTGAATATCTTTCTAATCCAAATTTCTGGATTTTAAGCTTATTGCTTAATTGAGAAACTTGTTGTTGTGCTTTTCTCAACATCTGCAGAAGTTCGAAGGCTGTAGGCAGTTCTGGGCCATATTGAAGAGGCGTTGAATTCAGTTCCACTGCAGATTCCACTTCAGAATTGTGTTCACTACATATAAAAAATTAATTCAAGTATTTACTTAATATACTATCAGAATAAGTATAGCATCGTATCCAGACATCTATTTACCGCCTCTCACAGCAGAAACCAAACAGAGGCGCTCTTCAGTGCATTCCAGCTCCCTGAAAAAGGTAAGACTTAAAAACGAGAGAGATGAAGAAAGAGGAAGAGAAAGAACAGAGGAGCAAAGAGTAGGGAGACGATTACAAAGATTAGGGCCAACACATGCAAAGTAATTAAGTAATAAGAAGGTTGTGTTTTGAAATATGGTCATTACTGATTTATGTGCCACTTGATAGTACGTAATGTTTTGATCGAGATCAATCGTATTGCACAGGAACATGAATAAAGGAAGATTGTGTGGATCAGTTTCGGCATTGATATTTTATTAGCCATTCCTCATCTAGTATTCTTAATAAATTTATATTCATTCTTAAATTTTTCATTACAATTGCATGCAATAAAGTAGTCATAAACACAACATTTTGCTGATAACAAGTTCATTTCTATAATGTTATCTTGCCTGCCAATTGATCGTTCATCACCAGTCAAAGTAGCTGATGAATCCAATTCAACATTGGGAGTGGATGCACGTAATCGTTTGAGTAATCGCCGTTGCTTTCCTTTTGCAGTCCAATTAAACAAAGTTGGTACGGCTTCTGGTGTAAGGAATCGGCGTCGTTTACCAAGAAAGAGTTTCTTCCAAAAGAAACTATCCAGAGTGAAATGGTCTGAACAAATTACGGTCCGTGGATTAACCTACAAAAATGACAATAGTTTCCACATGAAAATCGAAGTTTAGGCCACTAATTTTTTTTACCATTATAAGGACTTTCATTAATCACTCGTTTTAGCACCTCTCCTATACCTATGGGCCCTGAAGCATACAGACTATACAATAACAACATTCAACACAAGCTGTACAGTGTATTATAACTATTACCTTGAAATGTTTTCCTTCATCGCGTCTTATTTTCACTATCCATTCCTTTTTCAAGTTCTTATCTCTTGGAAAATAATGAAATGTTAACAAATGATCACATTTTTTAACAATTCTATGACTATTTGAACACAGCGGAACGCAACAGTTCACCATCTTGGTTGATGTTTACATCAGTTGTGGTGTCGGCCTCGTTCTGAGTTATCTCATGAATATTCCGTGAGAAACGTGAAGGAAAAAACGAAGTTCTTGATTCATTTATTAGTTTGTTGCACGGCAGTGGCGACGGTAGCGTTGTCTGTCCTCATCAAACCCAGATCGTTTCGATTTCCGCTCTAACATCCGACGATCCGTCTTAGCCTGGACTGCCTCAGGTGATAGCCATCTGTCCCTCTTAGCCTGGACTGCCTCAGATGATACCCATCTTGTGATTGGTTTAGATGGACGCCTGTCACGAGTCTGAATAGGAGCGAGTTTGTTTAATGTACATGATACTATTCGCTTAAGTTGTTCCTAGAAATCTTCAGCATTGGTTGCAGGAGCAGTGAATAGATCAGAATCGATGAGCAAGTCGCTGAAATTTAAGGGATCGACTGCTTTGATGTTACGGAAATACGTGCCGTACTGGTTGGCGGTGACTGGAAGTTGTGATTTTCCACAGTATGAGCTTGTGGTCAGATACAAGACCAGCATCTCTCACCGTTTTATCTTAAACAAGACTCATCGCTAATTCTATTTTTACGATTATGCCAACCAACGACGATCGGTCTGTTTGCTGCCTATAGTAGAAGAATTTTAGCTGAAAAATGACCAATCGACTCAATAAATTTTTACAAGTTAGAGACTTGGCAGAGTTGTTAAGTACATCCCACTGATGAAAATACCAAAAGTCCCCATAAATCCGAGCTGTGCTCGAGCCGCCATCTTGGAAAATGGCGGCCACAATTCGGTGTTTTGCTAATAACTCCAGAACCATCACAGATACAAAGAAATACAAAACAGCACAAATGATCCTCATTAAAAGACAAAGAAGTTGTGTATAACATTTCTTTCTAGGATTACAAATAAAAATGTTACGTGGGATAAACTGGTCATTATAATTGTATTTCAATGCGATGTGCTAATTTTTATGGCGGGAAAAACAAATGCTGTGCTGTGAATGATAATTTAAGATCAAATTTATACCAGTGTCTATGCTAGGCTGATGTAACTTAGTTCTCAGTCATTATATTATGATATCCGTGCATTATATTATTATATCCGTGCATTATAGTATGATATCCGTGCAATATAGTATGATATCCGTGCAATATAGTATGATATTCGTGCATTCTGATATGATATTTGTGCATTATGTTGTGATATTAGTGGTTTTTGTAATGATATTCGTACATTCTATTATGGTGTCCGTGCATTATATTATGATATTCGTGCATTATAGTATGATATTATGATACTTACTTAGTAGCCTATACTTACTTAGTCCTTCCCGTGCAGCTCTGCACATCTGGCAATGCAGCTTCTCCATTCCACTCTGTCCATCTTTTATGATATTCGTGCAATATAGTATGATATCTGTGCATTGTATTATGATATCCGTGCATTATATTATGAGATCCGTCCCTTCCACTTGATGCTGTGTTTTGGGATAACGATGCTGCAGTTGCACGTGGGTTAAAATTGAATCTTGGACCATCAAAAGACCAACAAATGACCAAACAATGTTTGATTGTACGCTATATATATTGAGAAAAGAGACAAAGTCTTCTCTGGTGAATGTCTTTCAGTCAAACAAAGAGACTCTATCTTTACCAGTCAGTCCTCACTACGTGTTAGATGGAGGAAACCTTCTTCATTGCGTTGTTTGGCAAAAGCCTACCACATTTGGTCAAATATTGGAATTGTATACAGCCTACGTCGAGAGCCATTATGGTAAAATTTGTACAATAGTTTTTGATGGTTATCTTGACAGAGTGACCATTAAAACAGCAGAACAAGAGTGACGAGCAGCATCACGAAATTATAGAGACATCATTTTCTCTGAAAATACATCAAACACTATCCCACAGCCAGATTTCTTAGCAAATGGAAACAACAAAAGAGCCCTGGTTAGATCTCTTGCATAATACATGTAGAGTCTATATGAAATCTAGGGGTTATTCGGTTCTGCAAGCGGAAAGTGATACCGATAATGTTATTGTCGCAGCTGCTCCAGACAAAGTCAAAGACAACATTTCAACGATGATTGTTGGCCATGCAGGACACGGATCTACTAGTAATTGCAACTGCACTGGCCCCGAAAGATTTTAAAGAACTTTGGTTCTGAAGCCAGGGAAATCAAACGGTGCTCCCAACATCTTTAACATACACATGGAGAAAGTGACTATGGGGGAGGCTGGTGAACTTTTACTCTTTGCTCATGCAATGACTAGATGTGATACGACTTCAGCACTGTACACTAAAGGAAAAATTAGGGGCTTAAAGCTTATTCAGAATCACGAGAAGTTGAGAGATGAATTGAAAATATTTAACCTAGAGTATGCGAGTAAAGAAGTTATCAAGTCTGCAGGGGACCTTGATGATGTAGAGCTGTACAGTTTCAACAGGTTTTAATAGCATAAAGTGGAAAGTATATGGATATCATAATATAATGCACGGATATCATAATATAATGCATGGATATCATAATATAATGCACGGATATCATAATATAATGCACAGATATCATAATATAATGCACGGATATCATAATATAATGCACAGATATCATAATATAATGCACGGATGTCATTCTATAATGCATGGAAATCATAATACAATGCATGGATATTATATTATAATGCACGAATATCATAATATAATGCACGGATACCATAATATAATGCACGAATATCATTACAAAAACCACAAATATCACAACATAATGCAGCACTAATATCATAATATAATGCACAAATATCATATCAGAATGCACGAATATCATACTATATTGCTCGGATATCATACTATATTGCACGGATATCATACTATAATGCACGGATATAATAATATAATGCACGGATATCATAATATAATGACTGAGAACTAAGTTACATCAGCCTAGCATAGACACTGATATAAATTTGATCTTAAATTATCATTCACAGCACAGCATTTGTTTTTCCCGCCATAAAAATTAGTACATCGCATTGAAATACAATTATAATGACCAGTTTATCCCACGTAACATTTTTATTTGTAATCCTAGAAAGAAATGTTATACACAAAACTTCTTTGTCTTTTAATGAGGATCATTTTTGCTGTTTTGTATTTCTTTGTATCTGTGATGGTTCTGGAGTTATTGACAAAACACCGAATTTTGGCCGCCATTTTCCAAGATGGCGGCTCGAGCACAGCTCGGATTTATGGGGACTTTGGTATTTTCATCAGTGGGATGTACCTAACAATTCTGCCAAGTCTCTAACTTGTAAAAACTTATTGAGTCGATTTTCCTAAAATTCTTCCACTACTACCAGGACCTAGTACGAAAACATAATCTGGTGGGTTTGCATGTTGTGCAATCATAACAGACTATAAAAACGCTGCAGCCTGAAAACCTTCTGGGTAGTTTTCCGAGTTTTGCTGTACATAAGGTTGTGCAACATATGGCTGCTGATAACTGCTATCTCACATTCTCCAGAACACCTTCCAACACTTCATACCCTTTCACCCGATGCAGTAATAAACCCATAGCGAATCATTAAGGTCTACACCACCCATGTAAGTGTTGTAGTCACATAATAGTGTTAGCTTCTGTTAATCATCACTATCACTATACTTGGATGGTTAACGTGCAAAATTGAAAGGCAATACACATCTCGCTTGTCTTTACAGTAAACTGCAATGACACCATCAGAGTGTCGGAACTATGATGCACCTAGAGCTTTCAAATTTTGAGACTCGCCAATGCTTGCAGCACTATACTGTCCCAACAAGATCGGTGCCATCTCTCAGAAGTTATCTCACTAATTTAGGTGAGGTATGGAAGTTGTCAGTGTATAACTTACATCTTTTGCATAGTTACGGTTGCATCAAGTCATGCACAACATGATAGAACAGGGAATGCCGTTTTCTTCACCAGTACATGCCTGAAAGTTACACAGGTAACCGTTAACACTGTCTGCTAAAGCTCATAGCTCTATGCCAAACCTCTGTTGTTTGTTGGGCATGTGCTGTATGAAGCTTACCCTGCACCGAGTACCAATCATCTGTTCATCAATTGAAATGGGCCTGTGAGAGTTGTGTGTTTCAAACAACTATCAAGAACAGCTGTCAGAAGAGGGTGCAGGGCTTTGATAATGTTCGTTCAGAGCAATGAAAGTACCTCAATTTTTTTAAATCGATCGCATGGCATCACTAACCTATACCACAGGATCTCGAGTGCGATTTCAGTTGACCAACAATCATGAATTTCTGGCAAGTCGGCCACCCCTATAGCAATGTGCACTTGTGCAGGCCTGTGTAGTGTGTGAGTGTGTATGCTTCAATTTCCTGTCTAGTAACGGATCCAAGACATAGCAGATGTTACGTCCTGCCTAGATTGCAAAGCATAGGTATTGATTTCCTTGACTAACAGGTTGATAACAATATACAAAATACAATCCAAAGAATTCAGCAGGTGTTACACAGTTACATGCAGCATATCAAGCGCCACCATTTTCAAGTAAGTTTAGAAACTTTGCTTCATTTGTGCTGCTTTTGCCTACTAGTATGACTTCGATTGATTGACTTCTTCAGAAAATGCAATCTGGATGCAATGTAAAAGTGAATGCAGCCGCAATATCATGCGAAGTTTGCAAAAAATGCGACTGACCGATCGTTTCATCGTTAACTTGACGATCCCTTACCTGGCGTGAATTGCCAGTTTCCTGTTTTATTAGTAGTTGAACCGATGTTGCCTCGCTGTGAAACTCGATCTGAATCTGGGTTTCAGGAGCTAGAGTGGCTGATAGTGTGACCTATCATGCCCGTTTGAACCTGCTCCAATGTTTGTCGTCCCTCAACCATCTGCTTCTAAAGCACCCTAAACCCGGCACCTGCTTTCAATGATGTCTTCCTGTGGTGTAGATTGTTGGCGAATCATGTTCGGAGGGCTCCACTGTGACAGACATGAATAAATGTGAATGAGAAACTACTCGTAAAATTAAAAAATATTACAAAGCCAGTTTAAAGGGTTACTGCTCAGGAATTATGAATAAGCATGGCCTTAACTGCAAATGATATTTCTTGTACACTAATGATGTGAGTGTCCAAAATGCTGACAACAATTACAGCACAGAGGTTTAGGCACAGAAATATGCACTGCATTTCTTTCCACTCACCTATTTAAATGGTGGTCATTGTTACCAAGCCTATGCATGTGCTGAGCACCGATTTCAAGAGCTATGTCATTTACATTACTCTTATCTTCCGGAAGCTGGTTATAATGCGTATATCACTCACTTTACAAAGTAATTGGTTGTACTATTTTAAACAGGAAGAGGTTTTATGGTCAGACTGGTTTTGTCAGAAAGAAAGGTTAGGTTATCCTAACTGGTTTATTAGTTAGATATTGCAATTTCAAGAGTTTCTTCTTTTGGGATTCATCCTTTGCCACAATCTGTTCCCCCTATCCGATTGTTCAGCCAGGTTATCCAAAGCCGTGGATTAGCCCCAGCTGTCCAAAACGTTATCCTGAATCCAGTTGTCCAAAGCAATGTTCTGGAACCAATCAGGTTTCATTCACTGTAGTTTTTACAAGTTCTCTCGACTCTTAGGATTTGGCCTCCTGCCATTTAGGATTATTTCCTTCAATTTAGTTGATAGTGCCCCAACTAGAAATTCAACATTCTCTGCCAAATTTATACAGACCTTTGACTCCTCCAGATTGATTTGAAATATGCATCTTTGCACAAGATCCAGTGTACCAGCAGCCTGCTGTGGATACTTGAACTTTAGTATAATATATAGCAGACAGCATGGTGAAGCCTGTATTGAAATACCTGAGGTTTTCGTTAATAATTCATCAATGGAAAGGAGAGTTTCCGCCAACAATCAAGAATCTCATCACAAACTGCCATGCATTGTAGAACTGTGGTGCCATGTCGGACATAAAGGCATTGCACTCAATGACTCCACATTTCACTTTCAAAGACTGGAAAAAAATCTTATAGGTCTCCTCAGTAACTTTATTAGAATACAGGAAGGCGACAGGGAAGCCTTGCCGGTTGCTGTCAAGCACCATGACGGTAGTGAGCTGGAAGTTGTAACTATTTGTGCCTTGCGTTTAATCGACACACACGACACTCGTAGGTCCGTTTCCGTGATTCTCCAGCATGTGGCATTGTGAACCATCCATCATTGCAAAAAGAAGTCTTCACTTGCCAGCGAAGACTCTACTCCTTCCGGCAAGATTTCGAAGTTTCTATAACGTTTCTTTGGTTTTCGTTAATAATTCATCAATGGAAAGGAGAGAATCTTTCCGCCAACAAGCAAAAATCTCCACAAAAAATCAAACATTCGTGTAGCTGGGATGTTTGGAATTGCTTGAACTTAAATTGCTCTAGATGTTTCTGGATCATCGCTTTGATCCTTAGGGTCATTTCTTCATTAGGGTGTTCATTGTTACTGCAGCAACCTTCCAAGTTCCAACCATCCACATATATTGAGTGGACATATCATGAGCCGGCCGAAAATGAAGCCTAGCGGTTTGTGTGCGTGTGACGTCACGTAAGGCAGAAAAGTAGTGCTGAATATGAGATTATGTTGTGATTGTTGTCTCATAATATCAGTATGGTTTTATGTAACGCTCGTAGGCCCACCTTTCTCCCGATCGGGGCGCTACTCCCGATCGTTGCCGTGGAGAGGTGGCCATACTTTCTAATAGGTGCGTTGGACCTGGGGCAAATGAACCGGTCAGACCAAATTCCTTTGGTCTCACTCCCGTGTTCGGGTTTATTTCTCTTCGGAGGGGAAAAGTGCCAAAGTTGATCGAGGTGTTCGAGGGCCTAGGCACGGTCACTGGTCGGTAGACAACCTCCGGACCAGAGTCCGAAGTATCTGGGTTCGTTAGAGCACCTATTGTGAGCGTCCTAATATTTGTTTCCTCCCATCTTTCTACCCTTTCTTCCAATTTCCTTCTTTCCTCCTGCTCCTTGTCTCGTCTACCAGTCACCTCAGTCAGGGTCTGTCTCAACTCCAAAACCTCAGTTCGTAACTCTTTTCTGTCCTTCCTGGTTTCGGTCAAGTCTTCCAACATTTCCTCCTGTTGGGCCTTTATTTCCACGGAATCCTGCTTCATCCCTTTTAGGGCGTCACTCATCTTATCCAGATGAGCCACTAGTTGGGAGTAAAGGGGGTCGAGGACCACTTCAGGGGAAATATTCCCTCCTTCTTCCTCTTCTTCCGAGTTCGAATTCCCCTCATTAATCATTAAGGTTAGAGAAGAAGAAGCCATTGCGTTATGATAATGTAATCAAAGGAACAGACGTGGTAATGCAATGGCTACGCCTAATTAGCACAGCAGAACAATATAATGCGAACCACTAAACTAAATAGAAGAAACTACCTACTCTAGATTAATATATCAAAGTCATAACTATCTAAGAAAGTGTTCGTAAAGTCACAACAATTGTTACTAACAGTCCACTTAAGGTGCTAGACGGTTCTCTACCCGTTCGCCTAATATTCACGAGACTAATATTACATAGTACAAGTAACCATAACTCTCAAATATCATTCATTCATTCAGCCTATAGTAGCAGAGCGAAGATACAATAGTTCAAGAACATGTGATTACACTTGCAAATATCCTTCATTCATTCAGCCTATAATAGCGAAGCGAATATTATATAGTTCAAGTACACGTGACTACACTCTCAAATATCACTCATTCAACATAAAGTAGTGAAGTGATATTAAATGCACAAAAGCCATAGCTTCTGCACGGAAACACCCTAGAACCCGGACAATATTTTAGTCCTTATTAAGCAGAGGCCTACAATTAAATATCTCTTTTCTCACAAATGAATAAAGTTCTAATTACTACTACCCGTTCGAAAAGGGGCGTTTCCCGTCACTCCTCCAGACACATGACGAACGAAACTCGACCAAAGGAATTCTACTGCCACCGCTGTTTCTTCCGTTGCAAGAACCGTCTTTCGTGGTTTCTTCTTCCACCGTGGTTTCGACCATAAAGCTATTAACTGAGCGTAAATTATCGAAGCCTAACTTTGCAGTTGCACAAGACTTTCTTCCCGGTTCCACAGTCACGTGACGACCTTCTCGTTCCGTTTCAAAGACAACTCTGCCCTCGCCGTCCAGATTCAAGTCTCTTCTTCCACCGTTCCAAGCGGAGCTCAATCTTTTATACTGCATACGCCCTCTAGCGATTAAACTATCAGCCCGCCTTAAACGCCAGCTGCCCTAATCCACTACAGAGCAAAAACCCATCCCCCGTAACGAGGTTAGAGTTCGTTACATTTATAATAATAAATCTTCAGACTTCTAAGCAACACTCATAAATAAGCCTAATCCGCGATCTTGGATGTGAGGCTGGAGAAAGAGAGACTTGTCAATGAGGCTGCGACGAATTGCTAACTTCAAAGATGGAATTGATCGCATGAATTGCTGCAGTTCATTGGGTTTGTTAGCAAGCTGTTGGCGTATAAATTTCTCCGAAGTAGAACAAATTGTTATAACATCCACTGACGGTCGTAATAAGCCTCCATGCGTTTTGTGATCAACGAGCAAACAGTTTGATTGTTCATCAATAAGAGCTTCAGTGCAAGTCAAGCACTTTACAGACCGTCGCACTTTCCGGCATACAAAGCCACCAATGTATTTTACAACTTCCTCCGAATACTCTGACAGTTGACGTGGTTCTATCAGATGGTTCTAGCGTCGTTCTAGACACTAAGGGCCAGAGGTCCCTATATTCCGAGAAGTACGGGGGATGAACTAGCTCACTTACTTTCGGTGGTAGCCTAACTCAAGGATATAGCCTAACTAGTAACGACGACACAAGAGTGAGATTTCATATATTATAAATATTATTATCATGAAGATGTTGAACTGTAGTCTAACGAGATTATTATTTTCACTCGCTAGGCTAAGTTCCGAATGTCTTATCAACTATTGTTCAATATTCTATTTAAGCTTAATTCACACCGTTCTTATCTTTGTCCTATTATTAAACGTACTTACTTACTCGTTATTATATTAGGCTACTGCTCGGAGTGAGAACGAAAGATGTTAATCGTGATGGAACCTCGACTCTCAGAATCCTATCCCTTGCCTACTGCGACTATCCTCCGCTATCCAGACTGGCTACCCACGTCGAATTCCGATCGACATTGCTTTATATATTGCCCTATCTGTGTAGCGTGTATTTGCCATCCAATCACGTTCCACTGCCTTGCCCGATTGGTGTCCTGCTCTGGCTTCCTGTATTCCCCAGCCAATAGAATGAGTGCGTGTGTGTGCGTGTTTCCATGACTGACGGAATGTATTAATCTAATTATGTCCTATCTCCTATGCTTAAGTCATGTATCCCTCTCTATCTATACTTCTGTATATTAATGTAAATTATCCTTATTATAGAACCCCCCTACCACGGAGAAGACGAAAAACGTCCTCGTTTTTCTAGTGTGTGAATTAAACGTGTGAATTTAAGGTCCCGTCCAAATTTTGCCTTAGATAGGAACGGTGTGGTTACAATAATATAGCACAATAAAAGCAAAGTCACAAAAAGTACAACACCAATAGTTAAGTCCTTACAATATGACTTACTAGTGTAAGTCACTAGACTTAAAGTAAAGTCACTCTAGTGTAGTAAATGTTCATTCGAATTAGTAAATTTTCAAAGACTACTAATAATGTCTTTGAGACAGAAGGGGAAAAAATGAACGATAATTATCATCTTTCCGATTGCAGAGCAATCGACTCTAGAACTAGTAATGTTCATTAATATAAATGTCTCTGTAACATTTAAAGTCACATAACGATCATCTCGAGTTCATTTTAAGTTGCACTACTCGATAATCTAAAATAAATGTTCAATACGAGTTCTTTAGATTCTATACGAATAAGATATTTGACATTGTCCTTATTATCAATGTTCGTTGCATGACACTTTCTCGATACACTTGCTTCTTATTAAAACGTCGATTCAACATACTCACAACAAAACACGTACGCCGGCTAATTGCACAATGATAAATACAAGAAATATAATAATATGTATGAGGACACAATATAAAATATATATCTAGCTCATATATATTTTTAACACATGGCATGGGATAATGAATTTTATCGCAGCATGGAGACCGAGAATACCGAGAATGACTCCTGAGAGAGCGTAGAAGTCGTCTCGTTTCCTTGGTGTCTCGTTCGCAGATTATTGCATCTTCGCGAAGCTGCTTCCATTCACCATGCGGTTTTAGAGTGTTACATAGATTCCTTTTCCCGCATGTGAGAAGAATAACAACAAAACATATGAGTCAGCGAACACATATCGTAGTTTAAAACGCTGTATCCATGAAATCTTTAAATTTATATCTAAAGAAACTGGACGACCTGATTGTTTGTGAACCATGGCAAAGTCATCCCAAGCAATATGCACATGGGGTATCAACCAAACAGAAACAGAAATATGGCTACAGAGATTAGTTCCAGTTGTGAGGTAGTCAGAAGGACAACCTGGTACCGTTTGTAGATTCAAGAAAAAGCAGCGTCCTCGTGACTTAACTTCCAAGCAAATATCAAAATCAGGGCTAGAAACAAAATTGGTCTTCTTAAAATTGCAAATCTTCTTCAGTATGTACAGCACCAGAATTACCATAAGCAAATAAGCTATTCCAGTCATGGGATCTGTCGATTGGGGTAAATTGAAGAATGGGGTATATGTCGAAGTGGGTGGTGTAGTAATGACAAGGTTTGGTAAGGTCAAAGCTTTAGCTTGCTGAGGAATCATCACCAGCATCGCATTTATCATTCTGACTTTATACAGCAAATAAGTTCCAATTACTAGATTTGTTCCGGCAAACACTGCATTAGCTATAGTCAGGTACCCAGGTGCTGAAGAAAAAAAATCTGACGGTATTGTTATATCTCCCGCTAACAAGGGATCAATCATGGATCTAAAAATTTGTTCCTCCGCCTTGGTTGCGTTTACTACTCTATCTAGACGATATGAAATTGAATTGTCGATTGCGAGTCTTTGGTCAAAAGAGTGATTAAAAAATTTCATTTCTGGTAGTTGAACAACTAGGGATTGATTAATAAGGAAATCTCCTTTGAAAACTGCCAGAGTGTCGTTACTGAAAAAATGTTGAAGTAAGGCCAGATTTAATGGAAACTGAGGAGATGGTTCGGCTTGTGCTCTGTGATCAAAGTCACACTGTGTGATCCTTGGAGGTAAATATGAAAGTGTTGTTCTTACTGCACATGCACAGGGCACATCATAAATGAAATAAGAATAATTATTTATCAAAGTTTTCGTGTTGTTAGGGCAATCCAATTGAACTGGTTGATTACTGCGGATCAAGATCTGTGGATAATCTAAAATATATAAGTCTGTATCAAAATTGGCTGAAGTCATAACTTGAAAATCACAGTATGTTTTGATGTTGACGTTATCGTCCTTGAAAATGGAAAGCAAGCAAGACTGAGGTTTCGCTTTCAATAAACTGTCGATAGTCACCACGTCTATTGTTGAAAACTGTTTTGCAGATTCTACGTAGTATTCCAAATTTTGAGATATGAAAAATGTCTGAGCGTTTGATTTCAAGATTGTGGAGTAATCTGAACCATTGTGGAAATGGACCGGGAAAATAACGATATTGTAAATGTCCAAGGTCATTTGTTCATCTTGTGTGACAGGAAACTTAACTGTAATGTACAAATCTGTATTGTTTCGGATGTAAACAAAATCATGTTGCCTGTAGTAATAACTTGGGTGTCTATGCAGAACTTGCATGTTAGGAATTTTGGTTTTCAGAGCCGCGTCTATTTCGGATATAGTTTGCTCGATTGCTGCAGGTGATATAAAAACTGATGGCAAAATCCCAGAGACAAGCTGTTCAATTCCACCATACAAATTCTGTAATTGATTCGTCAACGGGATTGCCTCATGAATTTTGGAAAGTGCAGAATAAATCAAAAAAGTAAGATCTGTTCCATGTCTCTTGATCCACTGCCTGTCTTCGGTCATCGCTGCAATTACGGAATCCAATTCTAGACTGACCGCTTTTTCTAGATTGTTCATTTTATCTCGTGTTAAGGAAGCAAAGGAAGACATTAACTCGGTGTGTTTCTGAAAACCAGCAAGTAATTGTGATTGTGATTTGGAAATTGCTTGAACGTGCGAAGCAACAAGCTTCACATCTTCTTCGGTAGCTGTGCCAAAAAGTGAACTGCTCAGCTGGCCAATAAAGGGTAACAGTGACCTCTTTGATTTAGTAAAATTTTTCGGCAAGGGTGAATTTGGAATCATTGGAAAAGCTTTTCTGAGATCGTTCTGTACTTGTTTCTTTGTTGCTAGCGAAAAGTTCAGCATTATCTGTGCTAATCCAGGAAATTCAGTACAAATACGTTGGAAGTTGCTAAAACCACACCAGTTTTCAAGTGGTTTTATGTTTGCTAATGTTGGAAGCACATAATGAAAGGTGTGCTTCCACACTCCTGAATTTGGAAACGTCGTTCCTTTAGTCTGGAAAGAAACTCCGTAATTCTGCCGCCTGATGGTCGAAGTCCTTCTGTTCGTCCGAGCAATGGTCAGCGCCATGCTGCAGAGCACCAAGAAGCATACTAAAGCGTTCGGTGTCCTCATACTAAAATACCAATAAAGAGAAGAGAGAAAAAAAAATTATTGTTAAAATCTTAAAGTGTATCAACTTCCTTAGAACCGCAAAACTGTTATACGCCTAATTTTATTACTAAACTATGATCGATCTATAAGTATCAACATTCAAAACACCTTGCAGCGTGAAATGTCACACTTGCAATAAAACATTGTATTAATGTCTACGTTTCTAAAATATCAAGTCATCACTTGATTCACAAATGCACGAGTTCCTATTTCTGTCCATTCAATAACAAACAGTACGATAAATACTATAAAATAGCCATTGAGAACGATTAAATAAAGATCTTTCTCACTCACTCCCAATTGGTCTGCTTTAACTGTCAAGTCAGCAATAAACGCCGCTACTGTCTGGCTCGGGAGTTGCCGACTGGCCCACGATTGAGCAGTCTTGCTCCAAACCTTCGGGTCGGAAAACCGTGTAATGAAACGTTTTTCGATTTCCTCGAAGCTCGTCAATTCGGAAAGTTTCAGAGAACGTGCCCAAACGCTTGCACTGTCCTTGAGAAGTAGGAACATACTGTCTATACGCGATTTGTCATCTTGTATTCCGTGGAAACTACACCATCTCTTAAAGGTGTCTAAAAAGGTACGGCAGCAGCCCAGTCCGTCAAAATGTTCTGGCAAAAACAATGAGCTTTTAGATGAGGGCCGTTTTCCTCCGCTGTGCGAGTCAGCGGGCGCTATAGAAGCCTTCTTCGGTGTAATCGAGGCTGGCCATGCTTCAGTTTGTGAAGGCATGCCGCTCCTACTGTGGCTGTAACCGTCTGAGTGCTTATTAATTCGATTCACTTCATCCTGTAATCCCGGGATTTCTTCTGCTTTTGGATAAATCGGTGCCATAG
This sequence comes from Lumbricus rubellus, assembly GCA_945859605.1. Taxonomy (NCBI): domain Eukaryota; kingdom Metazoa; phylum Annelida; class Clitellata; order Crassiclitellata; family Lumbricidae; genus Lumbricus; species Lumbricus rubellus. The sequence continues at coordinate 16,039,315 of OX243813.1, forward strand.
AAGTCCTAGTCTTTGTGACAATGTCTTGCTCTCCTACTGCTTGAGCGCTCCTGTCTCTATTAAAGTAGCTGAGGCCGTTTGAATGCCTATCATCGCGATTAGCTGTGTCCCGGAATCCTGGAATTCTATCTTCTTGTTGATAAATGGGAGCCATAGAATGATGCTTCCTTTCATAGTTGTCTGCTGGACGAGAGACATAAATGTCTTCAATGACCGGATATTTTATTTCGGTACGAGAAGTCTGGCCAGGTAGACCACCGTTTCTAGTCAAGGGAAGTTGCGTGTCCAACCCGTTTTCGAAATGATGCAGGTCATTACACTCTGTGTCACTACTCCACCAACTCTCGTGTGACCTTCAGTCTCTTCGGAAGCTTCTTCGTATAAGTTCGTGGTAGCCTAGGCCTATCCCTAGAATAACTGTTTCATTAGCTAATGGCTAGGTAAAAGAATCTACAGTCTTTCACTGTTTTATAACCAACAACGACGACGTGTTTAAATCTTCTTATTATTCAACTCCAAAATCCGATATAAAGTAACGATCAGCAACAACACAACAATGACTACACTTGCGTTATCATAACAACTAACTTCATCAGCCTATTACTAACTCAACTCAACAACTCTCCGACAACCATATATGACGCGTTTACGCGTCATGCGCGTCTAACCGTGCGAAATATATGACGCGTTTACGCGTCATACGCGTTCAATGTGTTAATAGAGAATTCAGAAAGCCTTTGCAAAAGGTTATGAGACCATTCTGTCCATACCATCATGCTCTCTTTGTTGAATCAGTGACTGATACAAATTTCAGTTGCAAAATCGAATGGCAACTTCCTGACATCAGATGTACTCAAACCAAACAAAGTGTTCTCCATTTTTTTGTATAAAACAGATGGCCTGGATGGATTGAACCAGGAGTCCTCACTTTGCCATCACGATGCCTTCTAAAAACATCACAATTTAAATAGCATACAAGATTTTCACTTAAGCAACTACTTTTCTAATTTGGCACACTCAACATCACCTTTAGACGTTTTCCGAAGGATGTTTAGTTAACTAGGTGGTGTCTTGCTGCCGTCTTTAATGGCATTTTTTCTGAGACTGTTGACAGGGTTTGTTCAACGATTCTGAAACTATGCTCCTCTTTGAGTAGTTTTTTTGTAAGTGCAACCCATAGCGAAGCCTGCACAAGTTTGAAATAGTTTTCAGGAAAACATGCGCCACTAGGGTGTGTCAATTTGAGGGGTGAAATTTAAAAAAATTGAATTTCAAAAACGCCTAGTGATGAAAATGTGCAGTTTTTCATGCTGAACCCAAATATAACTTCAGAAACAGTTTTTATGCAGTGCTAGCTACTTCAATTCACAGTTGAAATGAGCTATAAATTGCATACAATTGATTTTAACATACAATAGAACTGGAAAAAACTTTAGCTACTCAATGTCCTATAAAATGCCATTTGTGAAGTCAAGTTAACGGAATTGTGCAAAATCAACCAAAGACATCATGTCCTGCTTGCTTCTGTTACGGCCCATGAGCTCTCTACTGATCATTTGACCTCTGATGTAGTGGGTCCTCCTCTCATGACTGTATACATGACTAGCAGCCTCGGTTGTCATTTTCACACACCTTTCCACAGACTGTGTGTGTGACGGCCAGTTGGGAACTACCATTGGGTTGTCTACAAGTGCCTTGATCTCTGCTGTTGTTAAGGTGCAGGTGAGAGGGGGTTCAGAGACTCCAGAGCTCCAGTCAATCAGTTGCGAGATTGTAGTCGCTTCAGTGTTGATGTTCGGTGTTCTCCTAGGTCTCACTCGGTTATCTCCAAGCTGTGTTGTCTCATCTCCTTCACCTCTGATCTTCATTATCTTCTCTGCTGCATCTCTTCTTTCCCCTTCCTTGTCACTGCACAACATTGCTTGCAGCACACACTCACTAAAACTGTACCAAGCAGACCTCTTCACTGTAGGCATTACAATCGTTTTCACCTCATCTTTTTGTTCCTTGATCAGTTGAAGCTGGAAAACAAGATGGCTGGGTCCTTGTGTCCAGTTGCTATTTATCTTTATGTTGAACCAGTTAACAATGTATACTCCAACACAGAACTCCACAATCATCCTCAAGTTGTTCAGATTCTTTCCTTGTAGATTGTGCTTGGATATCCAGATTCTCATGAACCTCAAAGCTGTTGTGAGCCACCTGCTGTGGGAGACAGGTCCTATCTCCAACAGAGCCAGATCCTTTGGCAAATGTCCTGTTCTAATTGCAGTAGCAATCCTGTAGCCATAGCTCTGATCTGTACTCAAGTCTTTCACTACTTCATCGCTGAGCTGAGGGAGACCAGGACCAACAGAGACTTTTGTGAAATCAGGATTGATTTCCAGGTCAGTAGCGGAATCCAACATTTTTCCTAAGGGACCTGACCACTTGTTATTGCTTAGTGTCTTGCCATCTAGAGCAGTAATTAGGTGCCTCAGTGGCAGCTCTCCAGTGTGTAGATCACAAACAATCCACACAAGCTTCCTTTGTAGCTTCTCCTCGACATAATGCATTACTCCTCCCTCCCAACCAGTGTTTACATTACAAGAATCACCTCCAATAGCTTGAAGAGTTTTGTCTGCTCCTCTTTCTTTCAACCACTCAACCAGATTGTCAGCAATTATTCCAGCATGTGATTTCTGTTTAGTTGCCTTAGCAGGGACAAAATGCCACAGATATCTGCTTTCTGGTTCCATGCAAACTGTAATGTGCTCTTCTTTTACCAAACCTGGATACATTTTGCCATTCTCTTCTGCTTGCAACATGACCTTGGTTTCATCACGGCGCCCATCAAAGAAAATACAACTTATGCCTTTCTGCTGAATTTCGTCTTCAAACTTTGCATCGAGTTCCTTCATGACTTTCTCCTGAGCTCTCTTTACCTTGTTGTGATCAATAACCAAAGTAGTGTCAAAGTGAGTAACGAGTCCGGCATCAATCCAGGCAGCAGTGGCAATCTCCGCTGTCTCCCTTAACCCAGTGTGGTGTCTTAGGCTAGCCAAGGCTATGTTGGTTATGTCCGTAGTATTGTATCTGGCTCTTTTCCCAATTTTCATTAAACCACCAGAAGCCTCGCCTTCATCAGGCAAGTAAGGGTTGTATTCATCACTGCAATTGTCCATCTCTGATTCATCCATCATATCTTCACACTCATCAAACTCTCTCTGCTGCAATTCATGCATAGATCTCTCTGTCATCTTCTCCTCTTGTCTGCTTTGTTTATCTCTCTCCATTCTCCTTTTTTTCTCGTCATCCAACCTTTTTGCTTGCCTTTCCTGTTGCAACAATTGCTTTCTAGTCTCTGGGAGGTCAACTGGTCCGATCTGATGAGGTCCAATGCTTCCAACTTTTTCTCTTTGACCTTTGATGAAAGCTAGCTCAATGACTGGAATCTTTTTCTCTTTACTGCAGTCACAAAATATATGCACTCCACCAACACAGGGAGAACTGCAACCCACATCAGTGCAACTCTTGATGTCACACTTACAGGTTAGAATGTCCATGAGTCTGTCAAGCTTTTCCATAAACCTATCTTTCTCCTCCAACTTCGCTCTGCCAGAGGACACCTTGTTTCCTTGCTCCCATATGGATTTCAACTTTGCTCTGATTCTTGTATGACCGTTTATGACTGGCTCAGTGAATTTAGGATTTGCTTTGCACCACTGAGCAAGAACTCCAGTCATTAATTCGGTGACAAGTTGGTCATTGCTGTAATTCCGTCTGTCTTGGTCACTCATCTCTCTCAGGTACAACCCATATCTAATGACGTCCCTGACAGTTGGTAATTCAGCTGTAGGAAGCTGTCTGCCTGAACCGACTAAGTGGTGTAAGTGAGTCCAAGCTAGCAATCTTGTTTTCATATTGGACATTTTGACTATCTAAAAGGAACACACAAAGAGTGACTGTGAAAAATCTAACATGCAATAGTTGCAAGACTATTATTTTGTTGCACACATTGTACAACAGATTAATAATTAATTAATGGGTGCAAGACACTAACATACAATGTTAAACATCAAACAATAATTTTATACATAAAATTCTAATAGGCGAAAACTTAAATTAGAGCATTTTTAAATATTTCTGATAACTTCATATTAAAGCAGCTAATTTGTGTATTTTCCACGATAATTCAAGTGCAAATTGAAGTAGCTAAATCTAATTGCAGACAAATTTTATACTTATATTTCGACTTTTCACATGAAAATGCACCATTTTATCCCTAAGGCCTTTTAAAATATTGACCTTCAAAAAATTGACACACCCTAATGCGCCACGGTGATGGCCTCCTGGGATCTTACCGAAAAAGCTTCAGTTCAGCGGGTGAAATGATCGATTTCTGTGAGAGTAAATCGGCATCTTCATGTCCAACCAAATCGATCCCAATCTTTCCCACACTTCTGCAATAGCCATGTCTCTCAGCTCACCTTGATGGCCCATATAAAGTCCAATCAGCAGATGGAAGTAAGATGACATGAATTAAAAAATGGTTTAGTATGATCGTGTCTTACCTCCTTTGCATGGCAATTCGCGTGAAGAAACATTAGTTGCTCGGAACTGCGTCGAACTCTTACGTAATGCTATCAAAAGTATTCGCTGAATTCGCGTGAGGCACATAGGGTCTGTGACTCTGTGTTCATAATTTGCTAGGCCTATACATGGATTAAAATACTATAAAAATGATCGTGTCTTACCTCCTTTACATGGCAATTCACGTGAAGAAACATTAGTTGCTCGGAACTGCGTTGAACTCTTGCATAATGCTATCAAAAGAATTCGCTGAGTTCGCGTGAGGCACATAGGGTCTGTGTTCATAATTTGCTAGGCCTATACATGGATTAAAAGACCATAAACAATGATCATGTCTGACCTCCTTTACATGGCAATTCACGTGAAGAAACATTAGTTGCTCGGAACTGCGTCGAACTCTTACGTAATGCTATCAAAAGAACTCGCTGAGTTCGTGTGAGGTGCATAGGGTCTATGCTCATAATTTGCTAGGCCTATACATGGATTAAAAGAATGTAAAAAATGATCGTGTCTTACCTCCTTTACATGGCAATTCACGTGAAGAAACACTAGTTGCTTGGAACTGTGTCGAACTCTTACGTAATGCTAGCAAAAGAATTTGCTGAGTTCGCGTGAGACTGTGTTCATAAATTCCATTTTCTGGCTCAAAAATGTGACCTTCTGAATGAGACCTTTTATATAACTACAACAGAAACGGAAGCATGTAATCTAAAACATCTGCAATATAACAAAAAGGGAGAGGATCCAATTCACATGATTTTTAAATTAGAAGTAGAGACGAGACGATGCAGTTTTGGTTCAAGGATCGAAAATCCTTGAAAAACGACTGAGTAGAAGTGTAGGAAGGAGGTGTTGAATCAGCAGTGGAATCACGAAGACCGTCCAGTTTCTTTGTAAGCATCAGCAGAAAATCGTCCACTATGGATGAAAGATTCCCAGTTGTACGCGAGGATCAACTCAGTAGACTGGTGCCCTGAATGATGGACCCTTGCTACAAGATGCTCAATTCTGGCCCGGTCATTGGCGGTAGTAAAGCCCCACCAGGAAGGGTTTTATACATCATTCTTTAAATATAAAAGTTGCTCTGGTCACTACTTGAAAAGCATCCGATGATAATCAATGCACTCTTAACGTTCGCAGGGCATGAAGGACTCGACACAGGAAGAAATTATGTCGTCTACATGAGATGTGACTCAAAGATCAGAGCTGTGGGTTATTCCAAGTATGTTGATAGTTGTTACTCGTCTCAGTCTCTCATTCATCTATGGAGCATCGTCACCCTGACAGGAAATTATCATTTCTCTTGATTTCTCAGTGTTCAGTCAAAGGTTGTTTTTAGCTGCCCAGATAGCTACATGCCTAAGCTCCTCCATAACTGTTTACTTCATCTCCGACCTCGCCAGCAAGTTTGTGTCATCTGCATACTAGTTGAAGTTCAGAAGCATCGATGTCATACGTGACTAGACCAATTCTGGATCGAGGACTCAAGGTGGCATTAATAACTGCAGCACTGGATGTCAGCCCTTCAAACCTGGCAACATGTTTCCGATCTTTTAGGAAATTGGCTAGCCAGTTGTAGACACTGTCCTGGATGTCGAGTTGGAGAGTTTTATTGCAAGGGTTGAGTGCCGAACCCTTTTCATTAAGCAAGCCCTTATATTTGCTTTTCTCTCTTGAAGTTCTTTCTGATTCCTGCGAGCAATTACTTACAAAATATTGAGTTAGTGCTGGATACTTGTGCAATACTGACCGAATGTTACGAATTACCTTTTAAAGAGTAATAAGTTCATACACGCATGAAGTGTGGCCTTGCGATTACTAAGTATGACCTTCGATTAAATTATACTCGAACACACTCAATGGTTTGGTTTTCAAAGATTTTCACTCTTGCTCAACAGACACAACCAACTTAAGCTAAAAAATACGGGTGCTCGGATAGAAGAAGCTATGGCAGGTTAGGAACCAAATACCAAGTAGCTGAAAGAATTACACTCGAAGTTTTCTTTTCCCCCATCACGTGCGACCATCCAGAAAACGTCCGCCCGGAAAACTAAATGAAACGTTTGAAACACATAATACCATATGTAATAATTATATAATCATAGAAACACTGGGTACGCCCCCTGCAAACCCCACAGCAATATTCGCACTTTTCATCACCACCTCAATATATCCATGAAATATGGCGTCAAATTATATATGAAAACAGGATACGCCCCTACAATCGCTACAGCATTATTCACCACCTACAATGCATCAATGTAACATAGCTATAAAATACAGCGCCAAATAAAAATGTGAGAACGGGATACGCCCTCTGCAACACAACAGCAATGTTTGCACGTTTCAGCACTTCAATTCAATGTAGCCATAAAATATAGCGACACCTCAACGCAGTAATAACACTACAGCTCAGTTACTGAAAAACCATAAATATACACTCAAATTCACTATCTTACCCGAATGTATTCGGTATTTTAATAAGACATTCTTAAAATGTTGCCCTCTCCTTCGCTCACCAACGTGACTGACTACTGATCATCCACTGGTCTCTTTTTGTCACTCCTTGAAACTCCCTATACAGACCAGGATGATAATATTCCTATAGCGCCTTTTACATTACCTATTACTATAGAGCATTTTTGTGACACCGAACACTATGCAAACAGCCACATGGGATGAAAACACCCAGAGAACATCAAACACTTTATGAACCTTCATAATCGCATTGGCAAATGAATCGGCTGCCACTTGCAATTCAGCCTGGTTTGAGGGGACATGCTATGGACTTTGTATAATTCGTCTACAACCCTACGGAATTGAGACGCGACATTGACTAAACTATGAGTGATTGCGTGTTAAGAGGCAGACATGCTTTCATGTATCATAATGAAGAACTTTGATTCTATCTTAATGACACACTGAGCAATCTCACTACGCATGCTGTTAGGAATGTGACTGATGATGTTTGAACACGAATGATAATGAATACAGCATGTAACCACAATTAATGCCATTAATTGACTAGCTCAATCAAATATCCATGCTCCCTGTGGGACAAATGTGACTTACTGCATTCACCTGCAGTGCGAAAAGCTTTCATTGTAGCTTCAATGGTGTCTTTATGGTGTTCTGTGAATCTAATTTGTGCCACTGACATTGTGTTCTTGATTTTCCCTTCCCCTCATGACTTAAGAAGTTTGTCAGCCTTCCTGTGCGTGACAGAATCTCTATGCTTGACTATGTTTTTCAATAATGTTTGAGTGTCTTTGACAGGTTCTTGACACTTTCTAAGGCTGTCGCTGGTCATCTGGATTTGCTTTACCGCCCCACCTGCGACTTCAACAATCTCTTCTTTTAGCTTTGTATTGTGTCCATTGTTCAGTCTCTCTTATGCTTGCCTTTTGTAGAGTTCTTGACATTGATTATGTTCCACAGCTTTATTATTAATGCTAAGAAATCTGCAGTTTCAATCCAGGATGGCATACTTTCATGGATTCCATAGAGCCACATGGCATGTGTCGATTCTGAGAAAAACGATGTTGCAAGTTTCACAGACGTTTCTTTATGGTCTTTGGGTACAAAGCAGCTGTTGTGAGTTTGTGTGCCTTTTTCAGTGTCATTGCAGCCTCCAATGTACAAGTCCACACTGTCACGGAAATTTGCACAGTATTCATCTGGCAGATTTTGAGTCATCGGTGGGCATTCAAAGACTTTCCAGGACTGGAAGTTGTTGTATATTTTTTGAGACCATGCTCTTTGCACAGGGTCAAAGATTAAAAATAGTGGCTGGCCTGTGATGTTGTCAATGACCTTTGTCTCCAGCGATCCCTTGCATAAGAAGTCAATGAAAAACTTTTGGTTAGTGGTGGCATTATCAACAGCTATTGCACTTACATTTAAAAAAACACTTCTAAGCAATGCAGTCACTTCCAAGTAGCACTCATGTTGCCTTGCAACAGTTAAGTTTTAAATTGGATATATGGCCACAATGCCTTTGTATCTGCTAACCACGTTCTTACCAATGAAACAAAGCAACATAGACGCAACAGATCCATCAGTTGTGAGTCCCTGCATCTCCTCTCTTGTGTATTCTACTCGCTTTGCAGGGTAAATTTGATGAGGATGACCGTCCTCTCATATTGGTTGAGCTTGGAGAACCTCTACTTCAAATACGAACTTTCCTCAGAGTTGCTGTTGATGGCAAACACAATATATTTTGATCATGAAGAACCATATATGCAGACGGGCTAGCTGCATAAATCATGTATGATAGTATCACAAGCTTTGCTGAGTAGACTCGTCCACAATTTTTCTTAGAAGGCAACTTCAGTTGTTCAGTTATGAAGGTAATCTTCTTGTGGTCTTCACTGTCTTGCTCTAGAGTATCTGTAGTGGTTTTCAAATGCTGTATAGCCATCTTAATGTTAAATTCTAGTATGCAAGATATTGGATCTCGGATCCATAACTTCGCACCTGCCAACAAATTTACAAGTTGCAACATACACCAGAGTGGACTCTTAACAAGATCATGTTACTGGTTGTAACATTAGCTATAGGTCTATAGCTAGACGGCAGAAGAGGATCAGGTACCATCTGCTTCCGGATTGGCGTGATGATCGACCGTTTCTGGGATCCCGGTAGACGTAGCTCGAGACGAGGTCGAGGTTGGAGAGACGGCAATCGGTAGGAAGACATTCTGGAGGAGGAAACCCATCGGTATCCCGACGCACCATGTCAATCTTGGAGGCAAAATGGCTGGTGAAGTCAGCTGCCGTGAACGGTGGAGGCGTTGCGGTAGAGGAAGGTTGAGGTCGCCCCAGGAGATCGTTGAAGGTGGACCATAATCGTCTGGTATCTCCAGTGTTGGAAGGAATCTTACGCTCCCAGTATTGGCCTTCTATCTCCTGAAGCGACATGCATGGAGCGCACGGATCGGAGCCACTTCAGAGTATTACTTCTTCTGTAGACGTAGTCTTACTAGTCGATCGTTGAACTAATGACACATTAGAATCAAGCTGAATGTTTCTTTCATCCATCGCTCTTAGATTTGCCCCGACTTTCATTATTTCGGCTTCTGCCCTCGGTGCTTGGTATACATGTTCGGGGCTGGTGAACGCGTGCAGCGATAGGTTCGCTCAAGCCGACGGGTGTGACGGCGAAGTGAGTGGCATTCACCGTTGTACCAGAGGGAAAGAAGACGTGATCGAAGCTTCGCTGGATGCGATGGAAGTAGACGATTGAGGATCTCCGTGGTCGATCGCTCAAAGATGTTGAATAGTTCTTCGGCAGACAAGTCACGCAGTTGACCTGGGTCTGAGAAGGCAGGGACAGCGAGAACAGCCGAGTTGAACGCAACCCGGTCCAGGCGCCGCCATCCTCTGATCTGTCTGAGAGCGTAGATCGGTGTTCTAGGATCAGGGGTGTCTTTAGTGACAGTGTCCCACAAATCCTCTTTAATTAACATTAGTTCAACTTTAAACTTCCATGTTTGATCTGATAATTCAATTTTGCAATTTGACATGAGCCTTTGTCCGTCATCTTTATTTTTTCAGTGAAAAGAAATAAACTGTTTCTCGCATTTCTGTCGCGATGTAAGAAAACAGTCACGCTATGCTGTGTAGTGTGTAGTTGACCAGGTTATCCTTTATGTCTTATTAAAGTACCGTATCATAAACTTTATTACTGACTGATTATTATGTGCTCTTGGCCATAACCTGTTAAGAAACGAAGGGGATCACATAGCAAAATCAACCTTCACAAATTATAATATTTCCAAATTAAAACTGTTCACTTATCAAATTAATGTTACACTGTTTCTGAGTGTTCAGTCAGTTCGAACTTCGAAGTGTTCTTTAACCTCTTTCGTGTGGAATTAAATTTTTCTTAACCCGCCGTCCTTGTGGAATTATTTCTCCCCCCCCAAATTTTTTTAAATTTCTTGTTTGACTTCACTAAATTGTTCCAATATGAATGCTTGTTCCAAAATCCAAGTAAAAGTCTCACAAAGTTATTTTTTCTTCAGAAATGTCTATTAGTGTGATATACTTCGAAGCACGGAGCTGCGCACAAACCAACATCACACTCGACACACTGGTACCGTGTCTCTTTACGGACTTTCTTCCCATTGTTAGTTTGAGATGAACAAACTATGCAGACTGTTTGTGCATTGATCTTCTTAGCACTTGCAGGTACATATTTGGGGAAATGACGGCCTGTCATTAAATGCTCTCCATTTCTAACTTTCTCAAGTGTCAGTTGTTCCAATCCATATATTCCAAGATCGGGTTTTCTCTTGTATATAGGCTACAGTAGCCTATCTAACCATCACTAATAGAAAAACAACCACAATAGACTGATAACACTCTACAACATGACTATTATTAACCTACACGACCCTTCCAATTTTGTTCACTAGATACAAATATGATGACGGGGCAAGACGCCCAGGGGGCAAGATGCCCAGGGCGTTTTGCTCCCGAACGGGAGGTTGCAATACAAAATGATTATAAATTATCGTCCACATATAAACCGAAAATTAATCCCAGCATAAAGTTCGCAAGTGGTTACTAAGCACACCAGATTTATGACTTTATTGAAAAATGATTCTACTAATCTGAAAAATCTGTAGATCTGTTAAAAGCTTTATACAGCAGAGCCCCTAAAAACAGACTTTTAGTTATACCGACTGCCCAACATCTTTAATATCGCAATTACTGATATTAATATGCATGAGGCTGTGCCAGAAAATAGTCTACTTGTTTAAAACTTGTTTGGAACGCAAAACTAGGAAAATACGGGGGATGGGCATCTTACCCCGCAGGGGCGTCTTTCCCCGCTCTCCCCTAATAACGGAACACACTACTATGATGGCAATGTCAGCAAGAGGAAATTAACAAGAAATGCTTCGCCTGGGATTTTCGTTTGTAATCACTGTCTGATGCTTCACAAATGAGAGTTCAACAATAGTCACCCAGCATAGACGGATTCCACTTGCCCTGGTACCGTTTCTCCATCTTCACAATGTCTTGATGAAACCTCTCACCATGTTCGTCACTGACGTCACCGAGGTTGGCTGGGAAAAAGTCCATTTGGGAATGAAGAAAATGTATCTTCAGTTACATGTTGCACTTAATTGATTTATAGGTAATCCTGCAGTTTAGGTGCTTTTATTATTTTGCACTGTTATACGGGATAGTTATCAGCAATACTTTGAAGGAAGACATTGAAAATGTTTTCCCCTTTGAACCTATTCCTGAACACGAACTCATAAGATGGAAACAGAGCCCTGGATGTGCTGAATTGACGTCGCAATTTCCTCTTGGCTCTCATCCAAAGATTTTCCACGTTCTGAGTATATGCGTTTCCTCGTTGAACTTCAACTGGGAGAAGAGCTTTTGAAAGGCATATCTCTGCGCATTCCAATTATACATGATACAACATAGCGATAATGCACAAGCAATGTCAGAGCAATATCAAAGCAATCCAATGTCAAATCTATGCAGCAACACCTTAACAATTCTGGCCATAGGCACAATGTCTTAGCACACCGTATACACAATACTAAATTCCACGGGTCTACACATCAAAGACCATGACTCAACAGTCATCACACAGTATACGCAAACTACTAGATTCTACGGGCTGTGCCTCAGGCTTCGTACAAGCAGGCTATACAAAACCCTTCTAGTCTACACACAGTATCTCAAGACCAATGTCCTATAACGCCCGTCCCACTCGCTAGAGGGCCACCTGTACTCTCATCCCTAGCCTCTCTACTTTGGCCTAACTTTTGGTCGGAAGCTGTGGTGACAGCACCCCCTGACGAGCTGGCGCATTGCTGGGGAACTAAGGATTCAGGTATTGCGTACATGACTTCATCGAAGAGGTTCGAATGAAGGGGCCCCTGTTGGCTCACGAGGTCGTCCGTATTATCCAAGGTCATGCCCTCCTGATCCCTGCTATCCAGGTCAACCAGGCATTCGGCCTCACACTCCAATGACATACCAAGGCTCGAGGAGTCACATATATCCCCGGTCCTCGGTGGGGGGACGACGGCACCCTTACCACTGTGCTCGTCAGGGTCCGAGTTCCCTACAGCAGTTTTAATGTGTGATCCCTTTGAGACAATCCCTTGTCTCATTATGATTTATCGCTTGAGCTACAGATTCACAATTCAGTTTCGTTTTATCTTTAGATATAATTAAACTTCAGAATTACAAATTATAGTTAAGTGAAATAATATAGTGCCACGCCTTAGCGGTTTACAGTTTCGGCACAGATAAACTGATTAAAAAGCCTTTATAAATCAGGTACGATGATGACGTAAGTGTCCCACAATCATGTAACTATCATCGACGGTGATGATTAACTAAGTTCAACAGAAACATGTATTTAAATTCCAGTTACAATGCACGCTAATTTATATCGACAATATCCACCCGCATTCGAATAATTGCGTAGAAATTAAATTGATACTTCCCTGCGATTACGATGGCGAAGCGTGGACCCTTCCAAACCGTCAAAGTTTAGTGCACACAACATTCACTGACAACCGATCACTTCCGTTGATATCCCTACGAAGAACAAAACTCGAGCTCCAGTATGTGTCTAGACTTAAAAGTAACCCAAAGAATCCAGCATACCGATGTGTATTCCAACCAGACAATCAGCAGTTATTTGACAACAGGCCAACTGCTATACCGCCACTGGGCATTCGTATGAAACCACATCTAGAAAATTTGAACTTTGACATGAGCTGTATTGCAGAACAGAACATGGGTGGTCTCCCACCATGGTCCCTTTGTAGACCTCAGGTTCTGCTTGAACTGCACTATCATAAAAAGTCCGACACTAGTCCAGATATATATAAATGTATGCTCCAAGAACTACTATCAAATTACACATCATACATAAAAATATATACTGATGGCTCAAAAGAAAGTGATAGAGTAGCTGCAAGTGCATATGCAAAGAGCAGTTCTTTATCAGTGCGACTTCCAAATAAAACTTCCATCTACACAGCTGAACTCACAGGTCTTCTTCTGGCCCTGGATATTACAAATAAATCGAGAAAGAAACAGTTTTTAATAATGAGTGATTCACTGTCGTCCTTGCAAGCTGTCGCAGGTTGTAACCTAAACCACTCATTGGTCGCAGACATTATCACCAAATACCACCGGATTGCAATGTCTGGTAAAATGGTCAAATTTTGCTGGGTGCCGGGCCATGTTGGCATTAGAGGCAACGAGGCTGCAGATGCCGCGGCCAAAGCAGCCCTTTCAGGTGCAGTGTCATACTGCAAGATTCCATATTCTGATACTAAGCAATACATCGATGCTTATGTATACGATCAATGGAAGTTAAAGTGGAGTAGCATGGATCGAAATAAACTGCATACTATTAATCCTAATATAGAAAGATGGCGCCATGCCTCCCAAGACAATCGTAAAGATGAAGTAGTCTTAGCACGGCTAAGAATAGGTCATACTTACCTCACACATGCTCACTTACTTAAGAATGAAGTTGCACCACAATGTGTGGGATGCAACTGCCCTTTAACAGTGGAACACATATTGGTGTCATGCGTTGATTTTACAACGACAAGGCAAAAATATTATATGGAACAATCACTTTCTAATATTTTTGAACATGTCTCTCCAAAGAAAATTTTGCTGTATTTGAAAGAAATACAACTGTACAACAAAGTATAGTAGAAACCCTGAATTAAAAATGACTCGTGACCTGTTTATTGCAGGAATCATATAGTCTTGAACATATTTTAACCTTATTTTTTAATTTTACTTATATCATGTCTAGAATGCTGTAATTATAAGTTTTATCCTATTTATTAACCTCCAAACGTTTTTAGTCTAAAATAATGATGTATACTCAATAATCAGGTTAAGGCACGAAATAGCCAATTCTGTGCTGAAGTGCCGTTAAACCCAATCAATCAATCAATCAACCGTTGATTTCCTCAATTAATTGTAAATGCTCAGCAATTGTGAACCAAGTCACTTTCAGAGCCAAATACCCGTCAAACTACTCATAATATTCTGAATTTCAACTATGAAATCGAAATCAAACCCAGCGGCCAAATTGCAGTGTATTTCAACACTTGCACCTCGGCTCTTACTCGGAGCCTGTATAAGTCTTTCCTCCTCCTTCTTAAGAGTCCACGTCTCACAACCGTATGTTGCCACTGGCCACACTAAGGCCCTCATCAGTCGTATCTTTGTCTTGGAGCTGATTGCCTTGTTCTTCCAAACCTTTGTCAACTTAATCATGACTGATGTACCCATGGCTAACCTTGACTTTACTTCTACATTACATTCTGCATCTTTCGTTATTCTGCTTCCCAGATATACAAAGGAGTCTACCTGTTCTAAACTACCGTTGATTACTCTTATATCCAACAACGTGTCCGTATTTGTCATGACCTTTGTCTTTGCAGCATTAATCTTCATGCAATACTCGTTTGCAGATCTCTCAATTCTGTCCACCAATTCTTGCAGCTCCTCTGGTGATGTAGTCAGTAACACAATGTCGTCCGCGTATCTTAGGTTGTTAATGGTTTTACCCCCGATTCTGAATCCGCCGGTGAATCCTTCCAAGGCTTTTCTCATTACTTGTTCAGCTAAAATGTTGAAAAGGCACGGTGAAAGGTTACACCCTTGACGCACTCCTTTCTTAACTCTGAACCATGGTGACGTGAGTCCATCTGTCCTAATATTTGCGCGTTGTTGTTTATAAAGTTTCTGCAGCAGCTGAACTATTTGAGGCGGGAAACCCATTTCTAACATGGTTAACCAGAGTTTGTCATGTTGTATCATGTCAAACGCTTACTACATAGACTACATTAAAACGACACGATAAATCGAAAAATAATGACGACAATTATTATAAAGGACTATCACCGAACTGAGTCTACAATACATGTAGTTAATAGTTATGTTGTTGTTACATATCACAAAATAACACGATAAATCCACAGATAACGGCGACAATGACGGTAGTTTTGTCATTATTACATAGACTCTATATCAAAACAAGACGATAAAACATAACGACGCCAATGACGGTAGCCTATTTATATTATGTTGTTATTACATATCACAAAATAACACGATAAATCTACAGATAACGGCGACAATGACGGTAGTTATATCGTTACTACATAGACTACATTAAAACGACACGATAAATCGAAAAATAATGACGACAATTATTATAAAGGACTATCGCCGAACTGAGTCTACAATACATGTAGTTAATAGTTATGTTGTTATTACATATATCACAAAGTAACACGATAAATCCACAGATAACGGCGACAATGACGGTAGTTATATCGTTACTACATAGACTACATTAAAACGACACGATAAATCGAAAAATAATGACGACAATTATTATAAAGGACTATCACCGAACTGAGTCTACAATACATGTAGTTAATGGTTATGTTGTTGTTACATATCACAAAATAACACGATAAATCCACAGATAACGGCGACAATGACGGTAGTTATATCGTTACTACATGTCATGTCATGTCAATACGCCGACGTCGCTGCGCGACGGTTGGCTACATGAGTGGACCAAAGTACTCCAGCAATATCTATCCTTTACAGTCCGCAATAGCGCCGCTCCTGATAAACCGGTCCACAGCGTGATGTTATCAAGCCAGCATATTCTAGGTCTACCGCGACCGCGAACACCCTGCACTAATTCCGTCATGACACTATTTTCAATATTGTCCGGCTGTCGCAGGATGTGACCGAAGTAACGTAATTTCCGGGTTTTGACATGACCTAATAACTCGCTTTTTGTCCCTGCTAATTTGTAAACTCGTTCATTAGTCAACATTTCTGTCCATGAAATACGTAGTAGTTTCCTGATGCATTTGTTTTCGAAAGCCTGTATAAGTCTTTCCTCCTCCTTCTTAAGAGTCCACGTCTCACAACCGTATGTTGCCACTGGCCACACTAAGGCCCTCATCAGTCGTATCTTTGTCTTGGAGCTGATTGCCTTGTTCTTCCAAACCTTTGTCAACTTAATCATGACTGATGTACCCATGGCTAACCTTGACTTTACTTCTACATTACATTCTGCATCTTTCGTTATTCTGCTTCCCAGATATACAAAGGAGTCTACCTGTTCTAAACTACCGTTGATTACTCTTATATCCAACAACGTGTCCGTATTTGTCATGACCTTTGTCTTTGCAGCATTAATCTTCATGCTATACTCGTTTGCAGATCTCTCAATTCTGTCCACCAATTCTTGCAGCTCCTCTGGTGATGTAGTCAGTAACACAATGTCGTCCGCGTATCTTAGGTTGTTAATGGTTTTACCCCCGATTCTGAATCCGCCGGTGAATCCTTCCAAGGCTTTTCTCATTACTTGTTCAGCTAAAATGTTGAAAAGGCACGGTGAAAGGTTACACCCTTGACGCACTCCTTTCTTAACTCTGAACCATGGTGACGTGAGTCCATCTGTCCTAATATTTGCGCGTTGTTGTTTATAAAGTTTCTGCAGCAGCTGAACTATTTGAGGCGGGAAACCCATTTCTAACATGGTTAACCAGAGTTTGTCATGTTGTATCATGTCAAACGCTTACTACATAGACTACATTAAAACGACACGATAAATCGAAAAATAATGACGACAATTATTATAAAGGACTATCACCGAACTGAGTCTACAATACATGTAGTTAATAGTTATGTTGTTGTTACATATCACAAAATAACACGATAAATCCACAGATAACGGCGACAATGACGGTAGTTTTGTCATTATTACATAGACTCTATATCAAAACAAGACGATAAAACATAACGACGCCAATGACGGTATTTATATTATGTTGTTATTACATATCACAAAATAACACGATAAATCTACAGATAACGGCGACAATGACGGTAGTTATATCGTTACTACATAGACTACATTAAAACGACACGATAAATCGAAAAATAATGACGACAATTATTATAAAGGACTATCGCCGAACTGAGTCTACAATACATGTAGTTAATAGTTATGTTGTTATTACATATATCACAAAGTAACACGATAAATCCACAGATAACGGCGACAATGACGGTAGTTATATCGTTACTACATGTCATGTCATGTCAATACGCCGACGTCGCTGCGCGACGGTTGGCTACATGAGTGGACCAAAGTACTCCAGCAATATCTATCCTTTACAGTCCGCAATAGCGCCGCTCCTGATAAACCGGTCCACAGCGTGATGTTATCAAGCCAGCATATTCTAGGTCTACCGCGACCGCGAACACCCTGCACTAATCCCGTCATGACACTATTTTCAATATTGTCCGGCTGTCGCAGGATGTGACCGAAGTAACGTAATTTCCGGGTTTTGACATGACCTAATAACTCGCTTTTTGTCCCTG
This sequence comes from Lumbricus rubellus, assembly GCA_945859605.1. Lineage (NCBI taxonomy): Eukaryota > Metazoa > Annelida > Clitellata > Crassiclitellata > Lumbricidae > Lumbricus > Lumbricus rubellus. The sequence continues at coordinate 16,057,317 of OX243813.1, forward strand.
CTAATTTGTAAACTCGTTCATTAGTCAACATTTCTGTCCATGAAATACGTAGTAGTTTCCTGATGCATTTGTTTTCGAAAGCCTGTATAAGTCTTTCCTCCTCCTTCTTAAGAGTCCACGTCTCACAACCGTATGTTGCCACTGGCCACACTAAGGCCCTCATCAGTCGTATCTTTGTCTTGGAGCTGATTGCCTTGTTCTTCCAAACCTTTGTCAACTTAATCATGACTGATGTACCGTATTTTCGCGAATATAAGACGCACACGGGTATAACACGCACCAGAATATAACACGCTACTTTTTGCGATTTGAGTAAAAATTGATTTATATAAGACGCACCCGACTATAAGACGCATTTTCGTGCCTCCATCCGCGCTAGTACTTGAACGTGCATGCTAACGTTAATGTTACTCTAGCCTTATATAATTTATGACTGCATAGAGTCGTAAATGGTTCAATTATAAACAATTTAAAATCATGTATTTGATAAACAAATCGTTTTGCTAAAGTTACATTTCAATATAGTTAACCATATATAATTTTCTATATAAATATAAAAACTAGTAAGTGGGAATTACCGTGTTCCTGGTTCTTTAGCCTACTTGCAGCTTCACAAGGTAAGGTCATCGTCGTTTAAGGATTATACCATTAGTGCAGTGAATAATGGGTAGTCTTTCAACCGGTTTCAGCAAGAAACGATCTTGTTAAAAGTATTTGGCGAATTTCATATGTGCTTATTGTAGCATTATTTTTCTATCAATCCAATATAATTGAAGTTATATTGATGCAAGAATTCTTTTAATCAATCCCACTTCCATATCATATCTTTAAATAACAAGCTTGAACCACAGTATAAATAATTAACAGTACGTCGATTTCGGATCTCGCAGTCGTCAGAATAAGTGACGAGATTTAAAGCCCCACCCACTGTCATCCGCCTTTTTCGCAGCAATAAACTCCATAAGCAAATTACAGTTACTTTCAATTCTATGGTACAAACTACAAATTTCGGTTTCCGGCAGCCGCCATATTAGTCGGGATTCATTAAAAGAACTGCAATGTACTGCCCGGAAAAACTTTGCTACAAGCTGGAAATAACAAATAATGAAAGATAAGAAAATAATATATCCAAAAAGTGAGCCCGAGCCTCTGAGATCTCCTGCTAACTCATTTTATTAGAGAAATTTGAGGGCATTAAATCAATGGCATTTTTACTATACGGCTTAATCTCGAAGCCGGGTTGCATTAAAAGAACTGCAATGTACTACGCGGAAAAAGTCGCAACAGGCTGGAAATAACAAATAATTAAAGTTATAATAATAATATATTTTAAAAAATGGTCCCCAGCAACTCAACTCTCACTCTGGGTTATTTTATAAAGAGAATTGTTATGGTGTACTATTAATAGCAATATACGATGCAAATGCTGGTCTATTGCTACCAAGATGGAGGCTGACCACGTCACCAAAAAAAGTTGGCAACAGGCAGCCATCCGGGTAGACCTACTGGTAATTATTTATACTGTGCTTGAACTATCGTACTTGGGGTAATTTAAGGGCGTAGGCTAGCTTAGTACCGGCGTAAGCTGGTCTTATAATGACGGTCTTGACCTATGAAATAATATTATATTTTTGAAATTTTACGTTTTTTAGACCAAGATAATATAAGTAGACACATAATAAAAGTGGAAGATATATTTAAAATGGAAAACTACGCGCGTTATTTAACAATGAAAACGGACATCTTCTCGCACATGTGACTGATCCAATATGGCCGCCAACGCGAAGGGATGAATAATAGGCTAATAAACTCGCGATTTTCTTGTAGAATTAGGTTCAAATGGTGACAGTTTCGACAAATCTGACCATTAATAATTATTTCATACGTCAAGTGACGAAAATAAACTAGGTTTGTCCAAAGGAAATCCTGACATTGACACGAGTTCTCAAAGTTCAATCACCGCAATTGGCATATGTTGCTAAACGAAAAGTGGGATGCTAATATTTGATATTTGGCAAGCTATTCTGGAAAATTGAACTTAATTTTTGATGCCATTGATAATATTTACATCTGTGATATGGAAGAGGCAGCGGAGGACAATAAAAAAGAAAGATTAACTGGACTGTTTAAAAATCGCAAAATTCTGCGCTATATAAATTAAAACAAGTTAATTTATGAGCCTGATACCTAGCGAGGAGCAAGCGATAATACAAAATAGCGCCTGTGTAAATTTGTTTACTGCTTTATTAAAAACAACAGACAATTGAAATTGATTTATAATAATATTTAACTTTTGTATTTAAGGTCAGATCATAATTTGTTAAACTTTAAATTGTAACTTTCTGCGTCTCTTATATTTCTATGATAATAATAATAAACGAACTGAACTCGGACTTCATGTCCTATCGATTTCGTTGACGTCCATGTCTCCGTATTGTAATAAAACAACTTTAATAGTAGTTTTGACCATGGCGTGAAAATAATCTGTCACAAAATTTGACTATGTAAAAAATAATTTGTATAAGACGCCCCCGAGTATACCACGCGGGTAGGGTGCGTGGTTTGTAAAACTTTGTATAACCCGCGTGTTATATTCGCGAAAATACGGTACCCATGGCTAACCTTGACTTTACTTCTACATTACATTCTGCATCTTTCGTTATTCTGCTTCCCAGATATACAAAGGAGTCTACCTGTTCTAAACTACCGTTGATTACTCTTATATCCAACAACGTGTCCGTATTTGTCATGACCTTTGTCTTTGCAGCATTAATCTTCATGCTATACTCGTTTGCAAATCTCTCAATTCTGTCCACCAATTCTTGCAGCTCCTCTGGTGATGTAGTCAGTAACACAATGTCGTCCGCGTATCTTAGGTTGTTAATGGTTTTACCCCCGATTCTGAATCCGCCGGTGAATCCTTCCAAGGCTTTTCTCATTACTTGTTCAGCTAAAATGTTGAAAAGGCACGGTGAAAGGTTACACCCTTGACGCACTCCTTTCTTAACTCTGAACCATGGTGACGTGAGTCCATCTGTCCTAATATTTGCGCGTTGTTGTTTATAAAGTTTCTGCAGCAGCTGAACTATTTGAGGCGGGAAACCCATTTCTAACATGGTTAACCAGAGTTTGTCATGTTGTATCATGTCAAACGCTTACTACATAGACTACATTAAAACGACACAATAAATCGAAAAATAATGACGACAATTATTACAAAGGACTATCACCGAACTGAAACATGTACGCCATACTGCTACCTGACGAGATAGAACGCAACTTGTTGCTCTACCATTGGATTGGCAGAGTTTGATCAAAGCTCGTCTGGTATGAGTAGAAAACTTTGACTTTCTTGGACTGCGCTTCCTGTTCTTGGTTCTTTCTTTGAACACAGAAATCAAGATCAAGGTCTAATTGCCTTTTAACTCTATTAACAGAAGCTGCAGAAACGTCACATTTCTTAGCAATATCCCTCTGACTGTAGATCCTTAATTAACGTTTTAACAGCAGAAACCTTCACCAGCCCAGAACGCTGACATATTTCTTTAGCCTTTTTAGTACTTTTTATGCTGTGTTTCTAATGCAATGTCCAGCATTGTAGGTAAAATGACAACCGGAGCAACAGGTTATTTTGTCTCATCAGCCGTGTTTGGAATCGAGGACCATCACTTTGAAAGTTTAGTATAGAGTTTCTAAAATCAACTTGAGATGGACATAGATTAAAATTATTGCATTTAAGATTACTTGCCAACATGGCCACCAGTGTTACCAGTGCCACTTTACTAACTCGCCACCTGGTGAATCAATTCAATACTATTGTGATACTTGAATTTGATAACACAGAAATGTTTTTGCTATCTTGGTTGTCATTGACGTGCTTCACAAAAGTGCGTTTCACTGTCTGGTTTGTTCGTTCTGCTTGTCCATTTGTTTGAGGATGGTATGCAGTCTAAGTAATTGAGCGTTGCACCTCAAAAGACTTAGACAGCTGAGAATTCACATTTAGACATAATCAATACACGTTTGCGTGAAACACCACTCCAACTTATTTGAAGAACTGCATCAAAAAGGGCCACTGCAGAGTGCAATTGTTTGAGTTCATAGTAAATAGTTTGTCATTCTTACAACAGGGCATTCATGGAATTATGTTACAGAATGTTGATGTCAACATCTGCTGTGATGCACCTCCTTGCAAAGTTCTGTGGATGGCTGCTCCACAACACTGCAGTTGGTTGTAGCATTGTCGTCAATGCGATCAACAAATGGCTTCAGTAGGCCAAAGGCGCCATCGGCCACGTGGATTGTCAGCGCTTTCGAGTTGGCTATGGAAAAATGAAGTTCTTGATTCATTTATTAGTTTGGTGCACGGCAGTGGCGACGGTAGTATTGTCTGTCCTCATCAAACCCAGAGCGTTTCCATTTCCGCTCTAATATCCGACGATCCCTCTTCGCCTGGACTGCCTCAGATGATAGCCATCTTGTGATTGGTTTAGATGGACGCCTGTCACAAGTCTGAATAGGAGCGAGTTTGTCTAATGTGCATGACACAATTCGTTTAAGTTGTTCCTAGAAATCTTCAGCGCTGGTTGCTGGATCAGTGAATAGATCAGAATCGATGAGCAAGTCGCTGAAATTTAAGGGATCGACTGCTTTGATGTTACAGAAAACGTGCCGTACTGGTTGGTGGTGACAGGAAGTTGTGATTTTCCACAGTATGAACTTATAGTCAGATACAAGACCAGCGTTGCTCACCATCTTATCTTAAACAAGTCTCATCGCTAATTCTATTTATACGATTATGCCAACCAACGACGATCTGTCTGTTTGCTGCCTACCAGGACCTAGTACGAAAACATAATCTGGTGGGGTTTGCATGTTGTGCAATCATGACAGACTATAAACACGGTGCAGCCTGAAAACCTTCTAGGTCATTTTCCAAGTTTTGCTGTACATAAGGTTGTGCAACATATGGCTGCTGATAACTGCTATCTCACATTCTCCAGAGCGCCTTCCATCACTTCATGCCCTTTCACCTGATGCAGTAATAAACCCATAGCTGATCATTCAGGTCTACACCACCCATGTAAGTGTTGTAGTCACATATTAGTGTTAGCTTTTGTTAATCATCACTATCACTATACTTGGATGGTTAACGTGCAAAATTGAAAGGCAATACACATCTCGCTTGTCTTTACAGTAAACTGCAATGACACCATCATAGTGTCGGAACTCTGATGCACCTCTTTCAAATTTGAGACTCACCAATACTTGCAGCACCTTACTGTCCCAACAAGATAGATGCCATCTCTCAGAAGATATCTCACTAATTTAGGTGAGGTATGGAAGTTGTCAGTGTATAACTTACATCTTTTGCACAACACGATAGGACAGGCCAACCTCAGCAATGTCGTTTTCTTTACCAGTATATGCCTGAAAGTTACACAGGTAATCATTAACACTGTCTGCTAAAGCCCATAGCTCTATGCCAAACCTCTGTTATTTGTTGGGCATGTGCTGTATGAAGCTTACTCTGCACCGAGTACCAATCATCTGTTCATCAATTGAAATGGGCTTGTGAGAGGTGTGTGTTTCAAACAACTATCAAGAACAGCTGTCACAACAGGGTGCAGGGTTTTGACAATGTTCGGTCAGAGCAATGAAATTACCTCAATTTTTGTAAATCAATCACATGGCATCACTAACCTATACCACGGGATCTCGAGTGCGATTTCAGTTGACCAGCATTCATGAATTTCTGGCAAGTTAGCCACCCCTATAGCAATGTGCGGACCTGTGTAAGTGTGTGTGCTGCAATTTCCTGTCTAGTAACGGATCCAAGACATAGCAGATGTTACGTCCTGCCTAGATTTCAAAGCATAGGTATTGATTTCCTTGACTAACAGGTTAATAACAATATCACCAAAATACAATCCAAAGAATTCAGCTGGTGTTACACAGTTACATGCAGCATCTCAAGGGCCACCATTTTCAAGTAAGTTTGGAAACTGCTTCATTTGTGCTGCTTTTGCCTACTAGTATGACTTCGATTTATTGATTTCTTCAGAAAATGCAATCTGGTGGCAATGTAAAAGTGAATGCAGCCGCGATATCATGCAAAGTTTGACGATCGATTGCCTGGCGTGAATTGCCAGTTTCCTGTTTTATTAGTAGTTGAATTGACATTGCCTCACTGTGAAACTCGATCTGAATCTGGGTTTCATGAGCTAGAGTGGCTGATAGTGTGACCTGCCATGCCAGTTTGAACCTGCTGCAATGGTTGTCGTCCCTCAACCATCTGCCATCATTGGCTTCTAGAGCACCCTAAACCTGGCACCTGCTTTCAATGACGTCTTTCTGTGGTGTAGATTCTTGCGAATCATGTTCGGAGGGCTCCATCGTGACAGACATGAATAAATTTGAATGAGAAATTGCTCGTAAAACTAAAAAAATATTACAAAGCCAGTTTAAAGGGTTACTGTTCAAGAATTATGAATAAGCATGGCCTTAACTGCAAGTGATAATTCTTGTACACTAATGATGTGAGTATCCAAACTGCTGACAATGATTACAGCATAAGGTTTAGACACAGAGGGATGCACTGTATTTCTTTCCACTCACCTATTTAAATGGGGCACGATACTGTCTTATGGGGTATTTCACCAAGATATTTTGCTGTGGTCATTGTTACCAAGCCTATCTATGCATGTGCTGAGCACTGATTTCAAGAGCTATGTCATTTACATTACTCTTATCTTCCGGAAGCTGGTTGTAACCTAAACCACTCATTGGTCGCAGACATTATCACCAAATACCACCGGATTGCAATGTCTGGTAAAATGGTCAAATTTTGCTGGGTGCCGGGCCATGTTGGCATTAGAGGCAGCGAGGCTGCAGATGCCGCGGCCAAAGCAGCCCTTTCAGGTGCAGTGTCATACTGCAAGATTCCATATTCTGATACTAAGCAATACATCGATGCTTATGTATACGATCAATGGAAGTTAAAGTGGAGTAGCATGGATCGAAATAAACTGCATACTATTAATCCTAATATAGAAAGATGGCGCCATGCCTCCCAAGACAATCGTAAAGATGAAGTAGTCTTAGCACGGCTAAGAATAGGTCATACTTACCTCACACATGCTCATTTACTTAAGAATGAACTTGCACCACAATGTGTGGGATGCAACTGCCCTTTAACAGTGGAACACATATTGGTGTCATGCGTTGATTTTACAACGACAAGGCAAAAATATTATATGGAACAATCACTTTCTAATATTTTTGAACATGTCTCTCCAAAGAAAATTTTGCTGTATTTGAAAGAAATACAACTGTACAACAAAGTATAGTAGAAACCCTGAATTAAAAATGACTCGTGCCCTGTTTATTGCAGGAATCATATAGTCTTGAACATATTTTAACCTTATTTATTAATTTTACTTATATCATGTCTAGAATGCTGTAATTATAAGTTTTATCCTATTTATTAACCTCCAAACGTTTTTAGTCTAAAATAATGATGTATACTCAATAATCAGGTTAAGGCACGAAATAGCCAATTCTGTGCTGAAGTGCCGTTAAACCCAATCAATCAATCAATCAATCAATCAATTCCGGAAGCTGGTTATAATGTGTATATCACTCACTTTACAAAGTAATTGGTTGTACTATTTTAAACAGGAAGAGGTTTTATGGTCAGACTGGTTTTGTCAGAAAGAAAGGTTAGGTTATCCTAACTGGTTTATTAGTTAGATATTGCAATTTCAAGAGTTTCTTCTTTTGGGATTCATCCTTTGCCACGATGTGTTCCCCCTATCCGATTGTTTAGCCAGGTTATCCAAAGCCATGGATTAGCCCCAGCCATCCAAAACGTTATCCTGACTCCAGTAGTCATAAGCAATGTTCTGGGACCAATTAAGTCTTCGTTATCTTCCGGATTGTGCACTGTGTCATTTTCTTACCATGATGTATTTTAGCTGTACAGCCAGTGATTCAGAGGTTGTTCCCAGATTTGTTCTATTTTCCAGATTGGTATCAACAAGTGAAGGAAATCTTGTTCCCAATTTCCTGGCCACAGTATCAGTTTGTCTTTCAAATGGTTTTTTGGCAAACCTTGACAGTTTCATTCACTGTAGTTTTTACAAGTTCTCGGCGACTCTTAGGATTTGGCCTCCTTTTATTTAGGAGGATTTTCTTCAATTCAGTTGAGTGTGACCCAACTAGAAATTCAATATTCTCTGCCAAATTTAGGCAGACCTTTGATTCTTCCAGATTTTGCACAAGATCCAGTGTACCAGCAGTCTGCTGTGGATACTTGATTTTGAATATAACACGGCAGAAAGCATGGTGAAGCCGGTATTGAAATATCTGAGGTTTTCATTAATAATTCATCAATGGAAAGGAGAGTTTCTTTCCGCCAACAAGCAAAAATCTCATCACAAGCTGCCATGCATTGTAGAACTGTGGTACCATGTCGGACATAAAGGCATTGCACTCAATGACTCCACATTTCACTTTCAAAGACTGGAAAAAAATCTTAAAGGACTCCTGAGTAACCTTTTTAGGATACAGGAAGGCGACAGGGAAGCCTTGCCGGTTGCTGTCAAGCACCATGACGGTAGTGAGCTGGAAGTCGTAACTATTTGTGCCGTGCGTTTAATCGACACACACGACACTCGTAGGTCCGTTTCCGTGATTCTCCAGCATGTGGCATTGTGAACCATCCATCATCGCCAAAAAGAAGTCTTCCCTTGCCAGCGAAGACTCTACTCCTTCCGGCAAGATTTCGAAGTTTCTATAACGTTTCTTTGGTTTTCGTTAATAATTCATCAATGGAAAGGAGACAGTCTTTCCGCCAACAAGCAAGAATCTCCACAAAAAATCAAACATTCGTGTAGCTGGGATGTTTGGAATTGCTTGAACTTAAATTGCTCTAGATGTTTCTGGATCATCGCTTTGATCCTTAGGGTCATTTCTTCATTAGGGTGTTCATTGTTACTGCAACAACGTTCCAACCATCCACGTATATTGAGTGGACATATCATGAGCCGGCCGAAAATGAAGCCTAGCGGTTTGTGTGCGTGTGACGTCACGTAAGGCAGAAAAGTAGTGCTGAATATGAGATTATGTTGTGATTGTTGTCTCATAATATCAGTATGGTTTTACAATAATAAATCTCCAGACTTCTAAGCAACACTCATAAATAAGCCTAATCCGCGATCTTGGATGTACTCAAGGTAATCGTCAACTTGTCCCATCCCACCAGAGGTTGTCAAAATTTCCGTGGAATCTTGAGCTAAACAATTCCCTGACTTTGTTTCGAAGCGAGTGGTGAACAAGAAGACGCCTGTATGTTGACATAAATTGCCGAGCTGATGGGTTGTTGTTGTGGCCTCCTTGACTTCTAACAGCACTAAAGAACATCTCAAGGTGGTCTTGACTCAATTTGTAGGTAAGTAGAAACTTCAACTGAGGTTGTGGACCAAGCACCAATTGGCGGCTTAATTCAACAACGCTTCGAAGGTTGAACAAGAACCATATAAATCCAGTTTTTCTATTTGTTTGATGTAGAGGTTTGCCATCCTTGTCTTTCAGGTTCGCAATGTAAAGGGAGGCCAAATCAACAAATTGCTTTGTCGCTTCAAAATTTCTTGCTGATATCGGTGATTTTGACTTCTTGCCCAGGAAGTTCCGACTGTTGAGTATATCAAAGCACTTGTCAATGATTTTGATAAAGTAACTGTAGCATCTGAGCCCTGAAATTCAGCTAAATTCAGCTTCTTTGCACAAAACTCAATTGCATCGGCAACACTTTCACTCAGCATTTGTGCAGCAATTTTCACCTTCATCTTTTGACGTCTCCACTCCATGTGCTGTTTCTTCAGTTTGTTTGCTGCATGCAAACCTTCCTTGCTTTGCAGTTCATATAAACGATCAATGAAACTGAAATTAATGATTGAATCATTGCAGTCTTTCAGTATTTGCTTTTCTCCAAAGCAATTTCTTACTAACTTCAACATGTGGCATGTATCAAGTAACACATGCACAGGTGCAGAAGTAGTTGGATGTGGAAAATGTGTCTTGAAGTTAGTAACATCAGAAAAATCTGCACCCAAAATCTTAACCATGGAAAGATTCGAAGCAGCACCATCAAATGTTAGTGAAACAACTTTTACCCCAGTAATATGAACCTTAATGAGGCATTCCATGATTATATTTGCCTTTTCTTTGGAGTTCAGTCCATCTGTTAAAAAATACGCTACTGGTAGTTTCCAGTGTCCGTTAACAGCAACCAAAAGTAGCACAAACGCTTCTCTCGCAATCCCTACACTGTCGTCGCTCAGACCGGTTCCACAGTCGACAAATCCGTAAGAACGATGTCCATCCCACTCAATTTGTTTTCTTATGGACATCTCATTCATCATCAGACTGCATAAAATGGTTGAGTCTTCTGTAGCTTTTAATGCCAACATCTTGAATGATTCCTCAGTGAATCCAGGCTGTCCATCCAAGCTTGCATACCAGCGTCGCAGTGTGTTAGGGTGTGGATGGCGGGTGTTGAATGTTTTCCTCACATAGTCGTACGCCTTTGAGGAGTAAAAATGCAGTGTCAGTGCAGAGGTGCGCAGAGATGATGAATGATTATTCTTGTTCTTGGCATCTAACTGTCGCTTAAACAAATCTTGCACCTCAGAGTTCAAATTTTCTAATGCAGTTGTTGCTTTCTCGCTTATCATTGCCTTGTCCTTCAGAGCTTTGATTATGTCTACAGTAGATGCATAGTGTTTTCTCAATCTTCGCTTGTGTTGCTGGAGACTCTTTATTCGCATACATTTGTAGGCTCACTTACCATTAGTGAACACGACGATTCCGGCGTAGGTAGTTTTCGTCCATTGGATGCACACTTCATTTCCTGTGATGAAGGCTGCGCTGTCTGGCGTCTTGAAAGTTGTTCTCTCGCGAGCAGGTTGAAAACTTCTTATCAGAAAAGAATTGCACAACGGCATACTCCGACTCTGACGTTTCTTGAATGTCCTCCATCATTGTTTTTAAATAACGTTATGGTGTTATATCACTGATATAGGCCATACTGCGTACCATTTACATGTAGCCTATATAACATTCGAAGTGCCTACTCATAGTGAACAGTTTACGTCTGTAGTTAATACAATATAAATGTAGTAGCCTGCACTAGTTTAAACTGATTCATGAACGATGACATCGCCGTTGATTGCTCAGTTTATATTAGCCCCAGCCTCCACCGAGTCCACCCTTGTCCCCTCTTCCGATCTCACCCCATCCATCCCATCCCGAGCAACGCAAGCAATGTTATATGCAAATATCCAAGAGCCACAGAGGAGGAGCGAGGAAGGGGAATGCGCCAATTGAATATCTGTGCTAGTGACCAGCGGGGCCACCGCCATTGGCAACGATTAGTTCTGCGTCTTTTAGGATTCGGTTGATGTAGCGAGCGCATTTCTCTGGTGTCAGGGTCGCCCAGAAATGGCGAATGCCTTGTATGAGCTCCTCTTTCTTCGTCGGCTTAACTCGTCTGCGGAGAAAGTGCTTCATCTCAGCCCACACTCGTTCAATCGGGTTAAGGTCCGGGCTGTAATTGTAATTGTAAGTTTCAATTTATAAAGCGCCTCTTGAAGCAAACTCAACAGAGGCGCTCCCGACTCTATGAGGTAGAACCTCTTACAAATAATATAGTCTTCAGACGCCGGCGAAACCCAGAAGGGGAGAGAGCAGCTCTAACCTCAGCCCATAAGGGAGAAGGTTCCAGGCTGAAGGTCCAGCATAAGCAAAACTGCGAGCCTGGGCTGTGGCCGATCACATACGTGGGACAAGGAGAAGGTCATGCGAGACCGAGCGCAGGGCACTGCGACCCGGGAACAAGGAAACCGGGATACAGAGATCAATGAGATATTGAGGAGCGGAACCAGCTACACAGTTTCGCATAATGGAGAGGATCTTGAATTGGATGCGCTGGGCTATAGGAAGCCAATGCAAAGAATCCCTCATAAAGGATGAGTCGGGAGCGCCTCTGTTGAGTTTGCTTTTAGAGGCGCTTTATAAATTGAAACTTACAATGCAAAGAATCCCTCATAAAGGATGAGTCGGGAGCGCCTCTGTTGCGTTTGCTTTAAGAGGCGCTTTATAAATTGAAACTTACAATTACAATTACCTCTCTGGAGGTGAGGGGGAGTGGTTGATATTATTAGTAGCCATCCACTCTTGTGTCGATTTAGAAGTGTGTTTGGGGTCATTATCTTGCCAAAGTCTATGGCCCTCTGGGTAGACATTCGCAACAAATGGTTTGAGATAGTCTTCCAGAATTCTCTGATAACCGGTACTGTTCATAATTCCAGTGAATATGGCAATGTCCGTCGTTCCGTTCTTTGAAATTCCGGCCCACACGTGCACTGACAGCGGGTGTTTGGGCTTAGGCCTGTAAATAGCCCGATCGCCGATCCGTCGATATTGCTTGGGGAGAAACCGTTCACATCTCACCGTACTCTCATCTGTGAAGACTACATCGTTGAACTCCTCTTTTTTAAGCAGTAGCTCCACACAAAAAGAAAGCCGCTTCTCTTTGTTGGCGCCGCGCACCATTTGACAATATTTTGTTCCACTCCGAACCCATCCAAGTTTTCGTCTCTCTTTATTGACCACGCTTTCAGAAACCCGGACATTCAATCTTTTCTCCAACAGCTGCTGCAATTCACGGGCACTGATCTCGCGCTCCTGGTCGACCTCACCATCTATCAAGGCTAAAGCTGATGGTCCTAGTAGACACTTGTACACGCGTGGTTGTTTCGCGGGTCTCTTGATGCGTTTAAGGCATTTCCGTACTCCTCTAGATGTACACAAACACAATCTACCCTCAGGCCGATCACGATTAATAATTTCCGCAATAGCACTGCAACTGTATCCTGTTAGTTTTTTCATGCGCATTCTCTCATCCACCGAAAAACGAGTTAATCCAGCCATTATTGTTCTAAGATTAAGAGAAAAAGTGTAGTGTGGGCATTATAGCTTGTCTAGATTTCATAAATGTCTAGGTCACAGAAAAATGGAACAAAATCATGTGCAGTGGTGTTCACCATCGCCTACCGATTTAGGGTGATTGACACGACAAGAGTTCGAGCGATTGACCAATGGAATGTCTCGGGCTAATTTACATAAGGATGGTGAGTAGGTGGAGTCCAGTTCCTCTTGGGTATCACGGAAAGACATAAACCTCGGGCTACTAGGGGGGTGGTGGTTGACACCCCCTAGGTTTTTGCAAAATACAAACTTGTTGCGAATGGAATATACTATTATGCCCTTTTAGGTAGCTGCAGGGGGTTCATTTCCGCACATTTTGACGTATAGATCATGATGGTGGCCTCTACCCTTCAAAAGTTATACCCTGTGTAGTCGAGGTACCCTCTGGAGAAATCGACCAATTACATCTATACATTATAGGTTTATCGTCTGCCTAAGTAACTACATGTATAGTCGTTGGTATGTACATGTAAGTATGCATGCACGTATATGTGAATTTATGCATGCATGTATACATGTATGTGTGCATGCATGTATGTATGCATGTATATATGTATGTATGCATGTATACACTGTATATATGCATGTTTGCATGTATACGGTCTTCTCCACCATCTATAGCGCGCTCCCTCACTCTTGTGTGGCGCTACTTTTCTTCTGTTTTCTAATCGAATGGGGAACTAGCCTATTTGATTTCAGGTCGCCTTTATTTAGTTAAACAGATGATTGGTTCACTTTACATTCTGTCTTCTCGATTCGTTTATCTGTGATGTTTGAAAGTTCTTGATTTAACATTCAAATGTTCATGAAGATTCTACACTGCTTCGATCTCGTTCAGAGATTTTCATAAAGTATATTGTACTGAGATGTAGTTACAGTACTTCGATCTAGCTCCGAAAGATCCTATATTGTTTTATTGTACTGCGGTGTAGTTGCAGTACTACTATCTACCTCCTGAAAGATGTCTTGAGAAACAGCAAATTCCTTATATACACCGTGGTTCAAAAAAAACTAAGCCAAATTGTTTTTGATATATCTCTGATGCCTGATAACATACCACGCTAAAATTTTCCAATTATTTAGAGAAGTGGACAAAGAATATGATTCCAAAATTTCAAGAGATAAAATTGAATGGATAAAAGGATATGAATCTTTCAACTTCATATGCCAAAATTGCAGTTTACAAGCAATTTTCTGCCAGATTCAGTAAAAAGTAAGCTAAACTGGTTTTCTAATATCTCCAATGCCTGATAATTAATCATATCAAAATTTTCCAGATATTTAGAGGATTGAACCAAAAATAGGATTCCAAAATATCATGTCATACATTTGAAGGGATAGAAAGATATGAATATTTAAACTTGATCTCCAGAAATGTCTGTTTTCAGCAAGTCTGTTATGGTGTTCGTTGCGGTTTCGATGCTTGATAGTTCCAAATTTTGGTCTTCAGGGATGATGAAGTAAAATTAATTAATTATAAAGTGTGGAGCGTGATGTAAGACCAAATCTACCAAACAACAATCCATGATATAAACGATCTGAAGCAACCAGCACTTGTTGGAAGTGTGGGAAGGCCTGGACCAGAGGATAATTGACGATGCTGTTGCGTAATGCATGGCGCCAGCGCTTCCAGGCTTTCGTGCAAGCAGGAGGATGACATTTTGAGCATCTTAATTAATTAAATAATAAAACCATACTGTTGGAATCATATTGTTAGTTCAATTCTCTACATATCTGAAAATTTTTAGAATGATTAATCATCAGGCATTAGAGATACAAGAAAACATTTAATTAAAACTGACAGAAAATTGCTTGTAAACTGAAATTTCGGCACATGAAGTTTAAAAATTCATATCTTTTTAACCGTTCAACTTTGTCTCATGAAATTTTGGAATCATATTCTTGGTCCACTTCTCTAAATATTTGGAAAATGTTAGCTTGATATGTCATCAGGTATTTGAGATATATGCAAAACAATTTGGCTTAGTTTTTTTTGAACCACGGTGTAGAAGTTTACAGACGAGTTACAGAAACATAACTCTACAAATCCTATTGCAAAGCAACATCAGTGCTACTCAACATATGCTTGCGTCTGTCTTAGTCTCATTCGTGTCCGTCTCTATTGACTTCCAATCCTATGTGCGCGACACGACGCTCTGACGTCACAGATATATATTTAACGAATATACTTGGAAGGGTGCGGACACTAAATTCTATTAGCCACGCACGCATACACGTGTCTTGCTTAGTATGTCTGACTGTTGCTACTGTCCTTCTTAGTTTCTGCGACCTACTGTCTTCCTGTCCTTGTCTTGTCTTCCTCTGTCCGTACGTTCAAGGTACTACCTTTCTAAATATAGGTTGTTTTGCAGTCGCTCTGCCACAACAGGCCTGGTGTCTGTTTGCCCTCCTGTTGTCTATGTCTTAATCCTCTTCATTGTTTGTCTTGTGTCCGTCTAACCTTGACTATCCCTTTACGGTCTTCCCTGCGCTCTTATAGGTGCCCGTACTTTTAAAGACGCCCCACCTGGTGCGTAAGTGAAGCTGAACCTACTCTATAGAATGCCTTTTTAAAATATATTAGTCAATGCTTTATATTCCTCCTCTTTACAAAAACACTTCTTGCTTCGGCAATGTGAACAAACGAAACGATAAACACAATGTTTAGCAAATACATCAGACAGTAACAACCTTAACGAAACACAAGAAAATAAATGTAATGCCACTTCGGCAAAAGATCCGCAAATAATCATTAATTAGGCTTAAGCCACCATGATTCCCCTAAGGACGACCGCGTTTCTATGACGCTTCTAATTTTCATCTCTTAGGGCGAACTCTACTCATCAACTCAATGGTCCGAGAACATCTAGACATTGCGTCATGCTCCCGGATGACCTTTACCTATGTGACAACATTACCGATACATTCCCGTGCTCCATCAAAATCAACCGCTAACTGTATTCAAAGCACATCATGTATCACGTTCCTGTATACTCAAAATATCCTTATGAAGATGAGACTGTATTTCAAGAAACATATGGTCATGGACAGCTGTGCGTTAAGGATCGAAGAGGGTCTGTTAGAACTTAGATTAACTGACTGGACGCTGGCTGTACGAGCGTATGCTTGGTGCTTGGTGCGAAACCTATTAAGGCGGATTTCTAATCATGGTTCGTGCATCTGCCCTGCGGAATAAATGATGTCCAGCTGTTCGCTTAGTAGACTTAAAGGAGCCTACTAGATAGTGGTTAGGTGGTGTAGATGCCGAGAACTTAACCAATGGGTGTTTTGACAAGAGAATGCTTCAAACGAAATCCTCATAAAACATGGACATACTTAGAAGTGGGCTGGCAACTGGTGTTGCTGCTGCTTATGATGATGGTACAACTACAATGATAACGTAGTGATGAAAACTACTACAAGTAACGTTGCTAAGTGACTTAGTGCACTGCATACATTTATATAGCGCCTCTTTACGAGTACTATTCAGATGCGCAATTTATACACGAACAACGCAAAATAAACCTTCAGAAGCATCGCCCAAAAATAGGCTAAAATGTCAATGAAATAAGTGAAAATTATACCCACTGTCTCTTGATAAAATTGCACATAAGCTTAATTATGAAGTGCGAATGAAGAAAAAAATATATAACTGCGATCGTTCAGCCTATGTAGTAGCAGTGTTTGGTGGCTACAACATAGCAACAATATTGCAAACTCGTAGGCCCTGTCCACAAAATTCAACTGCCTTTATAGGAAACTGATCTCCATACGTCTCTATGAGATTAATCTCTGATGCCTTGACTAAATTAATTCTCACACAACACAGCAAAACCATAAAAACCTGTCGAACTTATGAACGATATAAAACATTTGCCATGTATGGAAAATAAGGCCTGTATAATAGGAACGATCTCAACAACAATCGGGTCTCTTAAGCAGCAGGCGCTAGCCATTTTTCCTTTCTTTTACTTCACGTATACCTGAACGCTGAGACTTGCGTTTCGTATGCCTTTTGTATCTGCTTTTCATAACTATATAAACATGGGTGCAAAGGACTTCTTGTCCGTGAAAAGCACTTTAATCCTGTATTCATCTGATCTGTTACTTGCAATCCATCGCGAATGCCTTCTATCCTGTTCTCAAGTGGTTAGGGCCCCCATCATTTACTGCAATCCTGCAAATAATCATCTTATAAGGCTGTTCGATAGTAAGCAGCACTAGAATTTTATATAAGACGGCCAACAAACTTGCGTAGGGTCTATATAAATAAAGAAGTAAATAACTAATAAAATATGCGTAAGCGCATCATTCAATGCTCCAACAAGACAATTATTTCAAACAACCTTTACGAACGTGATAAACACATATTATAGGTCTACTCTGAATATATATCGCCATTCATAGTAGCGACTTCATTAGGCTACTATAAGCAGTTGCAAATAAAACCTAAAACTACTCGTTACAAACAGTTAAGATAGGAACAAACTATGCTCGTATTGTCGGGCGATTTAATAAAAACCAATTTTAAACACTATTAATTTGAAGATTTGATGATAATACGTTGCGATCATGTTTGTCGTTCCTTCATGACAAGTTCCCAGAAAATTTCATGGAATGGTCTTCCATGAAACGAGCCCATCAGGCGGCGCTAGCGGTGGTGAGAATGGTTGACGCTGATGTAGATGAAGTGGTATCAGCGTGGCACGAATGAGAGTTTTGGCGTGAGGTGCATGGTTGGTCGATTGATGATGATGATTAATGAGACAAAGAAACGATGTTACCGTAGCTGTGGGTGCGTATGGAAACAAATCGCAAGTTTACAGGCTTTCCGTTTCCACTGAGACACTCGATTGAGACAGACATGAGGCTTTGACGATGACTGCTACGCGCTGAAGAATGGACGGTTGAAGTGCAGATGTCGGACCTGCATGGTGTATGTCTGTATGACGGTGATCGAGAGGCGACGTAGGGTGTGTGTGAGCGTAGATGTGAGCCTGAAAGTAGTCTTACTGGTAGAAGCGAATTTTGAAGACGAACAGCGTCTCCAATCGGTCGGTTGATGCGTGAATGCGCCAGAATGTTGACGTTGTTGTTGATTCTTGACTGCATATGGCTCGCGATGAAAAACTGTAAGTTGCCATGTCAGTATCGATGACAGATGTTGAACATGGCGACAATGGGCGGGTGGGTGGGGGACGGATGGATGGATGGTGCGTAGTTTCGAAGATCGGATGATGAACTGTTCGTAGAGATGATGTTGACGTGCATGACTGATGTGATGAAATCGTCAGCGGTACTGGTTGAAGTTGTGGATTCATCTTCAGAATGTGGAGAACGTGTTGCTCGTAGATTTGAGACTGACCTGTTTCTGCTTCTAAGTTGATAGGGTTTTATTGCTTCGCTCATTGACGATTGCCCTATTTATTGACTTTATTTTGCCGACGGTACTCTCATATAATTTTATGAAAGGTCCCGTTTGTATATTATTACTCAAGTAGTTTCCTGTTGTTTCTGGAAAATGTTTCGTGCAAAGTTCGATTCTTTATTCTGTGACTCCTGTTGCGGGTTCGATTCCTCCTCGTCGTCGAGTCACTCGCTCTGTCTATTACCGCTGGCTGGAGAAATACTGGAGTTTCGATCCGGTTCTATCACCATCTATAGCGATCCTTCCCCACCATCTATAACGTGCTCCCTCACTCTTGTGTGGCGCTACTTTTCTTCTGTTTTCTAATCGAATGGGGAACTAGCCTATTTGATTTCAGGTCGCCTTTATTTAGTTAAACAGATGATTGGTTCACTTTACATTCTGTCTACTCGATTCGTTTATCTGTGATGTTTGAAAGTTCTTGATTTAACATTCAAATGTTCATGAAGATTCTACACTGCTTCGATCTCGTTCAGAGATTTTCATAAAGTATATTGTACTGAGATGTAGTTACAGTACTTCGATCTAGCTCCGAAAGATCCTATATTGTTTTATTGTACTGCGGTGTAGTTGCAGTACTACTATCTACCTCCTGAAAGATGTCTTGAGAAACAGCAAATTCCTTATATAGAAGTTTACAGACGAGTTACAGAAACATAACTCTATAAATCCTATTGCAAAGCAACATCAGTGCTACTCAACATATGCTTGCGTCTGTCTTAGTCTCATTCGTGTCCGTCTCTATTGACTTCCAATCCTATGTGCGCGACACGACGCTCTGACGTCACAGATATATATTTAACGAATATACTTGGAAGGGTGCGGACACTAAATTCTATTAGCCACGCACGCATACACGTGTCTTGCTTAGTATGTCTGACTGTTGCTACTGTCCTTCTTAGTTTCTGCGACCTACTGTCTTCCTGTCCTTGTCTTGTCTTCCTCTGTCCGTACGTTCAAGGTACTACCTTTCTAAATATAGGTTGTTTTGCAGTCGCTCTGCCACAACAGGCCTGGTGTCTGTTTGCCCTCCTGTTGTCTATGTCTTAATCCTCTTCATTGTTTGTCTTGTGTCCGTCTAACCTTGACTATCCCTTTACGGTCTTCCCTGCGCCCTTATACATGTATAGAAAAGTCCTGCTAAACGGACCACCTGGAAGTCTGCCATAGTCACCATAGCTGTTGGTATGGATATAATTATGCATCCATGTAAGTTAGTATGTATGGATGTATGTATGTGTGTATGTATGTATGTATGTACATGTATGTATACATATATACATAAAAATATATATGTATAGAAAGGTTCTGCGAATTGGGCCAGCTCTGTCTGCCATAGTCACTTTTGCTGTTGGTATGTATGTACATGTATGTATGTACATGTATGCATGTATGTATGTATGTAGGTATGTATGTATGTAAGTATGTGTGTATGTATTATTTATATAATATAATATAATAATATAATATATAATATAATAATATAATTATAATTTAATCAATTTCTATGGCGCCCCTTCAAATCACCTTCTACTCAGAAGCACTCCCAACATGTACATGTACATTGTAGGCCTACGTGCTTCAGCCGTAGTTGAACTGATCCAAACTGCACAGCGGCAACGTGGCTATTGACATGCATTCAAGCATACACATGTACATGTATAGAGCAGATGGCATTAATTAGTTTATCTTTGACACCCGGCTAATGTCTTCACAATTACGGTCTCCCTGGGAGTCAGAAGACTCACTCTGGTCGACCTCTGAGCTACTCGCTCGCGTTTAAGGTCCTAACCCGGCGTGAATAACGTACTTTCGGCAGCGGTTAGCTATTTGCTCGTGGCAACGTTCACGCCGCATAACGTTACACGAACGGCAGGGTTAGCTGGTCGTTAGGGCCGGAGGGGGTCCAGTAACGAAACTATTACTGTACCTGAAAGGGTAACATTGATCACATTTTAAGGTTTTAAAAAATACAGCACAATGTGAGGCATTATATGCAGTATGAAAGTGGTTTATTTTTAAACATTTATGCATACTTTTGTACATCTAAATTAGACAATTTTGCGATGCCGTAATATTTTTTTATATTGTCCTTGTTACCCTGGTACCACCTCTGTTTAATACACTACAGGTACTGTAATTGTCATCACAACAGCCTTAGGTAAAGCTACATTTATCCATAAAGAACAGGATTAACATTAGGAAACATGTACTGCAGTCTAATTTTCATGGAAGGTTTGTCGAGAAATTCGACAACATCAGACAAGTTGACATTAGTATCTATGTCATCCTTCGAGGGAAACTTGAAAGCTGATCCTCCAAGTTGTCTCCGAACAAACTTTATATTCAAGATTGTTTTCTTCTCAGTTGCTGTTACTTCCACCACCTGACCAATGTACTTAACAGTGGTATTTCTTTTGGATCCAGGATAGCCAACACTGACCCACTGGCCTGACGAAACTGACTTTGCAGTGGTTTTTGACTGAATACTGGTACTGGTATCAAGTCCCACATCTTCTGAACTGCTTTCATCGCATGATGGTTCTACATCACTGTTGCTGTCCTCAGAAGAAGAGATGATTTGTCTTGGTCGAGGTCGCTTCTTAACCCCTGATGGACCAGGTGCTGATGATGTTGTTGGACCAGATGCCCAATCACGAAGGTCTGCAGGCAGAACCGGCCTACCAGGTGTTATCTTGTTGCCTCTTCTCATTTTCAGCATTAGAGATATTGCCTCAGTGAAGACCTCAGTGGCGTTTGCACCAGCATCTTGATTATGGTTTGGCAGCCTTTTTAGCACCATCTGTCTATCTGTTGGAATATCCCATCAGCTCTGAAACCGGAACAAATGTTCTCTTCTTTCAACTGGTTGTGCAGTTTCTTCAGCAGACCTGGAAACTGATTTTTTGGAATACTGCCTTCGCCAGGACTCGAGAATTTTCCTCCATTCAATCTTTAGAGCTCTAAACACGGCTACGTCGAGCGGTTGGAGCAAGTGTGTCGCATTCAGGCAGCAAACAGACGAAACGGATGTTATGTCTAACACACTGCTCAATAACTTCAAGTGTAAAGTGCGATGCTAGGTTGTCCCCAAGCAGCACTTTTATGCCGTTCTGGTGTTGAACATGCTCGACAAACACCTCTGTGAACCATCTAGCAAAACAACGAGCATCAAACCAACCAGATTTGCTAGAATCATACAAGGAGCCAGCAGGCCCACCCAGTGTCCATTCCGTATAACAGTTGGCTGCTCTGTAAACAACCATTGGTGGTAGGAATACACCCGAAGCACTTCCGCAATACATCAGACTTATTGATGATTTAGAGTGCTGCATCTTGCGTTCTACACGCTTCAGTCCTCGTCTGCATACCACTGTTTTTACTCCAGGATTGTCTGTAATGTTAGTTTCATCAAAGTTATAGATGTTCTCTGCTGGCACTGCTGCAAGTGCCTTCTCTAATTCATCAAAATATAAGTTGACACTGTCTCTGTTGATTTCTGCACGTGCAGGTTTCACATTATCAGCCAAACGCTGTGTCAACCTATGCCTTGCAACAAAAGACTTCAGCCAATCGGGGCCTGGGCAGTTGTTTTTGAATCTGGCATCAGAAATGCCAGATCTGTCAAGGTACTCTTTAACAAGCAGTCTTATGTCCATGCCATCCATTGGAACTTTCCATTCTGCAAGATGATCAATTGTTGTCAGCAAGCGTTGCTCGCATTGTGGCGACAAACGCAATGGAGCTCCGACTCGGTCAGACATTTACCATGACATTTATTGTTCAATGTTCCAAATGGAATTCCATATTTAGCCGCTGCTTTTCGCATGCTCATAGTTCCTGCTTTATAGCTCCTCACTGCCTTGGTCAATGCAGCTTCAGTGTAGGTAGAAGCATACGGACGTGATCCAAATTTTCTGTGATAGTGAAATGAAATGATACCGGTACAGATTCCGTCGCAAAAGTCAAACAATACCCTGGCACAGCTCAACAGTTGTGTCTATAAATTTTCACATTCAATCAAACCATAAGTTTACACCTAAACCAACAACAAACAAACATACTAGTTGTCATGTAAACAAGAATACCGGTACCTTACTACTTCCACACATCCTATAGCATTTTTGATCAATGTTACCCCGCTGATCAATGTTACCCCGTTAGACGGTATCTCTCTGTGGTAATAAAAGTCAGCAAGTCAGGTTCCCTACAAAGTTTATGTACACACTTTGGGTTCCCTATCGAATCGTGTCTTCCTAAGTATTCTGAAAGCTAAACGCAAGTCCAGTCGACGATGTTGACGCACAACTACTATCCAGATGATGAAAAACTTTCTCCCTTACGTGACGTCAGAAAGTCTTCATTTGCATATTTAGCTTAGGCCTCAGTTTTATTCATCTACCATATAGCGCATTCTGTGTCCACTCAATATACGTCGATGGTTCCAACTCGGAAAATATGACAGATATCAATTTTTACAAATTCAAAACGACCTAAACTCGCCGGAATTTAGGGAACGTTTCTTTGTTTTTAAAGTAGGACGAGAGCTGCTCACTCTCTGTTTTTAAGATTACTCTTAGGATCTCCAGATGTTTTTTCTACCCTGCCACAATTTCCTGACATTCAATATGATACCACTTGACGTAAACCTTCTCTGGACACTTGGGCCATCTTTTCTTGATTTTCATAGATTCTTTTTCTTTTGACTTGTCCTTCTGAAACAATTTACTTCATTCTTTTTATTAAATGTTATGTGCTGAAAGAAGCGTTTTATACTCCTGGATAAAAATATTCTCACTTGTTCTGTATTGAATCTCACAGCTCTTGACATGTTTGTTGTCTTTGGTTGTTTAATAGAGAATTCAGAAGCCCTTTGCAACCCATAGCGAAGCCTGCACAAGTTTGAAATAGTTTTTAGGAAAACACGCGCCACGGTGATGGCCTCCTGGGATCTTACCGGAAAAGCTTCAGTTCAGCGGGTGAAATGATCGATTTCTGTGAGAGTAAATCGGCATCTTCATGTCCAACCAGATCGATCCCAATCTTTCCCACACTTCTGCAATAGCCATGTCTCTCAGCTCACCTTGATGGCCCATATAAAGTCCAATCAGCAGATGCAAGTAAGATGACGTGAATTAAAAAATGGTTTAGTATGATCGTGTGTTGCCTCCTTTGCATGGCAATTCGCGTGAAGAAACAGTTAGTTGCTCGGAACTGCGTTGAACTCTTACGTAATGCCAGCAAAAGGATTCGCTGAGTTCGCGTGAGGCACATAGGGTCTGTGTTCATAATTTGCTAGGCCTATACATGGATTAAAAGACTAAACAATGATCGTGTCTTACCTCCTTTACATGGCAATTCACATGAAGAAACATTAGTTGCTCGGAACTGCGTCGAACTCTTACGTAATGCTAGCAAAAGAATTCGCTGAGTTCGCGTGAGGCACATAGGGTCTGTGTTCATAAATTCCATTGTCTGGCTCAAAATGTGACCTTCTGAATGAGACCTATTATATAACTACAACAGAAACGGGTACATGTCATCTAGAACATCTGCAATATAACAAAAAGGGGAGGGGATCCAATTCACATGATTTTTAAATTAGAAGTAGAGACGAGACGATGCAGTTTTGGTTCAAGGATCGGTCGAAAATCCTTGAAAACTGACTGAGTGGAAGTGTAGGAAGGAGGTGTTGAATCAGCAGTGGAATCACGAAGACCGTCCAGTTTCTTTGTAAGCATCAGGAGAAAATCGTCCACTGTGAATGAAGGATTCGCAGTTATACGCGAAGATCAACTCAGTAGACTGGTGAGGTAGGTGCCCTGAATGATGGACTCTTGCTACAAGACGCTCAAGTCTTTCCCGGTCATGGGTGGTAGTAATGTAGATCTCGCCCCCTCTTCGTCGGTTCTCGAAATCTAGTCGTCTGACGATCGTAGATACGGGCAGTTCTCCAGACTTCTTTTGTCCGTTTCTTCCAAGCGTACTTTAGTTCCTAGTATCGCCGGTTACTCCGTGAATCGTCCTGTAGAGCATCGCCCCGAGTGTAGATCTTAAGGACCTTTTATAGTGCAGATCTGCTGACAAGATGCTGACATTATTAACTGTGAAAAGCGCTGACGTTACTAAATATAGAATCGCAGACGCTACTAAAAGTAAATCTGGTGACATAGGTTATCAGTATAATTGCTGACACCATACATTCCAGACGCACATTCATACACATACAGATTAGCAGAATTATATAGTTCAACATATCAGATGAGAAACCTAGATTCTCACACTTTCCCCACCTCGCTTATTCTAAGCTAGCGAAGAAGAAATTATGCAAACTGTATGTTAAACCTAAGTATATCAAGATTATTCATAGTACGACAAGCTACATGCTTCACAAAACAAAATCAATTACTGTTCGATAACACATTTCGGTTTTTTTTGTGACAACTATAACGCAATCATTTAGTCCGTACAAGCGACTATAACTAATCTAATTCATTGTTCAACAGCATACGTTAAAGTTCCTTCATTACCCGAACAGTTCGTCCCAGATCCAGTTGGTGCGCTGAACGAAGTACAACGTATGTACGATTACTTCAACGGCCCAAGCATTCATCCCAGCTCTCTGTGGATATCAGCAGTACCACACAAGAACTCAATATCGGTCTCCGGTAGTTGCTGGTTAACAAACCGCTGGAGGATTTGGACCGACAGACTCCATAGCCCGAAATCGTAGGCCACAGGTGTCCCGCCCTGCATCGGTCCTCTTAGTCGAAGTCCCATAGCTGCAGTACCCGTAACGATCACTGTCCCCAGCCGATTGCTCCACGCTCGCAACACGTCCTTAACTCCTGGCACTTCGACCATAGTTTGTATCGCCGTCAACATGACGGGCAATACGTCAACTTCGATTCCCAGCGACGGTATGGCTAGGCGAAGGTCATCCAAATCTTGTTGTTGCAGGGAGACAGTTCTTATCCGCATCCTTTCCACCATGAGATACAGCACCCCGTGGAATGCGTCCTCCAAGTTGGCGCCACGAACATAGTTGTAGTCCAAGGGTAGGTTCCTCTACCCTGCTGAATGGTCACCTCCAGATTTTCTTCCTCGCTGACGGCCCCGTTTATCTCCGTTCGCAGGGCATGAAGGGACTCGGCACAGGAAGAAATTACGTCGTCTACATGAGATGTGACTCAAAGATCAGAGCTGTGGGTTATTTCAAGTATGTTGATAGTTGTTACTCTTTTCAGTCTCTCAAAAATCTATGGAGCATCGTCACCCTGACAGGAAATTATCATTTCTCTTGACTTCTCAGTGTTAAGTCAAAGGTTGTTTTTAGCTGCCCATATAGCCACATGTCTAAGCTCCTCCATAACTGTTTACTTCATCTCCGACCTTGCCAGTGTAGCGTTTATCTAGCTAGGCCTTGGATTCGAGTTAGAAGATTACTGGACTCTTAATATCATAGCACAGGAGACCCAATATTAATAATGAAATATATATTTAAATGAAAAGTCAACATACATCAATGCCGTAACCTAACTACACCGTGGTTCAAAAAAAAGTAAGCCAAATTGTTTTGCGCATATCTCTAATACCTGATGACATATCAAGCTACAATTTTCCAAATATTTAGAGAAGTGGACCAAGAATGTGATTCCAAAATATCATGATATAAAGTTTAGCGGACAAAAGGATATGAATATTTAAACTTCATATACCGAAATTGCAGTTTACAAGCAATCTTTCTGTCAGATTCAATAAAAAAAGTAAGCCAAACTGTTTTTCTTACATCTCTGATGTCTGATGAGTAATCATAAAAACCTTTTGCCAATATTTAAGGAATTGAACCAAGAATAGGATTCCAAAATATCATGTCATAAATTTGAAGGGATAAAAAGATATGGATATTTCAACTTCATCACCCGAATTTCCAGTTTTCAGCAAGTCTGTTATGGCGTCCATTGCGGTTTCGACGCTTGGCCGTTCCCATTTAGTCTTCGTTGATCCTAGAATAAAACTTAATAGAGCCTATTATCGCGATGTTCTGCTGTCACAGCATCTTCTATCTGTATTCAGAAATCTAGTCCCAGAAGACAGCTTTGTTTTTCAACAGAACAGCGCCATCCCACAGAACCAAGGAAACCATCGAAATGCTGACAAGAGAGACGCCAGACTTCATTTCTCCCACATTATGGCCTCCGAACAGCCCAGATTTGGATCCTGTCGACTATAAAATGTGGAGCGTGTTGCAAGACCGAGCCTACCAGACAACAATCCATGATATAAAAGATCTGAAGCAAAGTTTGTTGGAAGTGCGGGATGGCCTGGACCAGATGATAATTTATCGACGTTGCTGTTGCCATTGCAATGGCGCCAGCGCCTCCAGGCTTGCGTGCAAGCAGGAGGGGGACATTTTGAGCATCTTATTTAAATAAATTATCAAACCATACTGCTGGGGTAATATTGGTAGTTCAATTCTCTACATATCTGGAAAATTTTAGAATAATTAATCATCAGGCATTGGAGATAATAAGGAGACAATTTATCGAATCTGACAGAAAATTGCTTGTAAACTGAAATTTCGGCATATAAAGTTTCAATATTCATATCTTTTTATCCGTTCAACATTATCTACTGAAATTTTGGAATCATATTCTTGGTCCACTTCTCTAAATATTTGGAAAATTTTAGCGTGATATGTTATCAGGCATTAGAGATATATGCAAAACAATTTGGCTTACTTTTTTTGAACCACGGTGTACTTATTTGGCGTTGATTACTAATAATTATTATGTTTTTAAATAATCTTATCTGATCTTGACAGATGAGAGTTTCTTCAGAATAAAGTTCAGCTTCTTGTGTAAACTGTCTTGTTTCTCGAAGTTCGATGAATATATGCAACCAAGTGCTTCGAATATGATGCATGAAAATAATTCACTGAAGAAGAATTCGATCTATGATGAACCGAGTAATCTCCAATGATTATGTAAATTCACAACACCACCACCAGCCGTTGAATTCAAATCAATGTGATGTGTCGCAATGCCAGCGAACACACACACGTCTCCAATCACCCAAAGTGATACTCGCCAACGTCTCAACGTTCTTCACCAACCGTTCAAACGCTCAACAACCACACACGTCCTGACAAAATGGTACCAAAACGAGCCACCAGAATCTCTTCAGAAGAATTCTGTCTCGCAACCAATTGTCCGCACACAACGCTTCAATATTCTACCGAAAGCGTCCAACAATACTCATCCTGGCCGCCAAATTAACTTTTAGAAACGATTGCTTCCACAACCCTTCTCTCTCCATTGACGTTCAAGCACAGGAATCAACCCTTCCTGTTCAAAAGTTCTGTCTCTGACATCTCACTTTTCGATTTTAAATCCATTAAACGCGTTCTGATTCGCTTATTTACTTCTAACCGAAAATGTGTGCATGAAGTGTGGCCTTGCGATTACTAAGTATGACCTTCGATTAAATTATACTCGAACACACTCAACGGTTTGGTTTTCAAAGATTTTCACTCTTGCTCAACAGAAACAACCAACTTAAGCAAAAAAATAATTATAACAGACCAAATAATATTAGTCACACATATGACTTTACAATTATGACACAAAAAAGTAAAACCAATGGAAACGTTTGAAACGCTAACGTCACCACTTTCATGAAGTTGGTGTTTTCCAGTTACGAAGTTGTCCTGGTAATGTAAACCACCACAACGTCTACCACCGTGAAACTGTCTCATTAGTACAGACAACACCGAACTCTCCGTCCTTGCTTAACTGAAGCTCTGAATTACAGACGACACTGCACACCTTGTGCTTCCACTCCACCACCCTTGGTAGAAAGAATTCCACGGTTACATCTGCACACCTTGTGCTTCCACTCCACCACTTACACCAACTCCAGCCTCTGTCGGACCATTCTCCAGTTGCCTTCGAAAGGACCAACCAGCCACTCCAGACTGGCGCTCGGATAGAAGAAGCTATGGCAGGTTAGGAACCAAATACCAAGTAGCTGAAAGGATTACACTCGAAGTTTCCTTTCCCCCATCACGTGCGACCATCCAGAAAACGTGCGCCCGGAAAACTAAATGAAACGTTTAAAACACATAATACCATAAATGTAATAATCATAGAAACACTGGGTACGCCCCCTGCAAACCCCACAGCAATATTCGCACTTTTCATCACCACTTCAATATATCCATGAAATATAGCGTCAAATTATATTTGAAAACAGGATACGCCCCTACAATCACTAGAGCATTATTCACCACCTACAATGCATCAATGTAACATAGCTATAAAATACGGCGCCAAATAAAAATGTGAGAACGGGATACGCCCTCTGCAACACAACAGCAATGTTTGCACGTTTCAGCACTTCAATTCAATGTAGCCATAAAATATAGCGACACCTCAACGCAGTAATAACACTACAGCTTAGTTACTGAAACACAGTAAATATACACTCAAATTCACTATCTTACCCGAATGTATTCGGTATTTTAAGAAGACATTCTTGAAATGTTGCCCTCTCCTTCGCTCACCAACGTGACTGACTACTGATCATCCACTGGTCTCTTTTTGTCACTCCTCGAAACTCCCTATACAGACCAGGATGATAATATTCCTATAGCGCCTTTTACATTACCTATTACTATAGAGCATTTTCGTGACACCGAACACTGCAAACAGCCACATGGGATGAAAACACCCAAAGAACATCAAACACTTTCTGAACCTTCATAATCGCATTGGCAGATGAATCGGCTGCCGCTTGCAATTCAGCCTGGTTTGAGGGGACATGCTATGGACTTTGTATAATTCGTCTACAAGCATACGGAATTGAGACATGACATTGACTAAACTATGAGTGATTGTGTGTTTAGAGGCAGACATACTTTCATGTATCATAATGAAGAACTTTGATTCTATCTTAATGACACACTGAGCAATCTCACTATGCATGCTGTTAGCAATGTGACTGATGATGTTTGAACATGAATGATAATGAATACAGCATCTACGTTGATCTAACCACAATTAATGCTATTAATTCACGAGCTCAATCAAATGTCCATGCTCCTTGTGGGACAAATGTGACTTACTGCATTCACATGCAGTGCGAAAAGCTTTCATTGTAGCCAGGGCCGTATTTACTTTGGTGGAGGCCCATGTGCACCGCTGTGGTGGAGGCCCAATGGACATAAAATAATAGAAAAACTGACCTCGCCATTTCGGCTTCGCCTCTCCAAATACTCAAAGTACACCTGCGGTGTTTTATCACTTTCTTCGCACTGGTAGGCTATGACCAGTTGTGTATGCTATGCCTTGTTAACCATGATTGCTCAAAGAATTTCTCGTCACAATTCTGTAGTTTGCCATTTTCATTTTGTGTCCAAAATTCAGAAACTTTTCTCTCTATGATTGCAGGTCAAATCCAATGTCAGTACCGAAGCCAGTTTCTAATTCTTGCTTTATGGTGGAGGCCCCCGTTGTGGTGGAGACCCGTGTGCACTGGCACCTTGTGACCACCCATAAATCTGGGCCTGATTGTAGCTTCTATGTTGTCTTTATGGCGTTCTCTGAATCTAGTTTGTGCCTCTGACATTGCATTCTCAATTTTCTCTTCCCCTCATGGCTTAAGAAGTTTGTCAGACTTCCTGTGCATTGGCAGAATCTCTATGCTTGACTATGTTTTTCAATAATGTTTGAGTTTCTGTGACAGGTTCAGATTGACACTTTCATAAAACGAATGAAGTTCGATACGTTCATGATTTAATACTCCGTATTAATTTCGTATAAAGTATCCAGTTATTAAAGATCATAAACAAAAGAGTTGAATTTAACAAATAATACTTTATATCGTCGTTCTTCCTCCATGTGCAGTCCTTCTTTTCCTAAACACCTCCCACTTCCAAGGTGTTGTCTGGATGGCGACGGTCTTCTCACTGGTCTTGTCACTGTGCCATCAGTGAACACCAGAAGACACCAGTGACCGAAACGATGCCAGGATGGTCATCTTCCAGAAGGATGGCCGTCGCATACGTGACAGTGTCCTTGCTTGATTGTGCAGTCTTGTGTACAGACGTTGATTCATTGTGTTGGCCTTGTTCATTGTGAATTCCAAGCTGCCTGATCTTTGCACAAAACTGCACTGGCGGTTGGCATCCGTTCACGGTTTAGAGTTCGTCCAAAAAGAGAGGAGCCATGACGGTCGGTTCTTCGTCGACCATGGTGGGTCGCATAAATCCGCGAAACACCTCTCGTAGGATTGGCTCTGGGCACAGGGGTCATTGTGCCCACATTCTGAGGCGAAAGTCCTCCCACTCCAGGGGAAAGAATTCGCACCTGGCAGAAAAGACGACGTCAGCCATGGTGTCTTCGTTAATCTCTTCGTCACCCAGATTCGGTTGGATCGTTCCCATCCACTGTTCCACATCGATTAGCGATTCATCCGACCGGAAGGGGAAATCAGCTTCTGCGATTGGCGCTCCTAGAGACCGGGGGGGGGGGTCGATCCTCCCTGCCATTTCCGCTCCGCCGAGACGAGGTGCGTCATCAGATCTTACCAGCTTAAAGGTCGAGCCAGTGGGCGGCGCCCCGCCCGGTTGTACCTGCCGGCCGTCTTCCGGCTTCACGTCTGCTTGTCCGCTTCCCATCCCCGGTCCGGTGTTGACAGTCATCTGGAACGTTTCCCTCGTTACGGACGTTACTCGCTCCGTCACCCTGCGCACGTTCAAGCAGTGTCTTCGCCCGAAGGTAGCTATTTTCAGGAGTCTCTCCTTTTGTCTCTCAGTGTGTGTCGCAATCCTAAGGCTGTCGCTGGTCATCTGAATTTGCTTTACCTCCCACCTGCGACTTCAACAATCTCTTCTTTTAGCTTTGTATTGTGTCCATTGTTCAGTCTCTCTTATGCTTGCCTTTTGTAGAGTTCTTGACATTGATTATGTTCCACAGCTGTATTATTGATGCTAAGAAATCTGCAGTTTCAATCCAGGATGGCATACTTTCATGGATCCCATAGATCCGCAAGGCATGTGTCGACTCTGAGAAAAGCGATGTTGCAAGTTTCACAGACGTTTCTCTATGTTCTTTGGGTACAAAGCAGCTGTTGTGAGTTTGTGTGCCTTTTTCAGTGTCATTGCAGCCTCCAATGTACAAGTCCACAATGTCATGGAAATTTGCACAGTATTCATCTGGTAGATTTTGAGTCATCGATGGGCATTCAAAGATTTTGCAGGACTGGAAGTTGTTGTATATTTTTTTAGACTATGGACATTGCACAGGGTCAAAGATTAAAAATAGTGGGGGGCCTGTGATGTTGTCAATGACCTTTGTCTCCAGCGATCCCTTGCATAAGAAGTCAATGAAAAACGTTCGGTTGGTGGTGGAATTATCAACAGCTATTGCAATTACATTAAAGAACACACTTCTAAGCAATGCAGTCACTTCCAAGTAGCACTCATATTGCCCTGCAACAGTTAAGTTTTAAATTTGATATACATGTATGGCCTCAATGCCTTTGTATCTACTATTAAACCACCTTCTTACCCATGAAACAAGGCAACATAGACGCAACAGATCCATCAGATGTGAGCCCCTGCATCTCCCCTCTTGTGTATTCTACTCGCTTTGCAGTGTAAATTTGATGAGGATGACCGTCCTCTCATATTGGTTGAGCTTGAAGAACCTCTACTTCAAATACGAACTGTTGTCCTCAGAGTTGCTGTTGATGGCAAACACAATATATTTTGATCATGAAGAACCATATATGCAGACGGGCTAGCTGCATAAATCATGTATGATAGTATCACAAGCTTTGCTGAGTAGACTCGTCCACAATTTTTATTAGAAGCAACTTCAGTTGTTCAGTTATGAAGGTAATCTTCTTGTGGTCTTCACTGTCTTGCTCTAGAGTATCTGTGGTGGTTTTCAAAAGCTGTACAGCCATCTTAATGTTGAATTCTAGCGTGCAAGATATTGGATCTCCGATCCATAAATTCGCACGTGCCATCAAATTTGCAAGTTGCAAAAGAACACCAGAGTCGACTCTTAGCAATATCATGATACTGAATGTAACATTAGCTATAGGTCTATGGCTAGACGGCAGAAGAGTATCAAGTCCTGTCTGCTTTCGGATCGGCGTGATGATCGACCGTTTCTGGGATGCCGGTAGACGTAGCTCGAGCTCGAGACGAGGTCGAGGTTGGAGAGACGGCAATCGGTAGGAAGACATTCTGGAGGAGGAAACCCATCGGTATCCCGACGCGTCGGACGCACCATGTCAATCTTGGAGGCAAAATGGCTGGTGAAGTCAGCTGCCGTGAACGGTGGAGGCGTTGCGGTAGAGGAAGGTTGAGGTCGCCCCAGGAGATCGTTGAAGGTGGACCATAATCGTCTGGTATCTCCAGTGTTGGAAGGGATCTTACGCTCCCAGTATTGGCCTTCTATCTCCTGAAGCGACATGCATGGAGCGCACGGATCGGAGCCACTTCAGAGTATTACTTCTTCTGTAGACATAGTCTTACTAGTCGATCGTTGAACTAATGACACATTAGAATCAAGCTGAATGTTTCTTTCATTCATCACTCTTAGATTTGCCTCGACTTTCATTATTTCGGCTTCTGCCCTCGGTGCTTGGTATACATGTTCGGGGCTGGTGAACGCGTGCGGCGATAGGTTCGCTCAAGCCGACGGGTGTGACGGCGTAGTGAGTGGCATTCACCGTTGTACCAGAGGGAAAGAAGACGTGATCGAAGCTTCGCTGGATGCGATGTAAGTAGAAGATTGAGGATCTCCGTGGTCGATCGCTCAAAGATGTTGAATAGTTCTTCGACAGATAAGTCACGCAGTTGACCTGGGTCTGAGAAGGCAGGGACAGCAAGAACAGCCGAGTTGAACGCATCCCGGTCCAGGCGCCGCCATCCTCTGATCTGTCTGACAGCGTAGATCGGTGTTCTAGGATCAGGGGTTTCTTTAGTGACAGTGTCCCACAAATCCTCTTTAATTAACAGGAGTTCAACTTTAAACTTCCATGTTTGATAGTTCTGATTATTCAATTTTGCGATTTTACCTGAGCCTTTATCCGTCATCTTTATTCTTTCGAAGAAAAGAAATAAACAACTTTCTTGCATTGCTGTCACGATGTAAGAAAACGGTCACGCTATGCTGCGTAGTTGACCGGGTTATCCTTTATGTCTTATTAAAGTACAGTATCATAAACTTTATTACTGACTGTGATCATTATGTGCTGTGGGCCATAACCTGTTAAGAAACGAACGGGATCTAATAACAAAATCAACCTTCACGAATTATAATATTTCCAAATTAAAACTGTTCATTTATCAAATTAATGTTACACTGTTTCTGAGTGTTCAGTCAGTTCGAAGTGTTCTTTAAAATAAAATACAGTGATTTATAACACTGGATAAATTTTTTTAAACTTTTCCCAAAACGTTTGAACTTCCAGTGCTGCTGTTATTGCACTAGTTTGAATGGTATGCTTTTCGCCAGAGTGTAAATGGAAGAACCGACCTAACACCTGGCGATTTGATGGCAGTTTGCTTCCAGTCAGTTTATGAATTGCACTACCAATCAACCAAATACCGCGATTCTTTTTAGAGGTATCCGTTGTAGGCCTACTACTTGCCATTGCCATCTAAAAATTTGATTTTTATCAAATGAACAAGCGGAAATGATTAATTTTAAAAAGAATTTGCAGTACTGAATCTCGAGTCTGTTGACACGCGCAAGACGTTTGTGAGCGATGTTAAGGGTGTGTCGCTGAAACAAAGACGTTGGAGTAGCTACTAGTTAATATTTCTATAGCTCATGAATGATTCGTTACTTTTCACTTAACGTTTTTATATTGCTTCAGCTCTGCAGTCTGCACAACAGAACAACCACATAAAGCACACATATTATGCAAAGCAGCATACTGCAAAAAAGAATTATTCTGGTGCAACTTCTAAATAGCTTCAGAGTGAAGTCAAATTTGTTCCTGTAATCCTTGGCCCAATGGAGAACAACTTGAGAGGGTGTCATTTCAGAAATGTTGAATTTCTTTTCTTACATTGATATTGGCTGCCACCCTAATATTTAGGCATACTATAATATCATTTTGTTTCCTCTTAAATTTCAGGTGGAACTAATAGATTGCAACACGCTGAACACAAATATGTTTTTGGAATGTCTGTAGGCCTAGCACGTAGGGTTTGCCAGAAATGTGATTATGCATTTAGCATAGTTAGCCTACATAATTATAATAACGGCACACACTATGATGGCAATGTCAGCAAGAGGAAATTAACTTAAATCCCAGCATTTTCGATTGTAATCACTGTCTGATGCTTCACGAATGAGAGTCCAACAATAGTCACCCAGCATAGACGGATTCCACTTGCCCTGGTACCGTTTCTCCATCTTCGCAATGTCTTGATGAAATCTCTCACCATGTTCGTCACTGACGTCGCCGAGGTTGGCTGGGAAAAAGTCCAGGTGGGAATGAAGAAAATGTATCTTCAATTACATGTTGCACTTCATTGATTTATAGGTAATCCTGCAGTTTAGGTGCTTTTATTATTTTGCACTGTTATACGGGATAGTTATCAGCATTAGTTTGAAGGAAGACATTGAAAATGTTTTCCCCTTTGAACCTATTCATGTACACGAACTCATGTAGATAAGATGGAAACAGAGCCCTGGATGTGCTGAATTGACGTCGCAATTTCATCTTGGCTCTCATCCAAAGATTTTCCACGTTCTGAGTATGCGTTTCCTCGTTGAACTTCAACTGGGAGAAGAGCTTTTGAAAGGCATCTCTCTACGCATTCCAATTATACATGATACTGTAACGGCCTGCCCCCTCGTTAGATAACCACGTGACAGGGGGTCCCATCCCTAATGATGCTCTTCAGCCTCCCACGTGATGGGAGCCTGCCTTAGGAATTCGAACGAGGTTCTGCCCTGTTGAAGGGTTTCTTGGTCGGCAAGTAATTCGGCCGGTACCTCTAAGTAAGTAGGATCGATGGGACCAATCTTATTTCCCAAGGTAAAGTCATGGTTTAGGGTTGGTTCTTCCACACCAGGACGGGGATGTCTTTTACTGATACCAGGAACAACTTCGGTCGAGAGGACACATATTTCAGCGGTTCTCGGTTTGAGAACGACGGCTTCTGCTAACTGAAGACCATCAGGGTTCAAATCCCCTTCAACAGATTGTTGAAACCCCAAATCCTTAAGTGAAATCAACCCTTCCCTTTTTCTTTCCTGAATTACCTCACCTTCCTCTCGGGGAAGGATATCCTGACTGTGTTGTCCCTGCAGTTGACTAATCTCATTGCTAAGGCACTCGAATTGGATCTCATGACGTTCCATGAACTTCCCCAGGGTTTCTGAGAAGGTTAGCAGAAGTTCCCCAACTTGTTTAGTTCTTACTTCCAGCTGATCGATTCTTTCAGGGGTTTCTCCCTTCTCTCCCTCTGCTATCAATTCATCTAACTCTTCATCTGAGTGGTTGTCAGACGTTATAGAAGTTTCCATCTTCTAATTACTCATTGATGTTTGTATTGAAATATTAAATTAAACATTGACCAGCTAATTACAATTGACAAGCGTCGTTGACAATTAACATTTCGTGATTTAAAAGTAATGCTCTTCACTAAACGTTCAATGTCTTTTTAACTTCAGCAGAATCTAAGCATATAACGAATTAGCGTTCCTAACACTGTTTCTAATTATCACAGCCAATTATAATTACTTAAGTTCAACTAATTCCACTTTCTAAAGTTCGAATGTATCAACAGTTATTTGATACCAATATAAGTTTCAGTTTTCATCACTATTCTTCATTAATTTCCGATTAATTAATTTCACTTCGTTTCGGATTCAATTATGGACCATTTAAATAATATTATACTTCCCTGAATTTCCATGCAATTTGGCCCACTCTCGAATTCGGAAAGGAAAGGTAGATCGGATAACTTCTTCCCCCGATATTAATATTTGTCATCAAGAGATTCACACAGAATTCCTCATCAGAAGTGACAATCATTTAACTTCAGTAACAACGGAAAGGAAATCACACACGTCCGAATCAGCACACGATTCGATTGACGTAGAAGAAATAATATCAATCGCAAACTGTACCAAAACCAGTTGCTTGACAAAGGATCCCTTCTTATTCAACAGTTTGGCAATCAGCCATGTACTTTAGCCGTTTCAGACAAGAATCTACACAATTTCTTATCAACTCGAGCGGAGCTCTTTCCCGACCAAAACTGGAGCTCGTCTGACTCTTTCGATCGTTGCGAGCGATCACGTGGGCCGCATCAACCAATCCGGTATCGCCGAGGCGATCACGCCACGCAAAGTGCACCCACACTAGCAGAAACGGCCGACAGACACGAACCTCGGCCTCTGATAGGTCGGACTAACGGCTGTGATTGGCTATCACGAAAGGATTCAGAAACCTCGTACAGAAGCCTCGTGCAGAAGTTTCATATAGAACACGAATGCGGCCTTCGCTAAGAAA
Organism: Lumbricus rubellus; assembly: GCA_945859605.1. Classification (NCBI taxonomy): domain Eukaryota; kingdom Metazoa; phylum Annelida; class Clitellata; order Crassiclitellata; family Lumbricidae; genus Lumbricus; species Lumbricus rubellus. The sequence goes on from OX243813.1 coordinate 16,094,347, forward strand.
TTACCTCTATGTATTGGTCTAAAAATAGCACCACGATACCTAGTAAAAAAGATTAATAAGTAAGCACTTGTAGCGGCCTTCTAGGACGTTACAATACAACATAGCGATAATGCACAAGCAATGCTAGAGCAATATCAAAGCAATCCAATGTCAAATCTATGCAGCAACACCTTAACAATTCTGGCCATAGGCACAATGTCTTAGCACACCGTACTATACGTAATACTAAATTCCACGGGTCTGCACATCAAACACCATGACTCAACAGTCATCACACAGTATACGCAAACTACTAGATTCTACGGGCTGTGCCTCAGGCTTCATACAAGCAGGCTATACAAAACCTTCTAGTCTACACACAGTATCTCAAGACCAAAGTCCTATATCTCAGCAAACTGCAATGTATATGCATATTCAACCAACGGACGCTTACTGTTTATCACAATGCCATTATTTCAATGCCAAAATTCACTAATACTTATCAGTCATCCATAACGCATAGCACCAATCACTGCAAATATCCATCAAAGCGTATCATTACATCTATAATGCATAGACTTCAGTACGTCAGCATCATCATTCCGTTCAATCAGCATCATAGAAATCAATAGCCAAAACAGCGATCAACTAATGCAGCTCAAGTAATAAAGAATGCCATTATTATGTGACCTCGGCGGAGAGAAGGGACCACTTGTCTCAAATGGACTTATTGGCAGTTTCCATAAACTGACACTTTAAGGAAGTCAAGGTAAAATGTTCAGCCTGAATGTGAATGGTCCCTAATTTATGCACTTACTGTAATTTTCAATTTCGAAATGACAAAATATCAATTTTTGGGAAATAACGTTTGAAAATTCAAATGTATGTAATTAAATTTTTTTGGCATGTTAGTATTTTTATTTAAAGATCTAAATAAGTGAAACAAAAACTACAAAAATGTCAAATATGAGCCTAATATGAGCAAATTTGAGGAATTTATGGTTACTTGTTTGAAACTAAGTAATGCGAATATTTACAAAGATTACAAACGCTTATAAAATATTTAATCAATTATAACAATTGAACTATCAGACAGAATAGTTCCTGTTGAAACACCTGCTTATTAGCTCTACGGTTTGGGCACATGAATAACAATTGAACTATCAGACAGAAGAGGTCCTATTGAAACGACTGTTCATTTTCTTCAGGTCTACACGTTTTGGGCACATGAATAATCTGTATTAGATTTTCTTTTGGCAAATATGCCCACCTTCTCAAGTTGCTTTACAACATCTGCAAACAGAAGAAGCTATTAGAAAGAACAGTTCCTGTTCAAGCTAGCACCTATTGTTTATTTTCTTCAGCCCTACGTTTTGGGCACATGAATAATCCGTCTTTGTTTTTTCTGTTAATATGACCAGTCTCTTTACAAAATCCACAAACAGATGGTGCTCGACGGGCCGCTAAAGGGTCAGTAACCGTTGTGGAGGGTTTTGATGATGTTGGAAAGCCACATTTCCGGTAAGAACTGCTTTATTCATTTTGGAAATTGGAGTGCTTCGTTCAATGCATGTTCTCAAATCATCTAGAGTGCAAACCTTGCTCAAGTGAAACTGACGTTTTAAAAGGCCAAATGCCCAGTCAGGTGAAAACTTAGTGTGTCCAACCGGGAGGAAAGAATAAGTAATGTGGCTGTGTAGTCCTCTAGCTATCCTCCAAGCCAAATAAGCTATTACAAAATTGTTCTTATTTTGGCCTACACAGTTGTCAGCAAAAATGCTGAGGTCTGCATCACCAAGACCAAACTCTTCAAAGTAATGATTAATATACGACACAACAGAGTCTGAACCTTTACCAGTTGCAACGGTTTCCGGAATCAGATAGGTCATTTGCTGGCTCAAGGAATCATTCATTATACCGAATAAAGCAACTTTGAAAGGCGTTAAGAAAAAGATATCTCCTGGTTGTTGCGGATCGTGTGGTATGTGCACTTGTTGTGCATAGTCAAAACTAATCTGCAACATCTTATTGAAAGAGCATGGCGTATTTCTTCCAAGCTCTTTTGTCGGATGATCGTTAATGTTTTGCTGTGCTGTACACACCCGAAGTCTATAATCGGCTCTTGCTATACTCACAGAATCCACAAAGCTTGAGTCCACTTAGGCTACTGGCTCCAGAATTTGCTTATGCTTTGGCAAACTCCTAAAAGCTTGGGTTTTTCCCTGAATCACTCCGTAAACTCCCAGCCGACTCTTCTCCAAGAACAACAATGTACGACTATGAATGCTGACAAACTTACAGAATTCGTTCCGTATGTCCTCCAGACATAACTCCCATAAAAAGAACTCCACTCTATGAACACAATTGATTCGCGGGATGCTATTCTACACTTTGCCTCGCAGAATTCCTCTCCTTTCTCAATAAAGGACAACGCAATAAAGGATTCCTTATCCTGTCTTCTCGAATTCACGAAGACGGCATCGAATCCTCGTCTACGGGCACGAATTATTCCAGCGCAGATCCTTTCCTTGTGCGTTTCTGGACGTCGGCGACTTTGGGCGTTCGCAAAAGGTCTTTTATACGCGCCAAAGGAATGTTCCAGCGCCGTTGTTATCTCCATTTGGCCTGGCAAGGATCCAGGTCGGTCAGATCGTACAGACCCTAGATCCGGCCGATTTCCACACACACACGACATCACACGCGCTTACACTCTCCATCCACAGCGCGTGCAACACACAGTTTAACAGAATTTGGAATTATAACTCAAGTCATATTGCAGTTAAAGGGGCTATACTAGGGTGACCATACGTCCCGGTTTTCCGGGACATGTCCCGGTTTTTTGCGGTGCGTCCCGGTGTCCCGAAGACTTTGGCAAAATGGCAGAATTGTCCCGGTTTTTGACAAGAAGGAAAGTTGGATCTTGAAAACGTCAGTTTTATGTAAATGACCCATAACATAACATAGGCTTTTATTGCTCCCAAGAACAAAACAAACATAACATGAAACAATTTCAGATCAGTTCTCAGTTGGGCTACAAACGGAGGACCTAAAGGGACCAAAGTCCCGCTAGCAGGGCCACCTATGCACCAGTATAACAATAAATGGAAGTTGGTAACATAAGCAGCGGGAGCCATCTAAGTTCAAAATAAAATAATACTTATATTAGCATTGTCTAGTGTAAGGATATTTTAGATAAACAAACAAAAATAGTTATACAATTGAAGTTAGTAGGTGTGCACGCAAAAGTTTTTTAAAGAGGAGAAGATTAGACGCACCATGTATATCGGTAGGAAGATTGTTCCAAACAGTTGGACCAGCTACCCTAATTGAGAACTTGCGAGTGTTGGTGTCACGAGCAAATGTCGGTCTATAATTGGAGGCTGTTCTAGTACTGTAAGAGTGAAAGGTCGAACCGGTGTTGAAAAAGTTGGCAAAAGTTTGAGGTAATAGGCCATGCTTATAGCGAAACATAAATTCACCAGTTTGATATATTCTTATTTGATCTAATTTTAGAATGCCGTTGAAGGAAAAAAGTTGGGCAGTATGAGACTTGTAAGAAGATTTAGTAATTATTCTAATGGCCCTCTTTTGCAAAATAATCAAACGTGTAAGGCTCGAAGTATAATTCGAGGCCCAGACAAAATTGCAATATGCTAAATATGGGTAGACTAATGAGTAGTAAAGGTTGGTTAATATGTTAGTTGGCAACTTATATGAGATACGAGATAGAATACCTATATTTTTGGCCAATTTAACAGATATTTGGGAAATGTGTTCCTTCCAGTTCAGATGTTGATCTATGACTACGCCAAGAAAGTTTACTTTGTTAGTTTGGGGGATGGGTACACCGGTCAATAAGTAGGCCTAATGGGGTGCTTGAGTAGGGGGGATTTTTCTGTGGGAATTAAAGAGAATATAGGATGTTTTACTTAAATTTAAAGAGAGTCTATTTGCTTTAAACCAGTCACCCACGAGAGGTAGTTCGAGATTTACAATTTGAAATAGGTTTTCGTGGGATTTATGTGATATAAAAACGTTCGAATCATCAGCAAACAGCTCAAAATGCAATAAAGAGGAAACATGAGGCAGATCATTTATATAAAGTAAAAACAATAGGGGCCCCAAGATGGAGCCCTGGGGAACTCCAAATTCGATAGGGCGGAGTTTCGATGATTTATTATTACATCGGACCAGCTGCTGTCTATTTTCTAGGTAACTTTTGAACCACAAAAGCGGCAACCCTCGAATGCCATAGTTATCCAACTTTTTTAAGAGGATTGTATGATTTACAGAATCAAATGCTTTTGAAAGATCGAGGAATATTCCCACAGAATACTCATTGTTTTCTATAGCTTGTGATATTTTATCCTGGATATTCAGGAGAGACATGGCAGTCGAATGTCCAGTCTGAAAACCATGTTGGTTTAAGTATAGAATTTTCCTTTTTAGAACGTAGTCATACAGTCTATTATACATTGCTCTTTCAACTAACTTAGAAAAATAAGGTAAAACAGATATTCCTCGATCTTTCAGAGAATTTTTCAATTTATAAGGACTATTAAGCTTATAGTACATCTTTAGTAGGATAGTGTGTTTAGTTAATAGATTTAAAGAATTAACCTATCACGAAGTAACGAGACAGTTTTCATAATTGGCTATAATTTCAATGGCGGCGCCAGATCTACATCGATTTCGGGATTTTCGGCAGGTCTAGTCAGAGTCGTAATGGAGTTAATCCACTCACGTTAGCACTGAAATTTTGCCAATTTCTTTCAACAACTTAAAATTCTGCCATTATTCTAAATTCAAATAAATTTCGGATAGTGAGGGCACACCCTTCCCAAAACCTATTTCCGCCGGTCGCTCCTGTACGACCCATAAACCTTAGATCTTTCTCTGGACTATTGATTACACACTTAACTGTGCGTCGATTGACAGTGTGATAATTAGAGCATATAGGCCTCTACTGCACTCAGTGCACTGACGACTAGAACAGATTGGAGATTTCTACACTAAAGTCTTTGCTCATTTTAAATTTAATTGTTATGACACCTGCATGTTCGAACAACGTTCGCAGAACAGAATTTAGGACTAACTCAAAATATTACTTTCCCGAGAAATATCAGTAACTTTAAACTTCTTCGAAGTCTGCAGTTACACTACAAGCAACAATTAATAGCCAATAACAGCTACTCCTGACTAGAGTAGGATAGCCTAAAGGACTAGGCCTTCGGTCGTTGGCCTATATATAGTCCCGAAGTTATGGAATTACAATTATTGATAGTTTCTAAAAGTGTCCCGGTTTTTGATGGCCAAAAAATGGTCACCCTAGGCTATACATGTGGTTCCTCACACACTCCCCTACCCAACTAGTCCGAGCACAGCGAAGACGGAATTATGTGAGCTGTGTGTTCAGTTTTTTTCTTTTCTTAGATTAACAATAATACAAATAATAATAATAACATTGACAATAGTCCGACGTTAATAATCTAGTATTCGATAATTCAATTCTAAGGAGACCGTACGATCGAGGGTTACCTTGAATAGACCATGATAGCACTTAATAATTCTGTTGTCTGCTTCCGCGATCACATCAGTTCTGAGAACTGTATTAACAGAATAGCACTTAATAATTCTGTTGTCTGCTTCCGCGATCACATCAGTTCTGAGAGCTGTATTAACAGAATAGCACTTCCCACGCCCAGCTGGCGTGCAAGACGAAATACATGGCATGCACAGCCACCTCTACAGCCCAGCTGTGCATGCCAGCATCACGGTAGATATCATGGACACTACGGAGAAATTCCTCTTCCGGAGCGGGCATACGTTGACGGATGAAGCGTAGGAGCAACTGTATGGCCAAGCTCCATAATCCGAAGTCCCCGCCGGATCCAAAATGCACCACAGTGTGCGACCTTTGCACCATGCCACCTCTTCCGACTACCACCACCCCCTGACGATCGTTCCAGGTGCGTAGTACCTCGTATACGTCAGGAGTGTGCGTAATCGCCTGTATGGTGGTAACCATAGCTGGGATGGGGTCGACATCTGACTCCAACGGCGGCGTCACCTGTCTTATATACTCTATGTCCTGCGATAGCAGCATCCTTGCCTTGTGGACCATCATCTTGTCCATCATCAGGAAGAGTACTCCTGTCGCATACGTCCTCCATGATGGTGCCGGGATCCGAGTCATGACGGATCGCCCCCCAACAGCTTCCTGGTTATCTGGGCGAACTGGAGCATTATTGTTGTAATCTGCAACTTCCGCATCTGAGCCGGCCGAAGAAATCGTAGAGTGCGGACGCGCTTCTCCTTCGTTGTTGGCATCCCTCGGCGTGCTCTCCGCTCCCTCCAACCGCCCCAAGAACTCCTCGAATGAGGTATCCGCTTCATTGAGATTGAATACAATCGAAAATTAATTATCGGTTAATTCTTAACTAACACAAGCACGAGCATATGCAAATCTTATCCACAGCATAAGTCATGAATTATTAGGCACAAGGCATATATCAATTGCTAACACAATTAGACAAATACCCATCAGTCAGGGAATACTGGCCAAGCTTTGCACAGTGGCCGTCACTACTGGAATCACATCTATCTCAGGTAGAAGTGCCGGAGTGGCCTCTAACGTTTCCTCAAGCTGGGCACGGTCAAACTCCAACAGATCCATTCAGTGGAAATGTAGTCAACCAAGTCTCCACTTCCCAGTTTAAGTCCCAACAGAGAAGGACCTACCTCCTCTTCTCTCACTTCCAAATCTCCCCTGCCGTCTGTCTCTACCATACTACAGATCGACGGATTTGGGCTTACGACCCCCGAGGTTTCTTCGGAGGAGACCTCTATAAGAAAGTCCGGTTCTTCTCACTCCACCTCCGGGGCCCACGGGTATAACAGTTCCAGGATATCCATCTTAATAATAAGCAATAATTATAAGAATGACACACAGTGCTATATCATCAAACGTGCAGAGCCACTTACAAGAGAAAGTCCTCTGATCACAAAAATCATGCTCTGACACCCGTACCATTAAATCAATCGCAACACATGCAATAAGAGCGCTCTACAAAAATTTAAAACACAAGGAGAAACACAAAAGGGTTTAACCTACAGCGCACCACCTTACTCTACCTTACTCCCTACGCCCTATCCCGCACCCGTGGTACCTACTGGGACTTCGGCGCTAGACAAATTTCTGGGGAAATTTCAATATTATGCATGGCTTTATTCACCAAAGAATCATCAACATTTGACACAACATTGACAGCATGCACATCGCTTGAACCCGACTCCACGGAGGCACATAGCGCTCCCAACGAGAAGCGGTTGGTCGTGGAAACCAGATTCCCTTGACCATCGGCCTGAAAAGCGATTGAAGCGCGAGGAGGTACATAAGCGAAAGGGGAAACCGTGAGGCTGGCCGATGAGTGCACATCCGGTTGATGGCGATCCTGGGCTACCACCGAGGAAGTGAAGAAGGTGGGTAGAGTCTCCAACGACCGAGCAACCACTGAGTTTGCCGATCTCGACTGTTCGTCGGTGTCTTCCTGAAAACATTTCGGTTCCGAAGCTCTGCTCTCCGTTTCACTGTTCCTGGCAGTGGAAAAGGCTTTACTGCTTAGTGAAGCATACCTAGTACTGTCGGACGCAATGATGACCTGGTTATACTCCGGGCGAGACTTGCAGCGCATGGTAAACCGATGATTTCTGACGATTACCCAATTGCGGCCAATGTGCCACAGGACGTTCTCCTTCTTCATCCATGATAAGCCCAGAATAATCTCTGATACCTGTCGGGTCACCAGACAGGGAATTTCAAACGGCGGTCCCTCGATTTTCAAGCTCATTATTGTCTCTCCCAGCACCTGAATAGCTGACCCATTTTCCGCTTTCATCAGTTGAGTAGACCCACCAAGTTCAGTCGGATCAATCAGCGCAGCGGGACACAAAGTTAGTTCACATCCTGTGTTTAGTAATGCTGGCAAATTCTTTCCTTTCACAGTTACACTCAGATATGCGTCGTTATTTCCTTTTACATGCCTTGCATTACCCACTTCATTCTCCTCATTTATTTCTCCCTCCTCACCAGGAGAGGGATCAGTTGACCGATCAGGGCAATCTCGAGCGAAATGTCCTGGACGGCGACACGCATAGCAAAGCCGATTGTTTCTGGTGAAATTTCCGAAACTGTTACTCGTTGGCTGACCACGCCATCGATTGCCAGGATGATCTCTCCATTGTGGTCGTCCGTTATTCGCTCCGTTCTCCAAAGTGTCGAATTTTCGGTCGAGCCGGTCTAGGCGCTTGATTACCTCTTGCCACGTGTCCTTGGAGGGAAGTTCACATTTTTTGACTACATTAGCACGACGAGGGCGGCGATCGCTGTTTCTAAAGCTGTCATCGTCAGCTCGATGGTAACCTTCTAATCTGGATGCAATTTTATAGGCTTGATCTAAAGTATCTGGTTCTCGTTCACGTGTTTTCAAAGCCAAGTCTCTATCTAGCAGAGCATAAAGAAAGGCACGGATGGCTATCGTTTCACTATGTTTCGACGCAGGGCTCGGAAAAGCCAGAACCATCAGTTTTTGTATATCATGCACTACCGAGCCTAATGCTTCACCAACCTTTTGTCGTCGAGAGTTCAGCTGAGTTTGATATAATGCAACTTGGTCGGTGCTTCCATATCTGTCAGGTTTCCGTTTCAATAGAAATTTCCTTCCGTAAAATTATCTTTTCACCTCGGCGTTGTTTCCGGCCAGAATTTTGATAATTTCAGAGCGTACAAAGATTTCCCACATCAGACACACAGAGCGGATCACACCCTTTCGTTGATATAATTTTCGAGAACTGTAAAACTTCACCTTTAATGCCACAAAAACATATTCGGCCACAAAGACCTTCCACAGCTCTTCACTCTTCAACGGCTGACACACAACTGACTGAGAATGACGTCAAAACGCCCACGTGACAGGAGGGAAACCTCCTGATTGGCCAAGAGTGCATCACCCGACCTCGCGCCACCGCGAAAGCGCAATCTACGTGCATCCCGAGCTATTATCAGCCCCTACGTAATCGAACTTAGTTTAAAAATAGTTATTTTCGAGCGCGTACCAAAATTAAGCGGATAATATTAGGCCGGCCGCCGGGGACCAAACGTTACACTTGGAACGGACAAGGGTGCTTGGCTAAATGCAGACTATTTTGATAAAGCGCCGGTGAATAAGCTGGTCGCCCTGACGCGGCTTTCGTGTGACGCTTTTAATGTAGAAGTTTTACATTACAGTCATTACATAATACTTTTGATAAAACTCAGCTTGAGAAATCAATACAAGAGTATTCTATTAGCATAATCCGCAGTAACAGTATCTTACTAAGTAGGCCTATCATAATGATTATCACAATAGAGTTAGTATGCCTTATGCTTTTAACCATTGCACATAATGAAACTCAAAAATATTAAATATCAAGATATTATTGAATTTCACTGAAATTCAGCACAGTATTGTTTATTTCATTGCGTAATGTTCTTAGCACGACTGTCCAAGATTATAACTAATTCATCAATGTATCTGTTTTCTTCCTAGTTGGTGTGACCTGATCGCAAAGTTGATCTGACGCTATAGTAGTAGTGGAAGTAGCTAGCAGTGATTCCATGTACTCTGCGTCGACTGCCGGCATGTACTTGATCATGGACAATAAGTCTGCCTTCTTCTCTTCGGTTCGCCAGAAATTTTTGCAACAGAAGGCCATGCCATCGCTGATGCATGAGGAACATTCATTACATTGCTGTTCTTTGCAGCCCTGGTCGTAGCAGTACTAGCCTTAGCTCGTTTATACTGGATTGGAGCTTGTACAGAAACTGTAGAGATCTCATCTTCAAATGATGTTCTGTATTGAACAGAATAGTCTGAGGCATTGCTGTAGTGTAGACAATATGCTTCAGTTTACTGTACGGTACCATCACATACTTCAACTTCTTTGCAGCAGCCTGGTAGTTCTTGAAGTCATCCCTCTTCATTTGTCGCAGTTTCAGCGGTCGCTTTGGTGTCACCTTTAGCAGCATACGCATTAAACTCAGTGGGCTATATATACACTTGTGCATACTGCAGGACCTTCTCAATGTGGCTGTGAATGTTATCAACTTCCTGGATGGAAGAATGACCCGGCTCACAGAACTTCTGCTCAATGAGCTGCACATTTGGATGTGAGTGCATAAAGTTTTGCAGAGCAAAACTCATTATTGAGTTCCGATTCTGAGAAATGCAGGAATCGGACCAAAGGATGAATTTAGGAAGTCTAGGATGCTCCTTCACCATCATGTCAAGGATGGATAATAATGCGCTTGCCAAATCATTGCCACTACGACCAGCTGTGGTTTCACACCAGATTGCACCGTATCCACGTTTGTCTTTCGAACAGTGTGCAGTCAAATGATAGACCGATAATTTCCGCTTGTAGAAGAAATTTGAGATATTGGCACGTGGGCATGAAAGTACATTCTCCAGGTCAAAACACACAATTGCCTCAGAATCTGCCCCAATCACCTTCCTGTCCCTGTCGCGTTCTGCTTTTGTTGCTATTTTACCTGCCACATGTTGTTGGAATTTGGCACCCTCCTTATTCAGTGGCGCAACTAGGGGGTGCTGGGGGGGTGCGTGAGCACCCCCCAGGGCTAAAAAGGTTACCCACGCAATTTTTCCAAATCCGATGAGTTTTTTTGGTGCGGTGGGGGGGGGGGGGTGGGTGGTAGGGTCATTCGGTCTTTCAGATTACACAATCAAGCAAGTTCCTTCGGCACTCTCTACGTTGCACCATCGGCGCTTACAATAATAATTCTGAGCACCCCCCCCCCCAGGAAAATCTTCTGGTTGCGCCCCTGTCCTTATTGTTCTTAAATTCTTCACAAATGTCACACCTGTCTTGCTTGGGTTTGTGGAACTCGAGATTAAACTCGTGGTTGAAAATATCTCGATACATATTTTCTTTCACTTGAGTAAATGCAATCTTTTTAAGCTCTGATTCCGACGTTTCACGTTTATCATTGCATTGCTCTACATACATCTGGTACATGCGTGCAATACTCAGCCCTGCTTCTAAATATTCTTTCTTGCTAGAAGCTGTCCTGTAATGTGATTCAACTGTCGGAAATGAACTTGTGTGTCAATTAATAAAGAAATTATTATAATTGTAGGCCTAAGAATATTCATTGAAGTCTTAGACTATTCAGGTCAGCACTGCAATAGTTGAGATATTTTGTTAAAACGGCAGCTTAAAATGCTGCTATCGCAATGTAAAAATTCAAAATTTCTGGTGTGTAGACCCTCCCAACTCGGCGCTACGCGTCTCAACGATCGACCGGCATGGACCTATACTTGTGCTCCATCCCCCAGAAACCTTGATTCCATCCAGAGGAGGGGAACTAGACGAGACTCATAGTTACGTTTAGACTTTAGAATTAGTGTTTGTGCCTAGGGCTCCAACATTTCTTAAAACGGCCCTGGTGTTAACCATTACCCGAAACCCCTTCCCAATGTATCAAGTGTTGTCTACATATTGTGTGATAACATATGATCGCCACTGTTCACACTCTGGTAGCACCAATCCCAAGCCTGGATAAAGGCTCATCTTTGATGGTTGTCGTTAAACAGCAACAAGCCTGGTCGCCTGACGATGGTGTCCATAAACCCTCCGAAGACCGAATCGTCGAAGACAGTCATTATAGAGGAGCCATTCATCGGGTGCCAGTCTACCAGAACGAGGAGAAGAATGCCTGCCAGTTGCCAACTTTTCGGCGACACTATGACGATTTTGTTGTCAAGGTTTTAAAACAAATTATTTAACTTTAGCCTACGTTTCTTGGTTTCTGTCTGTGACTTCTGCATATATAGTTTTCTCTATATTTTTTCAAGAACTAAAACCTTGAAAATTCCTGTGGCAATGACTTTTAATGACAAGTAATAATCCTAATATCTAGTAACAGTACTACTTTGTGTAATATTGTGTTAACCATTTATAAAGCACTTATTTCAGCAAGAGCCTTTCAGATGCGTTCCCAGTGCAAGTACCTCGATCTGTGAGAAGCAGGATTTAAGAAAGAGAAAGATGAGGAAGACTACCAGAGTGAGCTGCTAGGAAGTCCATTCCATCAACGGGGTGCAAGCTAAGTTTGTACACGTGTCTGTATTAATTTCATTATGCAAAAGCAGAGGGTTGATGTGTGACCACATGCTGAACATGGCAAGGCTTTAATGGTGGATTTAAGAAGAGAGAAGTTTTAACATTGGCGTTTTTGTTTTGATCTTGAAGTGTAATTTTAAAGTATTGTGGAACTGATGTATTTTGAAAGAAAACGAGTTCTAAACGAAACTTTGTGTGATAATTTTTAATAGTATGAAGTTAGGTTAATTTGCTTAACTTCCTTATTTTATATCTTCAAACATACCTGTAGTCGAGCTGACAGAGAGAACAGACGGAGACAGACAGAGAGGGACAGACCGCAACACAGAGAGACAGAGACGGAGCAAAAAGAATGCAGCGAAGTGGCAGAGAGGGGCAGGGCAAATCATGAGCAGATCATGAAGTTACTCAAGACTAAAGTAATCAAATAAAAACTCCGAAATGTACATGTAGTGTGTATGGAGCCAGCGAAGTTGTTCAACCATATTAAGTTGTGGGTTTTCCATGTCCAACTTTGCTGCTAGATTGCTACTCTGCCTTACCTAGTTGCACTTTGTTCAATCAATACTTGACTAGCAAGTGCATGTACAAGTATTTCAGCACCAATGACAAGCACGGTTAAAATACAATAATTATATTTGACTAATTGTAAGGTGAGCAACTTTCTTATACATAATTCATTCATTATTATAATTTATATAAGCGCCTCTTCAAGAAACTACTCAGAGGCGCTCCCAAACCAACCACGACTAAAGAAAAAGCTTGACCAAATTATCTTTAGGGTGGTCAATCTAGCATGTGAAACTTTTAAAAGGATGCTTTTAGGGCTGTCCATATATTACGGAAATTACCGGGGGTCTCGGGATTTAGGATATTTGCGTTCAGGAGGGAGTGGTCTCGGGAAAAATGTACGTAAGAGAAATAAATGGCTAATTATTATGATGTCTACATTAGTCTATTCATAACTCTGTATTATTCTATATAGTTGTCCCATGGCATATGAACAGCAAACCATAACAATTAATTTTTTTTAGCTAATACAATATGTTTGGCAAAAATAAATAGTAGTCTACGGTAAAATACATAGTTCATAGATGCCTTTAGCTAAATAGCCTTTGTAGGGGGAGGGATAGAGAAGCTTATTTTGTATGTACGCTTGGGGGGGGGTGGGATTCAAAAGAATGTATGGGGGTCGAAAATACGCTTTTTTGCATACATAATATATGGATGGCCCCTGTCTTATTAAACCAAAGTACTGTATAAGCATATACTTACTTAATTAAATACTTAGGTTGCATGGTTCAAAAGTAGCATGCAATTTAAAAATAAAATGTCGTCTAAAAAGGCACAGAGTTCAAAGCTGTTGTTCTTTAACTCAGTTATTGTATGGAAGCACTGGTTAGTAATTATTGCATTCTGCGATCCATGTGAACCTGTTCATCCCACACCATGATAAGAGCACATTGTTGCAGGATATGAATTGAGATGAAGATTGCTGTATGTATTTCCAGTGGAAGATTGAACTTTGTTGAACACTGGACATACATCTTTTAATCATGAGCTCTGTCGTAATCAGAGGCATTGTCAAGAGAACAATGTACTGTGGAGATCCGAGTCCGGTTACCAAAAATGAAAGAACTGGTGGCAGCACGAGATGAAAGTTTGCATGCTGGTTTAGGTTGTCACGCTACAGCTTGATACTTTTTCTCACATGTATCTATGGTTACAAGAAGGAAACTGAATTCCTACAGCTGTGTTGCTGAGAATGGGCGAGTGTGATATCTTCGCAGAGATGCACTTCCCAGACGCTGACCAGAGGCACCAGCAAATGGCAGACCTGTTGAAAGATGAAAGTTAAGTTTTTTTAAGGAAATTCCCTTAGGCTTTCTAAACACAGTTTCTTGCAAAAATTCTATCTGGCTTTGAGGCCAATGCACAAAATGCATAATATACATGGTATGCAACTTGAACCACAACTACAGACTGTTGAGATCTAATTAAAAAATTCTATACATGGATAATTCATTTTGCACAAAGTAGCGAAACAACAAAGCAAAATAAAAACATAGAAGACCATGGGCGTCCGCAGGAATTTTTCTAGGGGGGCGCAAACTTTTAAATAATTGTCACATGGTCTAAATTTAATGGGTGACAGTTTGAATTTCCATATTACCACGAGAGAATCCTATAGCCTACCTATACATTTTGCGCCCAAAGAAAGGTTCAATTTGTAGAACGAATCGATAATCACATTTAAAATCGCGTTGTAACAATCACAACCAAATAATCTAAATTTATGTGCAACTATGCGAAAAATCCAGGGGGGCGCACTTGCGCCCCCTTGCGCCCCGCTGCGGACGCCCATGTAGAAGACCTCATTTTTTGGGAAAAGTATTCAATGACAAGTCTGAAAATAGCTGCAATTTTCAAGTACTTTACAGTGATACAAGCACCTTAATATGTGAATCAAAGAGGTATATGAATTGAGGAGTGCTTGCTGCAATACAAGTTATTACACGGTACAATCGTACAGCATTTGGATGTTAACAACACTGTTAAACGAGCAAAAGAGATTACAGAGTTTTAAAAATAAAACCATGTTTCAGCTCCATGGTTTCAAGTTTTAAAACGATTGAAAGAATAAATGCAGGGAAAGGCTCAGTTTGAAGGAAAAATCACGATCTTGGCAACTAATGCTGGTATATAATTAGGACACGGCTACAAGGATCACCACTGCTTCCAAACAAAGCCAGACACAATATATAGTATGCACAAAAACAATTTTATCAATTAGATTTGTTAAATACAAACTGATCGCAAGATGTTACCTGGTATAGCAGTGCGTTTTAAGGTTGATTTGATGACAGTTTTTGATGGCGGTGGCTCAGGGTTGATTAGTAGTTCACCAGTGTGCAGTGGGTTTTCCATGTTCGTCTATTCTCTGCCAAACACAAAGTTCTCACTGTCAGATGTCTTGGGCAACTCGCTTAGTTCTTCTTCATCTGTACAGCTGACAAATGCTTGATGGAAATATTGCTTGGGCAACGCAGTACTCCATGCAACAGCCTACAAATTAAACAGCAATTGAGACCATTAATAAAGTTCTAGCATTAAAGCAAAAGCTACAGTACAATTTTTAGGGAACCTAATCACCTAATCTTGTGTGGGTGATCTTGATTCAGGTACATCTATCTGTAACGTAATGCACAAACTGAGAAAGCAAGGAAGCCAAAAACAAAGCTGTTAGTCATATTTCAGAAAGACAAGGCTAATCAAAGGTGTATGATAGTCTAGCAGTTAGTGTGCAGGTGTGTTGATATGCACTAGCACTTCACTAAACTGATAAAATAAGACAAATTGAATGTATAGTGTAGACTAGACGATAACATGACATTATTCACACTATGCTAAGGTTCAAAATCGAAGCCTCTTAAGCTTGACTTCTAACTCCTACTCCTCTTCAACCTGGTTTATCTGATCATTGCCTACCTGACCATTTGGTTGGCACAAGATCGTGCTAAAATGAGGTCCAGTGCTCCATTTTTGTTTCCCTTTAAAAATGAAGTTTGATGGTGGACAGTGTAGAGCTGTCTCACATCCTTCCGACCACACAGTCACCGTGGCTAGTGCGGAACAGTGGACACGTGGTGGAAATCGAAAAACCGCAACTGGATGCCCTCCAATGTTTTGTTGTAGAATGTAATTTCCAAGCTGATAGTCCTAAACATATAAACGTTCATAAAAGCTCATGAGATTTAATACTGTTCTGCATATTTTTAATGCCATGATCATTAAACACAAGACCTGTTGGTAGGCTCTCTACCTTGATCTCTCTCTTTATAAATCGGTTTCACTTACTACACATTTGAAACAGTAAAATTAAATTCACAAATACAGGCCATATTTACGGAAAATACATTGCAATAAAATATTAAAGTAATGTTGTGTAATATCGAGATTTTGTAGTACCTTTTTAAAACTATTAATGAGTCTCTGTTGATAAGTAAGTGTCTTGTTGCCACTTAGCCATTTCAAGCCCTTTGCATTAGCCATCTGCATTACTGATTAAAAATAATAAAATCACTGCTATGACGTCCTACGTAAAAAGGAATGCTTTATACAATATCTCTTGCGAGTTGTCTGGAGTGAACTCGCCTGACTCCGGATCTTGACTGCTGGGCCCTGCCTATCGACTTAGTGTCTGTGATAAGTGACTTCACTTTTGTGGGCGCTGTAGAAATTCCGAGTTTACGATTACCTACTCAGCTTAGCATAGCAATATCTATGACGTATCACCAGGACTTATTTTTGGCTTTCCTCTACACAGTGTGAAGCTAAGAAAATCTAGTCACTGGAAAGCGTATCAATTTCAAATATCCATAGTACTGGTTCGTGCAGTTCTGGGTTTCAAGTCTTTGAGAACTCAATTTGTACCATTTAAGGGAGTCCGATTCACGTAATTTGTCAGGCTTTTAGTGCAAACGAACCAAGCCCACCCAGTCAACATTAATAAATACCCTTCTAAATACTGAAATGACAAGATGGTTTAAGCAGAAACATTTACCACAGTATTGGATGAATTGGCTAGTCGGACAAACTTTCCATCTCGTCGGATTTCGATGATGTGCAAGTCATTCAAAGCACTAAATACCAGAAAAGAAGCAATGAAGCCTAAACATGATTAAGCCTAAACAAGATTAAGCCTAAACATGATTAAGTCTTAAATAAGAGCTGAACACAACTTCAAACAAGATTTTTTCTTTTGATTTGATCAAGTTTAGAATATGGTTTCCTTCTCTTACCCTTCATCCCAACTCTGTCCGCAGCCACTGTGAATGATCACTGGAGTATTACTTGATTCTTTTCTAAAGTTGTGGGTTTCTAAGGTCAAACGTTGACACCATGTCTTTGTTTGTCTCACAGTTCTGAGCACCTCAGAGCATTCTCTCTCTTGAAGTGGTGTCATGTACATTTACAACTATCGTTATGATTTATGACTCAAACCTTATTTGATCTGCATTTATATGCAGCATTATTTTGTCTCATTTTGATAACCTGTGAAATTTTCAAACTCTTAGTTTAGCATATTATTATGCCAAAAAGATATATAGTTTATGATTATAAATCTGCTTTTGTTAACCTTGAACACTATAGTGGTTAATTGGAGTGTCGACTGTCAAAGCTATGGCTCATAAAGTACTATATGGCTCATCTGTAGCCGAGTTGTTTGACCAGAGAACATGAATTGCTACCAGATGCAGAAATTTCTATTTATGACACAACTGAGTAGTGAGTATGGATGAAAGTAACAGAAGTCTAAGAATGCACATGTCCTTGCAAGTTTCTCTCGAGTTTTAACATTTTGGCACAGTAAATTTTCACACAAAACTAAAATTACAAACTATAAAATTCATAGCAATTAAAACCTGGATGTCGATTTTGTCAGTAATTCTGCTGTGAAATTTCTGTCTGGCTGGCGATTTTCAGTTCCAGTCATTCTTCCCATTTGTCTCTGTTTGACGTCGCTGTAAAGGGTCTGAAAGTAATCCTTTCCTTGACCAAGTCCATTTGAATTTACCAACGACGTGGTAGGGGATGTCGTCTTAACTAAAACAGTCAGAAAACAAGGTTAAATTAAAGGATACATTCTTATTAGTCTCTGATCTCATCTAGTGACTACAGCACTGTTGCTACTACCACCTAAAGCAGTGCTGTCCAACATGTGGCCATTGTTCATTGAAAGTATGGCCAGCATGGAATAGATAGGCGGGCTGATTTCATTGTAGTAGGCCTACTTGTTGTGGATTCATATCTATCAATCGTTTATTCAAAATCTAGTTGACAAGAGTTGGAACTGGTGCATAGTGTCATTCAACAGTTTAGCAATGTGGTTTTTCTCTAACCAAAAGTAATATAGTATTCAGAGTAAAAAAATGTGGCCAGCGCCAGGTCTACCTTGCTCTGCCGAGGGGAGCAGGCAAAGGAGTACATGGCAGGGTTGTTGTTATAGCCCTAAGCAACCGGTCATCAGCCATCCGCCATTTCTGTCACTCCCATGGTCGTTGTTGGAAGGCAGCCACCTTGCCTATTCTCAAAATTTAAAGGAAGTATTATGTGTACTAAATTAATGTACTTTTGCTTTTCAGCTTCATTTGCCACAACATCTGATGAACTTTAATTGAGATTCACATAAACAAAAGCAAGGAACGAAACTGAGGCAAACGCAGACCTGGTGCAGAACGACATCGGACGATTCCTGCCGAAGTTGGATGAACTCGCTTCTGATAAAAGACGCCTGTCGAACTGTATTTCGAATCAATGCTTTGTTCAACCGGTTTAACGCATACACAGTTGTGCGCTAGTTTCCTCTCTGCATTTCCACGTGTATTTGATTCCAGAGATTTCATCAACCTGAGTGACGAATGATAAAGATAAAAAGAAATGAATTACATCATTCTCATTACCAAGTAGGCCATTTTTGAAATACTCAATGATACAAAACACGAACACAGTTTTGTTGTTTAAAGATAGAAATTTTTATAAACAATGTTAGCTAGATCAACACATTGGCTGCCAGCTATGAGACAATATCTTGAAGTTAAACTACATAACTATACGCAAACACTGACGCACGCCAAATAATTTGCTGGGTGAACCAAAATTTCCAGGTCAATGCTTATTACCCAAGAAGGGTTGGAGCTGGGTGAGGTCGGGGTTGGTGAGTGAAGTTGGGGCAGGATGGTGGGATGAAAAACCTAAATTTAACAGACAATCAATAGTGGCTACCCACATTGAGTGGAGCTGGGTGTTGGATGGGGTTTGAAGGAACGGGGATGGGGGAGTCGGGTTGGGGGATGAAAACCAAAATTTAACCCATAGCAGTGGGGAGTCTGGGGGTTACAGTTAGGAGGGGTGAAAACAAAGTGAAACATTTTTTCATGAATTTTATGTGTTGAAAATTGTGTGGGTGGAGCAAGGTTGAGCAGGGTAGGGGTAGAGTGGTGTGGAGCTGAGGTGAAAACTTAGCTTAGCTTCGTCCTTCCCATTCAGGATAACTGTGTATGCCTTAAACCAGTTGAACAAAGCATTTGCATTCAGCAGTGGTGAAGGATCTTCCCATTCAATTCATTTAAAAACGAGCAAAGGTTGAGGCCTAATGGTAGCTACACGAAACATGTACATAATATACATAACTTAAGAATAATAATCTCATTGGTCATAATAGACTAATAGTTACCTGAGTTCCTCTGACTCCAAAACTTTCACTAGTCTACTGATTTCAGTTTTCAGAGCAGCCTGCTGTATAGGAGTTAGACTAGAGCTGCTGCTACCATTCCCAGTTTCCATTGCGGTGCTTATGCGTGTGAGTTGATCGGTGACGGATTGGAGGCAGAGGGCACCCATCTGCCGCTCGTATGCCAAATGTGCCGCCAGGTTCTGCTTCTCAGTATTTAGTACTTGAATCTAAAGCATGGGAAGAAATTAACGTGAAACTAAACGTGCTACATGAAATACACTTTCATACTCTACGGCATAAAATGCTTCTTTTTTACTTATTGTGGGCATGGTGGTGTAGGGGTATGTTCGGTGCCTGATAGCCATAAGGTTGCGGGTTCGAATTCACCTCAAGCCTCCGTGTAGGGACCATGAGCAAATCCTTCACTCTCATTTGCTCATGCGCTTCGACATGAAACTCTGATTCAGAGTTCGCGCTGTACTCGAGAGCACCTCTGAGTAGATTCTTGAAGGGGGCATTATAACAAGAGTTCATACATACATACATACATGAAAAAGTGATAATGCTAGTTTTAGTGATTGTTCCGATATTTAACTTGTACATCATTTTCAATTGTACCGTATCTGATTGTTTATTTTATTCAACTTTCATAGGCCTACCTTATTTTATTCATATGGATTTAATGCTCTAAGCAAGATGATCACTAGATAATGCAATAATATAAAACAAGGAAGTTTAAATCAATAATGTTCTAACAACAGGTAGGCTATGTTTAAATCACAACCAGGATGCAGTCAAACAAGTACTTGAAACAACTCTATATCAAGTCCTAGAAACCAGTTCTTAGAACGCAATTAAGCAGAGATTAATCATAGGACAGTTTGCCATTATTTGTCGGTTGCTTGGCAGCAACACAGTACAGTCTTGATTATATCACTCAATCACTGACCGACGTGACCGTAAGGTGCTAACAGTCTACTTTCGCATCAATCTAACTGATTTCTCAAGTGCACGCTTAAGGACCAGACTGAAGTATGCTTTGTCAATTTAACAGCTCAACAACCAGCGCTTAATCAAATTAGATATAAAAATTGATTGTTCGAATACTTTCACAGACAAGATTAATCTTTGCAGGTGTATTATCTTGGCTTAACTTTCTATCTAAACTTTTCTGTCTAGGCTGTTCAAGTATGCCTACAATTAATTAAGGTGTGTTCTTAGTGAATGGTGAGGTGTCTTTAAGTTAAAAAAAGCTTGTCTTGAGGCACACACTACAAAGGTATTGTCCAACTTCAAGTTATCAAAACACCCAGAATTTCACTCTTATTTCACCCCAACTAATGGGGGCAAAAAGTTTACTTTTGCTTCAACTTGTCATGTAAGGACAGGTAGTAATTCCTAACCATCACTTCTGTCTTCTCATTATAACTGTGTTTATTAGGGGTGATAATTGAGCTGAAATCTTGAAAAAAGTCTATCATGGTAGTTTGGAACCACCAAGCTCTAGTTGAAATCCAGAATGCTAGCTACTCGTTAAATCCAGAATTATGAGAACTGAATATAAAGACAAGGTGAGAGAGCCATTATTATGACTAACATTTTGTTGAGCTAGCTGAAGATCACCCTGCATCATTAGCAGTTGTTGTTCATAACTGAAGAGATCTCTTCTAAGACAATTTATCGAGTCGTGATCTTGTTTCGCAGGATCAACGTCAAGCCTGAGAGACAGAATAGAAAAAACTTGGTGTACTGCCACTGCACAGGTAAAATATTATAGGATTGGCAATCCAGACCATTTTGTATGCCATCAGTTGTAATTAGGGCAAGGTGGCTATTCAATGAAATTTTAATGAAAAGGATTCTCTGCCAAGCAAGCAGATTTTTTACAGTCTATGGAGTGTATTGATCACAGCATTCTGAGCAGTGAAAAGCCACAAATTTCAAATATGATGTAATCATTTGGTCATCTGTCCAAGATGCTTAGCTGAAATGAACATGACTTTAAAACAGATTTCAGCTTTTCATATTTACGATGTCTTCTATCCCAAACAGGGATAAAATGGTACTGCTCTTCGATCCTTACCTGTTCTACATACGGTACATGGTCATTTCTCCACGTTTCTCTCTTCGGATCTTGACCGTGCCTATTGATTTTGTTTTGATTGAGTGCCTGTGAATAAGCTGGTTTCCACGACTTGGCTTTTGTGGGCGCTGTATAAATTCTGAGATTACAATTACATAACGCATTTTATATATATTCTGCGATCTTCTGGCACTCTACAAAAATATCTGAATATAGTCTTCCTATGATCATTAAAAAATATCTATCCTTGCATTATATTTTGCCTTTATCTGGACTTTATCTAGAAGAGCTCTTGATTTTTATTTTTCCATCATACATTTTTTTGTATTGGCAATCAAATGACTATTAAATTTAAATTAGTTTAAATTGATTTGTTTTAGACTGCACTTTTTTCAGTGCCAAACTTAGAAAACTCCCTAATAACTTACTGTTCCTTTTGTATATTCTGAGTCTCAGTCTGCATGCATAGCATTGCATGTGTATGCGTGTATGAATACAAATGTTAGTGACCATGCATCACTTACTTGGAATTGTCAATTTCCTCCTTGATGTACAAGCTTCTTAGTTGATCCAGATTTTCTTCCAGCATACCAATTGCATGTTTTAAGCCTGTTGCTGCAGTTCTTGTTTCATTGTCTTTGTCTGTTGCATATGGATCAGACAGAGAAGCCTCATCTCTTCTTCTCTGCGGTCTTTGTTTCTCACTTGTTTCACCCAATTTTACATCTGTCTTGACTTCAGATTCTGTTTGGTTGTCGACTGTTTCGAGGCCTGTCGTTTCCTGTGAAAACCCGAACTTTGCTTGGCTATCATGCACTTCGGTTGCTTGCCAATTGTTGTTGTCATCATTATGCTTAGCAACAAATTGCCTCATATCATGAAGTGGACTGATTTCATCCATTGTCAAGACACCACCAGCAGCATCCTCTGTTGTGATTTCATTACCTAGTAGTCCAACATCTTCTGCATCTCTATTCCCACTGTTTTTGCCGATCAAGTAGCTCTCACAATCCTCAAAACAATTTTCGCTATTTATTTTGTTAGCACTTCTATAAGTATCTAGTGGCTTTGTATCTAAATGATCATTCTTCACATCTGTGGAATTATCACTTTGCAATTGCATATCCAATGAATGACCAAACTGTCCTGAAACTTGTGAATCCATCACCCAAAAAGATCTGCTTCACAGGAAGGAATATATAAGCTGAATGTTTAATGTTGTTCGAGTGTTGAAACTGTATATTGTTCTTTGTTAAGTGTGATGGCACCTTTCTCAGGTTTTCATTACTGTTTCTTCTGGGTAATATACTTGCTCAGACAAGCATAATCTGTTCCTGAATAAAAACAAAAAGTCCTACTGACTGATGTTTAGGCCTACTTCATTTGCATCACACAACCTAGGCCTACAAGAACTTGTTTTGAATAATATATGCAAAGCAAAAAGTATGCCTATGTTATGCTGGCTTCAAAAGATTGACACACATTTATCTTTTACAAATTAAGCTTATATATATATAATTATATATATACATGTATATATTCTGTCAAAGTACACTTCAACAGTTAAGCCAGTTCTACTATCCATGTCCCTGATAACTGCAAATATTTTGGGCGAAGCCTTCACAGAGCTCTTTACATATTAGACATTAGTAGACAAATACTCAACAGAATTTATATTTGCAATTTTGTACAAACTCTTCCAAGTCAAATTCAACGCAGGTCAGTTTCTAACCAGAAACATAACTGTGACTATGTCGTCTGCATGTTTGTTAAGTTAGTCAGCAGAGCTTCTTGTAAGGAATTTTTATAACTGTACAGCCCCTTCTCTCCCTTCCCGACCTACATGGTACATTATTTCCAATCTTTAAATTATTTTTAACTGCACAAACATGCTCATTTAGAACTGTCCTTTTGTGCATCTGTAAAAGCATGTTTGTGCAGTTAAAAATAATTACAATTAAAAGAAGCCTTGATGGTAATTAAGCTACCTGCCGTCAAAATGAGCAAACAGAATTTTCTATATAAATATTGCTATTATTACGCTACCACAGATCGAAAACGAAAAATGTCCAGGCTTCTGACGATGGAAATCTGGTTATGCTACACGAAAGCACTTATAACACGACATGTGTTTTGGTGACCTACCTTGTAATTGTGATGACACTCGGCAGGTAATTTCCAGGCGTGTAAACTTCAAATGTTAATGATCCCGCGCAACGATTCAACTTTACAACTTAGTTTAAGCACAATTTCCTGTTTCACTCAACAAACGCTATGCACATTAAAACGGCCAAATGCCTTTTAGACTTGTTGTCTATTTCCATAAACAATCAGTTTTTGGTTTAGGCCTAAATAAAACTCGGTTTATAAGGTGGTCGCGCGCACTGGTTGCTTCTCTGTTGCTAAGCAACACCACATTGACCACAAAAGCTTTAGATGACGCTAGTGTTCTGCCGCGCAGCCATAAGTAAATGAGTAAGCTTAAGCTTAGATCTTTCTAATTTTGCGGCACCATCGTGTTTTTTCATTTCTTGAAATTATGCTAATAAGGGTTACAGATTCATAGCGTTGAGAACCATCTTATGTACAAGAACAGTGGTCGCATCCATTGTTGTCTTCGTGGTATTTTGTCTTTTGTAGTAATTCTGGACTACTGTAAAATTAGATGGAATTCAGTATTCCTCGTAACGGTGTCACTGTAATGTCACCACACAGACCTAAGAATTCTCCGATTATTCACTAGAGTAATGTCTGCTACACAACTGAGCATCATTACTTTACAGCAGTGCCTATAAGTTGAATCTTGCACATTTTGGAGCAGGTACAGCCTTAGAGCATCAGATTGTTTAAACAGAAACCAACATGCATTATGCCAGACTATACATTAATATCCATATGTACTTAGAATTAATCCCACAGCTTCCTTGATCATACGGTTCATACCAGAATGCACTTGCTAGTTGTCTAAACTCAAATCGCTTGCACAATATTGTGACAAGTTTACTAACATTTGATACTGGCAAACCTGCAAGCCTCTACGTTCATCAGATGTATTGTTTGTTACCAAATCATGTGAGAACAATTTACAAAGTATAATGCGCTCAGTGTATTGTTGTTAAACTACAAATTCTGGACTTAATCATGTTATTCCTCCATTTCATGTTTAGACCACAGCACCGAATTGTCTCCTAAACTTGTTTGGGTCGGGTTGTCAATTGAACTGAACATCTTAAAAAACCTTCTAAACTAAAACAAGGCCATACACAAATCTCCCGAGTTAATCAGAAGAAGCCATAAAAAATAATAAAAATTCTGGTAAAATCAAGAAACCAGTCCTGGTAAAATCAAGAACCACAGCTATAAAAAGTTTTGGCATCATATGAAAAGGCTGCTAAATTTCTCAATGACCGAGTCATAGAAATTCTTTATGTTCAGAACAGCCATTGGTGACCAGAAACTAAAATTAACAGTTGTGCGACTAGCATCATCTTGTCATTTGCAAGACTGTGACCATGCACTATTGCAAAACACAATGTTCTATTCTTCACACAAATCTTTTGACCGTAAAATGCTCATATCTGGCATTTAAGCTACATGTAGGTCTAAACTATATCTAATATGTTTGGCTTAGTACTTTTAGAATTGGAAATTTTGACCCAGGTATTGTATATGACAATAAATAAAAAGATCTGCTGCATGTATTTTCAATGTTTAATGAAGACCATTTTTGTACTGGTATGTATAATGTAACACTTAAATCATAATCAGATCCAAAGACGATAAAGCAATCATCCATTAAGGATATACAAAAGGTAGTTATGAAGCTGATTTTCAAATTTTAGTTATAACAAGACAATTTTAATCAGAATAAGCAAATAATATTTATTAATTAGAATGTAACCACAATGTTAATTACATTTCATTTGTTTGAATATTTGAGTCAGTTTCAAAGAGATTTGATAACAGAATTGATTTGGTTTTGCCAACAGCCCATTTGACAACATTCTGGATTGGAAAAAGTCAATTTAAAAAGAACAGTGATTTGCAGTAATTTTTTTCAGAATGAGCATTTGGCAGCACTGATGTCGATTACAGTGAACTTTGAAGCGGAGTCTAAAAGGCAAACTTTACAATATTACGTAATGAGTGGGAAAGATGGGGTAACATGATTTTAGACATATAAAATACAGATTACAGACTTCATATTTCATGGCCTGATCTTATTTCTTTAAAAAGAATGATAATACTACAGAGCTAGAAAGTACCTGAGGAAGGTCTCAAACAAGAGAATGTGGTCAGGCGAAAGTCAATCAGGCACCACGTAGGGTAGATAGAAATTGATATTAAGCCCATGTTTCGTAGAAAGACACCATAGCAAATGACTTCAGGATTTGGTGCATTTCATTAGGTCCATGTACATGAAGTTAGCTCTCCATCTAAACAAACAAAAGCTGCCACTTTCTAATAAGTCGTGCAAATTACTTTCAAGCAGTTGAAAAATCCTTTCAACAAATCAGAACGAGACTCTGTTATTGATAATATGCAACTGTCACTGGACATGACTCCAAACAAACAGTGCTCGAGAAAAGTAAATGCTGCCATCAGTCGGAATCTTCCTCACTGTCCACGATGCCTTTTAGCCGAGAGAAGCTCTCCCTCACTGGCAGGGTTGGTGGTGGTGATGATGATGAGTCTCGGTCTCTTCTCTTACTGGAATTGGCTGAAAATGGATTTCCAGCACTGCGTCTTCTGCCTATCGTAACATAAAACATATTAAACCAACATGTAGAAATAAAAAGAGCAATCAATGCAATTGGTGATTAAAGCCCACAGCAGATCATTATATAATAATTTTTTTAAATAATTTTAAATGGTGAATCTTTATTATTTCAAACAGACAAATGCAGTACGACTACCTTGTATGGACAAGAGAAATGCATCAGTTCAATGTCTAAATTATATCATGAAAATTGAAAATGAAAGAACTTTAAACAGTTCAGAAGATAATTACACTCTTCACTGCTGCCTACCTTCTGGTATGATGACATTACTACTGAGAAGTTCTGCTGCCTCTTTCTTTAGCTTCACGGTCTCTGCACTCTTCATACTGATTGTGCCTGTTCAAGTAAAAACAAATTCTAATACATGTAACTTATTAAGTATTAAGCATTAAAAACAAATGAACCGTTGACAAGAGGTTCCTATTTTCATGGTCTAAACATTTTCTGGTTTTCGAACATTCAAAATTTGTGCAAATCTAAGTCTAATGTATTAAATACATGCCTTATTCAAATGCAGAGCAAATCGGTCAAGAAATAATACAGGGAACCATATGTAGTATGTAATAAAAAGTGTAGTAAAAATTTGTCTTAACTGAATTTTATATTTACCAGTAGACAACACTAATTTGGCAGCTCTACCTTCTGGCTGCATGTCTTCCCAGCAGCAAATGACAAATACATTTTAATATGTATAAAAGTTCAGCATGGATTCAGAAGTGGAAAGGGAACAAGAGATACAATTAGTGCTCTGAGAACACAGGGATAGAGACATCTACGGTTGTGGTATCACAAAATTCAAGTCAAGTTAAGTCACAGGAGGCATAAGCCAGAGTTCTCCTTATATTCACAAGTCAACTTTGAAGCAATTGAAATATATTTACTAGAGCTTTCCGATAACAATTCTTAACTACACCTTCATATTCGTCATTTACATAAACGCAGTACAAATATCACATCAAGCACTACCTCAGACCGTACATTCTTGGCAGTAGTACAAGTAAAATTCTAAATACCACCGTGCAATAAAAAATGCCAACGACAATTAATTTTCATCATCTGTCATAATTATAAAGTGCATATTTCTAGTCACCTTTCATTCCAGCATCTCGAAGTATGTTCGTCAGTATTGATATGCGTTCTTGACTACTTCGGCAGTGTTCAAATGTCGTCTTGTACCGCTTGCCACATGGAAGTACACCAGCAGCACGTGCAATCCTCTCTAGCTTCTTCACATTCTCATTTTTGGTATCATCTTGTTTTGGCTGTGTCTAAAATTCAATGCACACCAGATACAAACTAACATCGTTGATTCGTTCGTCTAAACAATCATTTGTCAGTGGCTCAAAAACAGCACGCACGTCAAATATTCTTATATAGTCAAACAAACTGATTCAAACATCTACTAAATATTACATCATGCAAACTAATCATAAAGAGAATTAAAATCAAAAGTGCAAACAAAAAAAGAACAAAGTTCAAACCACCTATTTAGGCATTTATACTGCTATATAATTTAAAAGTTTGTCCAAAATACAGAAGAAAAGGCTCACTTTAAGATAGTAAAATTAATTAATAAAATAAATACAAGCCACACACAGGCACAAATTATGCAAAGATAAAAGACTACTTTACAAAAGTGTACCGTTTTTGAAGGTTTTTTCATTTGTGCTGATTTTTTGCTTTTTCGTTCTTCCTGAGGTTTTAACGAGTCTTTCTTTAAGGTTTCAGTTGTCAACTCATCATCAGAATCGCTAGCAGACTGTAAGAAAAACAGTTGCAATGAAAACAACTCTTTCCATACAAACATAACTAAAACATTCTAGTCTTTCCTCTACAGAATTATCCTTATAACAATCATTAAAACAGATGATATAAACAAAAAGTTTGCTTGCCGAGGTAGCTTTAAAAAAACAAATGATCTACTGTCATTCAGTTATGTCAACAAACTTTTTAACTGGAAAAAACTGACAAAGTATACAACTCACTTTCTTAGACTTTTTCTTTATGCCAGACAGTTTTTCTTCATCTTCTGAGTCACTGCTGTCGATGCTGGATGCCTTGCTTTTCTTTATTGTCTTCACGCTGATCTTTGAGGAGTCCGTTTCCTTGCTTGATGTACCAAGATCAACCTGTGTAGAAGCACCATCAGCATCTTCACTGGCTTTGTCTGCTGCTGCGGACCACTTGTCTTTGCACTGCTGCAGTGGTTCACCGTCGCTTGACTCGTCAGAATCAAGAACCTTTTTGCGGTTCTCAGATTTCATCTGTTTATTACTAGTTGGTTCGACATCACTTGATACTTTTCTCTTCCTTGAAACTATCTTTGTCTCCGTCTTGGCCGGTTTCTTTTCACGCTCCTTCAGAGGTTTAGACCTTTCAGAGCCGTCAGATTCCGAACTTTTTTCTCCTTCAGCACTGGGTGACTGTCTGTCACTTAATTTTCTTTGCTTTGCAGTCGTCTTTTTCAATTGCTCTGGCTTTTTTAAACCTTTGTTGCTCGATGATTTAACATCACTCACCTCAGGTAATTTCTTTTTTCCTTCTACTGCTTTCAACTTTGTTGGGTTCTCTTTAATTTTCTTTGACAACAACTTTGTATTAGAGGATTTAACCTTCTCAGAGTCAGAATTGCTGTCTTCTGGTTCTGTGGCACTTGTATCGGAATCTTTTCGTGAAACTTTCTTAGCTGTTTTTCTCTTTTGTGCCTTTTCAGCAGTTACTTTTCTTTCTTTAGTTTTCGCGGAACTGTCATCATCACTTTCATTTGACGACTCCACAATCTTGTTCTTCGACTTCATTTTCTTTGCCAAAGAAGATCTCTCTGAGTCAGATGCTGATTCTTCAGAGTGTTCTAATTTCCTTTTCTTTTTCAGTCTGTCTTTTTCTTCTACTTCCTCCTCCTCCTCTTCTTCTTCTTCTTCTTCTATGCTAGTTTTCCTTTTCTTGTTAGCAGATGCCTTTCCATGTTTCAGCTGCTTTGAATTTTTTTGCCGAGACTTATCTTCAATCTTTGATGAATGAATTTCTTCATCACCAGCTTTCTCGTCGGAGATTTGCGATTCTTCTTTTTCAACCTAACGCACAAACAAAAAAATCAAAATTCTTTTTTTTTAAATTGTTCACCAATAAAACATGAATCATGTACATGTATTGTTCAGCATCACTAGTTAATGCAATGCAAATTAGTTGATGAAAGATAGAACCAGAGTAAAATTTTATCTTATCTGAATTTTTACAGCACATGAATGAATGCCAGCTAGAACACTTTCTGGCTTCACATATTTTGGCAGCACACAATACTTAAAAGTATCAAGTTGAATGATTAAGATAGGCTGCTAACTTGAATCAATATTTGGAATACTCTGTCTCCATCTACTCGATCTCAACTTCTGACTGGTAATCACTCCTCGCCATTTTCTTTTCTCAAAACCTATTTCTTCTCTCGTGACCTTGCGCACCTCTGAATGGTTTACCCTAGTAGAGGCGCCTTATAAATGCTTTTATACATATATATATGTGGGGCGCGGTGGTCTAGTGGTGGCGTCGTTGCCTTGGAGCCGGAAGGTCCGAGGTTCGAATCCACCCTCAAGCCGCGTAAGGACCTTGGGCAAGTCCTTCACTTACAATTGCTCAGCGCTTCGGCGTGAAACTCCGATGCAGTGTCCGCTCTGCATCGGGAGCGCCTCTGAGTAGAGAGCTTGAAGGGGCGCTATAACAAGTGCACATACAAACAATATATATATGTCAAAGTTCTGACAACTGATAAAATTATTGCTGAACAGGTACCAATATTTGCTCAACTGAATCACCATCTAACACGTCACGATCCTCTACAAATATGGCTACCTAACTGATCTTATTAGGCCTAAAAAAATGTTGTGTTTCCGGTAACAGAGCTAAAAAAATTGGGTAGGTAGGTCGGAAAATATTTTTATTTTGTAAAATATTTTTATGCAGTGACTATCTGAAAAAGTATACCCCACTAGTCTTTTTTGCACGCTGAAACAAAGTACGTGTTCTAAGCAAGTATAAACTGCCTATTTCCCGACTGTCTGCACCTAAAACTGCTCTAGAAACAGTCCTATAAATTTCATTTTGTTGACGTCTCTTATGTTATGTCAATACAAATGTTCACAAAAAAATTTTTGGGAAAAAATTTTAATTTTTTTTGGAAATTTTTTTTAAAAAAATATTTTTAAATATTTGGGTCGCGGCCGTAAAAATGGGTCGGTCGGGTTACCGGAAACACAACATTTTTTTTACGCCTTATTATTTATGTAATAATAATAATAATAATTTTGCATGCAAACTGATCCTATTGACTTATCTTCTAAGCTGAATATAATATTCAACCTAGTAGTGGACAACCTACCATTTCGGCAACCATGATCTCAACAATTTCGCGAAGTAGTGCTCGTTGCTCATCGCTCAGAATTTCCACATTTTCATGTTGCATGTAACGATCACGAATAATTCTCATTGTTAGAGAGCTAAAAGTTAAAAGTCATTATCATCATCAAACTGCATAAAACATGACCCAATCAATCAACCAATCAATCAATCAATCAATCAACCAATTAATCAATCAGAATTAACGTAGGGGCCACTCAGGCCAAGAGGAAGAAGGTAGTTTTACGCAGCAAATGGAACTGGGAGCATAGAGTCCTGACATATTATACAACACAATACCAAACCCAGCACACATGGATTTATCAACACTCAAAAATGCCCACATTTTAAAAGCAGTAGACTAATTCACAATAGTGTTTCCCTAAATTGAACTACAAAACTCAGAATGAACAAATCTGAATCTATATTCGAATATTAACCCAAATTCCCGAAAACACTAAAAATACACAAAAACCTGATTTCCTCAAAACGGTTTCATACAGCAGTCTAACTCCCAAAAATCATTAAGAGCTAACTTAAAATATATAATATAATGCTCCAGTTCAGGGGTGTCGAACCTTTTTTTAGTGGTGGGCCAGTGTGAACATCTTCCAACAAGTCAGGGTGTCGAAGCTCCTTTAGAAGCAAAACTGGGTGGTGATCTGAGAGGGAGCTCGGGGTTTGGTCAGCCAATTCCAAGAGCATTTTTAATAATATAAGTGTTTCGTAACTTTCATAATTATTTAACAGACAACCAACCGGAAACCATAGATAGACAGTCTACACAAAGCTGTGCATCTGAGCAAAAATGACGTCAGTAAGAAAAAACCTCCATGTATTTGGTGCTGACTGTAAAATATAAAAATTAGAACTTTTGTTTTTCTAATTTTGTTATCTTTAGGGAAGACTCCGCAGGCCAGAAGAAAATCATTGGCGGGCCAGAAATGGCCCGCGGGCCAGCTCTTTGACACCCCTGCTCCAGTTAGTGTTGTCTAAGAATTTGGGTTACACTTAGAACATCGAGGTAGCCTATCGCTTTAGCATTCTAAAGTATTGCATTGGTTTTAGCATTGGTCGCACAAACGCTCAATTGACGAAAAGAATTCCTGTCCACAAATTGAAGTCGGATTGATTAAAATATTTTCCTTAATTAGAAATGGGATCAATGAAAAGGTTCTTCCTGAAATTGGATCTGGATTGATGAAAAATAATTGTTTAAATAGAAGCTGCAATAGTAAAAAGGTTGTTGGTCAAACGGATTGATGAAACGAATTCTTGCTTAAATGGAAGCTGAATTGAAGAAAATATTTGTCATTAAGTAGAAACTGGATCGATGAAAAGATTCTTCCTGAAATTGGAGCTGGATTGACGAAAAATAATTATGCTGCATCGGGTTAATAATTTAAAACGATAAAGCGATGGAATACCGAAAAGTAATTTTAGGAATCCGGCCGGAATTCGTTTCGGGGGATTCGGGCCGCACATGCCAAACGACACCCGCCATAGCAGCTACTCTGCCTCCTCTGGCAACCGGTCAAAGACTTCCTTTTAGGTACCCTTTGGAAACACCTCTGACCCAGCCTCTGGCTCTACGCAGCGCTAGTCAATAAGTTGGTGCCCTGCGTTTAGCTTTCGAGTGGCGCTTTAGAAATTGAGTTTACAATCTGAACTTCAGCCTTCTTCCAGGTTTTTTTTGTATTACCGATAGTCGTCGCTCTGCTTAAATAAATTTCTGACAAAGGCAGTCATTGACGAGGCAGACATCTTAAAATTAGAATAATCAACTTGTACAAAACTATAATTTTCTTCAATTTGGAATTCACATTCGCAATTCAAGATTTAGGTCGCGCGTACCGCCATCTAATGAACAAGGAGCAATAATCACTGGAATGGTCAGAAAACTTCTTACTTACTTGCTTGATGGTCACCCTCTTGCGAATGGAAAGTACGCGTAATAATAAATATTATTATTTTTAACAAGCATAATTTTATTTAATTATTGCATTATTAATTAAATTTATGAAGACAGTCAAAATATTTACACCTTAAGAGTAAACCATTGCCCGAGTAAACTTTAAACACTATGGATGTTGAAGTTAGGATACTTAGGCCTACTTTTCATTCATTCCTTTCAAGCATTTACATAGCGCCTTTTCAAGCAGTCCGCTGTCCACTCAGAGGCGCTCCCATTTCAACCATGGTGAAAAAGTTGTAAGGAGCCTATCAAGCCTAGGTAACAGTTAGCGTATGCCTATCTCCAACTTGGGATAATTATGGTTGAGCTTATTTCAATTTCAGCATTCCTGTGTGATCTCCAAGCCATGCGCATTATGATTAGCCTATAGCCTAGGCTAATCAAGTATCGACATGAAGCTTAATGTTGCCATAGCCTAATCCCGAGTTATAGGGATTGGATCACAGTTCCGTTACATTAGCCTATGTAGAATACAGTAGGAGCAGCAATGTCAAAAAAGCAGAGAACATGCACTAATGTTAGGCAAGCTAAAATAATTAGGCTATTTGGGCTGTTTTTGGCTGCAGCTTCTATTTCAGTATTTCTCATGCGTTTTTCATCAATCCAGCTTCTATTATTTTCATGTGTAAAAGAACCCTCATCCACCTTCCATTTCTCAAGCGCTTTTTCATTAATCCGGCTTCTATTTCGGTGGACCAGCAGCCTACTATAATTGTGTAGCGATTGGGCCCCTCGTCAGGCCTGAAGTAACTGGTACTTCCGCCTTCGAGGGACTGTCGCCTCGCTGTAGAGCCTTAGGGTCCCCACCCATCGATAGGCCATAGTCTTGCACTGGATTCAGAGGTCGTTCTGCCTCGTGGGTCCAATTTCCCCTACTGTCAAAGTCACGATAGTTTATCCTTGGCTGGGTCGTCAAGCGTTGACTTCGCCTAAGAATACTCGTGTCCGCTTTACCAGGTACCAGGCCCGAGTGGAAAGGTGCGGTCAGCTGTTCGCCGACAACCACAGCGCTGCGGTGGTCAGGGTCCGTTGGTGGCTCTACAGCGAGTTGTGAGCAAGGGGGGGTCTCGAGTCGATCGAGACGATACATGACCTCCCCCACCTGCGATCTTATCTCGTCTATCTGGAAGTTTACCTCCCCTACCTGTGACTGGACGTCACCGACCTGGAAAGTGACCTCCCCTACTTTGGAGTTAACTTCACCTACTCTGAAGTTGACCTCTCCTACTTTGGAGCTAACTTCACCTACTTGCGCGCGTACACTTGCGAACTTATCATCCAATCTGTCCATCATCGATTTCAGCACTGAGCTCACGCGTGACCTATCGGAGGCAAGTGACTTCTCGTCCTCGTCCCTGACAGCGCGCTCCATAAATGCGGTTGAGTATAATAATAATTTATCCAAATATAATTCTCGAACTACGTGTTTCTTTTCACCCAAGGTTTATTTATCAACGGTTTAATTTCAACAAAGAATTTAACATGCAACACTTATCATCCAAGAATAGCAAATTACTCTGAAGAATAGGCCTACAGGTAATTGTTTACCTCACTAAACTGCTTAATTAATATTCTTTACTAAACGCAACTTGGAAAACTAAAATCTGAATACGAGACAATAATTATTTACCGGCGGTTTTTGCCCCATTTCCCCTCTTTTAGCTATGCTATTCTAATGCACATACCTCTTACGGGGTCAGGCCTTGCAAGGGAAAGTGGCGTGCTCCTCCGCTATTTTAGATCGCAGAAATCCACGCAATCTTAATTCCGATATTTCCGCTTGATCGACTCGTGAAAGAACGCAATTGCCGTTTATTTCCGATTTAATTCCTTTCAGTATATTCCAAATATATCCACAGATTTCCTCTTAAAACGCCGTGTAAAACTCTTCCACAGAGCTCGAGTGGTTACGACCGAATATATCCACCGATTTAGTAGCGAAATTACTCCATTTAATATTTATCCTCGTTTTCCGCGTATCCTCCGTGAGCGCAGATACTTGATTAATTTATTTCGCTAAACTACATCGAATCTAGGCCCCAAACTAATTATTAAAACTCTCCCCACCGGAGCTTCTTTCTATGCGACCGATCCCTTCGGCGACCAATTTCACACTGACTGAAAAGACGCAAATTTAGACGCGGAGGACGCCAAACTCCCGCAAAAATTTAGTTCCGAACAAAGAAATAATGACACGTAGATAGGAACTCTTATGTCTGGTTTTAATTACATGGCCATGTTAAAAAGATACGGACTGCGCAATTGGGTTTTTCCAGCTTAGCATTACAGCATAGGAAAATTTAACATGGAGCCTCGCGCTGGCGCAGACGTCACGTGCCCATGTTAAAAGCATATGGAAAATAACATGAAGCCTCGTTCCGATATATTCAAGCGCGGGGAAAGTTCAAGGTTACGTGAACTTGTTGATCTCTGTCAACAAGTCCTATGTGCGCGTGCGTCTAAATGTTAGGCTGCATCTCTCTGCGTATTATTAAATATTGCTACGTGTATTAACTTAACGGGTCTTTTAGTGCGTTTCACGGCAGAAATTATATTATCAATATTATTATAGTAGGCTGCCCCCGTGTATTATAATTATAAGGAAATCGCCATTAATTAAATAATAATCAGAAAATAGACCTTAAAATTGACATTCGTCACAATGCCCACCAATCTCTCTTCTTTCAAAAGTTCTTCAACTGGGAGAAGAGCTTTTGAAAGGCATCTTTCAACGCATTCTGATTATTCAATATAACATAGCGATAATGCATAAGCAATGTCAGAGCAATATCAAAGCCATCCAATGTCAAAACTAGGCAACAACATCTGCACAATTCTGGCTATCGGGACAATGTCTTTTCACACAGTATACCAAAAAAAACTACTATACTACTGGGCTGCGCCTCAGGCTTCATTACAAGCAGGCCATACAAAACCCTTCTAGTCTACCAAAAATGTTTCAAGACCAATGTCCTATACCTCGTCGAATTGCAATGCACCAGCCTATTTGACAAAGGGACGCTTACTATTTAGTACAATGCCATTTCTTCAATGCAAAAATCTACTAATGTTCATCAATAATCTCTATTAAACCAATATAGCACCAGCTACTGCAAAGTTCATCCATGCATGTCATTAGATCGTCAACCAAAGCATCATAGGATTCACTAACAGAGCAACGATCACTAAGGCAGCTCAAGTATTCAGGAAATGCCGTTATTACTCGCCCACGATATTTCATCCCGTCAAGATAAATCTTAGCACGCGTCTAGAATGTAAAGTTATGCATTTTACCTAACGCAATCAACTTTACGGAAGACAATAGCCAGACATCAATCCTTAGGGCAACGCAACCAATAATACATGCTGCACACAATGTCTCTTAGCCTCAGCATAAATTGTAGCACATATCGGCTATAAGGTTATGCATTTCAAATAACGCCGTCAGCTTTACCGAAACCATATAGTCAAACAGCAATCCTTAAGGTAACGCAAACAATCATAAAGCCGTTATCCCTTTCTGGTTAAGCACACAACATCACACAGCAATAATAAAAACCAACTATGCAGGATGCATTCTCAATAAAACCATCAGTCCACTTGACACTTCAAATGTTAATCTTATATGGCTAGATAACGCAGAACTTCAATCACTTTAACTGTAAATCAATTTATCCCCGGCAAGTTATAGAGAAGACCTTTCTCCTTGAGTTCACGTTCCTCAAAATCAAACAGAACCGCTGTAACACTTATCTAGAGCCATTTCTAGCCACATTTAAGCGCGAGGCATCTACTTTATAACGCCTCTACAGTAAAAGCCCAATTGCTTGCATTCTCCACCATGATTCTCCGGATGCGCCATGTGCTTTTCGCCAACGTCCAAGACAGCCTTCGTCTCCAGAGGACGCTGTCGGTGCGGATAGATGATCGTCTTACACCAATGGCAGTCCTGTCCCAAATTTGCCCAGCTGTAGCTTGACATCCAAGTACGGCTACATCGGACGCACTTGTACTCTCCGAAGCACCGCTTCTTCCCTTGGTACGGCGTTAGTCCATGATCCTTAGGTCGAGCCATCGGACAGTCCTTGATGCTATGACCTTCTTGGTGGCACCGGTGACAGCGATAAATACTCGTCATCTTCTTCGCGGACGTCCGAGCGATTCCAGCAAAGCGGATTCGATCCGCCAATCCAGACGTCACGTCGATTTGACCAACAACCGACGTGGCAGAAGTAGTTGGTACTTCCGTCACGCGTTGGACCTCGGCATCCGGTCGGACCGAGTCGTCCGGCTTCCATCGTCCAATAATCATTCCACAAACTGCGGCAGTGGCCGTTCGATATAACGGCAAGCGTCTTCCACCAAAGAGGAGGACGTCTTCCCCCATCTTCCATTCAACCCCATGTCTGCCTAGCCAGCTCATGCCGAGTATCAGTTCGTCTACTTGCGGCGAGACCAAAAATAATTCTGCGAAGATGAGACCACCGGCTTGGCAGGGCAGGAAGACCTCCCCGATGATCGGGATGTCTGTTCCGTTAGCAGCGCTCACAGTCTTGTCGGACGGTCGCATCTCTTCCGGTGCTACTTCGGAGGCCGGAACGAGAGACACCGAGCTTCCAGAGTCGAGCAACGCACGCGTCCTCTTTCCTCTCACCAGCAACGGTAGATATGCGACGTTCGTCCCTGGAATGCAGCTGTTCCTGTGGTCCGCTGGATAACCCGTCGCTCCTTGTGGTTCCGCCTCTGTCTGTTGTCGAGATGGGCAGTCCCGTGCGAGGTGGTCCAGGGCCTGACATTCGAAACAGCGCCGCGGAGGTCGCGCGCCGTTTCCTGTCCACCGAGGGTCAGGTCTCCGTCTAGACCAGTTATCGTTCGTCCGCTGGTGTTCTCCTCCGTAGTAAGCCGTAGGCGCAGGCGTAGGATAACTTGGAAGCGAGGCCAGTCGTTCGATGACCACCTTCATTTGGCTTTGAAGTTGTCGCAGCGTCGCGTCTGTAGGGGACTCTTCTTCTTTTACCATCTTAACCCGTCCGAAACGTCGCTCGTTAGATCCCTCGTTATCCGTATCCGCTTTGCGGACCCCGTCCAGCCTCATGGCTAATTGATACGCTTTGTCCAGCGAGGCGAGATCATTCTCCCGTAGCTTCCGTGCGATTCTTTTGTCGGTCAAAGCGTCCGCAAACGCACGTATGGCGATTGACTCACTATGGGCTGACACGGGTCCAGGGTACGCGAGAGTCATCAGCCGACGAATGTCCTGCACCAGCGAGCTAAGTTCTTCTCCTTCCCGTTGCCGTCTCGTACTCAGCTGCGTCTGATACAAGGCGGCTTGGTTGGCGCCTCCATATCTATCTCGTAGTCGTTGCACTAGATCCGACCAAGTCTCTACAGTCTGTGTACCCGCTTCCCACAGCAATTGATCCGCCGGTTCGACCAGGGCGCACTTCAGATGGTTCAACCGCTCCACGTCAGTCCAACCATTGTTCGTCGCGCAGATCATGAACTTCTGCAAGAAAGCTTCTACCTCCGTTTTTCCACTGTAACGTTCGAGCTTAATCCATTGGTTCGGTTTCGGCCGGTTCGTCGATGAAGCGGTCGGTTCATTAACGTCCTTTCCCGTAAGCAACTGCTTCGTCCTTTCCGTCGCGGTACCCACTTCGCCGATTTCTGCTTGCGAATATACAGTCCCGTGGCCTTCCGTCTGTGTAGCCACTGAGGTCATCGGCACGAACGATAGCTTGTCGGTCATCCTCGCCGTGGGCCAAGTCTCTTCGACCTTCAGATCGAACGGTTTCGATCTGTTGTAGACGTCGTGTCCATACTCGTCGTTCAACAGCAGCGGCGGTGGCCTCTGATGCACGGCGTACGCAGCGTTCCGATCGTGACCAAATATCTGCGCTCCGAGACGGTCTCCTCGTCGTACGGCGTTGTTGTCTCTCCTCCAGTCGTCGGCGTATCCTCCAACACATTCTTTAGGTATTCCAGGCGTAGAAACTGCGGCGGGCATCCACCGGACCGTTGACGCGATGGCGTGGTCATAGGTGAGGACAGGATCGTACGCAGAGAGGGGCAGAAGTGCGTATGGTCGAGGAGGATCCACGAGTCTGTTCGGTGCGGGAGGGAACGAGTGGCCGTTGGGAGCGAAGATGGGAATCGGCGTGCCAGGTCTCATCGTCGTAAGACCCGTTGTAGCCTCGTATCGGCTTCGCATGGCTTGTGCGTTAGCCACATTCCGTTGATCAGCTTCGACGTGTCGGTATTGATCAGCCACGCGATGAGAAGCTCGTGGTTCCGACAACGAACGCACAACCGATGTGTTGGTTGGTCGCAGGGCCGACGTGGCAGGTGGTCGTGTGACAGGACCATAAGTCGTGAGTGGTCGAATGCTGGTGCCACGGTTAGACAGGCCAACCCCCTCCCACGGGTTTGCATTTTGGGTCGGGCTGCGTAAATTTCCTTCATTTCGCCCCCAATTTAGGAGTTCCAAGTTGCGACTTTCATATTGTTTATCTATCTTATTTTTTTCATACGGAGCATTTACATTTTCATCCATTATTTCTTCATCTACCTCAACTTGAAAGTCCTCATGATTGATCTGGTTAGCGGCCTCTGAAGCCACGCTATCATCCAGTTCAATCCTATCAGTGCCTACTCCTATCGAAGGGTTAGACCCTAACCTGTACCCGACACTTCTAGAACCAATTGTAGCGATTGGGCCCCTCGTCAGGCCTGAAGTAACTGGTACTTCCGCCTTCGAGGGACTGTCGCCTCGCTGTAGAGCCTTAGGGTCCCCACCCATCGATAGGCCATAGTCTTGCACTGGATTCAGAGGTCGTTCTGCCTCGTGGGTCCAATTTCCCCTACTGTCAAAGTCACGATAGTTTATCCTTGGCTGGGTCGTCAAGCGTTGACTTCGCCTAAGAATACTCGTGTCCGCTTTACCAGGTACCAGGCCCGAGTGGAAAGGTGCGGTCAGCTGTTCGCCGACAACCACAGCGCTGCGGTGGTCAGGGTCCGTTGGTGGCTCTACAGCGAGTTGTGAGCAAGGGGGGGTCTCGAGTCGATCGAGACGATACATGACCTCCCCCACCTGCGATCTTATCTCGTCTATCTGGAAGTTTACCTCCCCTACCTGTGACTGGACGTCACCGACCTGGAAAGTGACCTCCCCTACTTTGGAGTTAACTTCACCTACTCTGAAGTTGACCTCTCCTACTTTGGAGCTAACTTCACCTACTTGCGCGCGTACACTTGCGAACTTATCATCCAATCTGTCCATCATCGATTTCAGCACTGAGCTCACGCGTGACCTATCGGAGGCAAGTGACTTCTCGTCCTCGTCCCTGACAGCGCGCTCCATAAATGCGGTTGAGTATAATAATAATTTATCCAAATATAATTCTCGAACTACGTGTTTCTTTTCACCCAAGGTTTATTTATCAACGGTTTAATTTCAACAAAGAATTTAACATGCAACACTTATCATCCAAGAATAGCAAATTACTCTGAAGAATACAGGTAATTGTTTACCTCACTAAACTGCTTAATTAATATTCTTTACTAAACGCAACTTGGAAAACTAAAATCTGAATACGAGACAATAATTATTTACCGGCGGTTTTTGCCCCATTTCCCCTCTTTTAGCTATGCTATTCTAATGCACATACCTCTTACGGGGTCAGGCCTTGCAAGGGAAAGTGGCGTGCTCCTCCGCTATTTTAGATCGCAGAAATCCACGCAATCTTAATTCCGATATTTCCGCTTGATCGACTCGTGAAAGAACGCAATTGCCGTTTATTTCCGATTTAATTCCTTTCAGTATATTCCAAATATATCCACAGATTTCCTCTTAAAACGCCGTGTAAAACTCTTCCACAGAGCTCGAGTGGTTACGACCGAATATATCCACCGATTTAGTAGCGAAATTACTCCATTTAATATTTATCCTCGTTTTCCGCGTATCCTCCGTGAGCGCAGATACTTGATTAATTTATTTCGCTAAACTACATCGAATCTAGGCCCCAAACTAATTATTAAAACTCTCCCCACCGGAGCTTCTTTCTATGCGACCGATCCCTTCGGCGACCAATTTCACACTGACTGAAAAGACGCAAATTTAGACGCGGAGGACGCCAAACTCCCGCAAAAATTTAGTTCCGAACAAAGAAATAATGACACGTAGATAGGAACTCTTATGTCTGGTTTTAATTACATGGCCATGTTAAAAAGATACGGACTGCGCAATTGGGTTTTTCCAGCTTAGCATTACAGCATAGGAAAATTTAACATGGAGCCTCGCGCTGGCGCAGACGTCACGTGCCCATGTTAAAAGCATATGGAAAATAACATGAAGCCTCGT
Source organism: Lumbricus rubellus (assembly GCA_945859605.1). Classification (NCBI taxonomy): domain Eukaryota; kingdom Metazoa; phylum Annelida; class Clitellata; order Crassiclitellata; family Lumbricidae; genus Lumbricus; species Lumbricus rubellus. The sequence continues at coordinate 16,135,330 of OX243813.1, forward strand.
TCCGATATATTCAAGCGCGGGGAAAGTTCAAGGTTACGTGAACTTGTTGATCTCTGTCAACAAGTCCTATGTGCGCGTGCGTCTAAATGTTAGGCTGCATCTCTCTGCGTATTATTAAATATTGCTACGTGTATTAACTTAACGGGTCTTTTAGTGCGTTTCACGGCAGAAATTATATTATCAATATTATTATAGTAGGCTGCCCCCGTGTATTATAATTATAAGGAAATCGCCATTAATTAAATAATAATCAGAAAATAGACCTTAAAATTGACATTCGTCACAATTGTCTGTAGACCAGTTATCGTTAGACCAGTAGGTCCTACTGTTGTCTGTAGACCAGTTGTGGTTAGACAAGTTGTCTGTAGACCAGGTGCCGTGGCCCCTTAACTACATACTATTATGCTTCCTTACTTGCTTACTTTGCCAGGTTGACGGGTTGACGAACAGTCCTGTGACGAATCGTCCGCTGACGAAACTTTCCAAATAATTATAACAGCTTATATAGGCTAGAGCCTAATACCATAGTTGTAAAAAACGTTTTTTTCGTTTTTTATTCTCTCCCAAAAAACATCGTTTTTTTCGTTTTTTATTTTTTCCATCGTTTTTTTATCGTTTTTTATTTTTTATTTAAGTTTATTTATTCATTTACTTTCTGTTATTATTTTTCTTAATTTTAATTTTTTCAAGATTTTCCTTGTGTTTTCCGCCAACTCTCAAGGAGTCAACCAAATAAAGTCATTATCTCATCGTTTAACATCATCATTTAAGAGATAGCCTGCGCGTAGTAGGTTCCTAATCAAGGTTTTCAAGGTTAAAATGCGGTTTTAGATGTAGCAAAGTCAAATTATTTTCCGTTTCCGTTTTTTTATCGTTTTTTTTGTCGTTTTTTATTTTTTCGAAAAAAACCACGTTTTATTCCGTTTTTTATTCCGTTTTCATCGTTTTTTACATCTATGCCTAATACTAAAATGTTTTGTGAAAATTTTCTGGGTGAGGTAAATCCTTCGGTGTCTTCCACCCTAGGGGTGCCTATACATTAAACACTGATTTGTCTGTGTGTAGCCTATTTGTATGCGCACTTGTTATAGCGCCTCTTCCAGCTCTCAACCGCTACTCAGAGGCGCTCCCGACTACAGCGCGGACACTGCATCGGAGTTTCACGTCGAAGCGCTGATCAATTGCGAGTGAAGGACTTGCCCAAGGTCCCTACGCGGCGACTTGAGGTGGATCGAACCTCGAACCTACCGGCTTCAAGTCTTTTCAAGGCAACGACGCCACCACTATACCACCGCGCCCCTCGCGGTGATTAAGAAGAGTGTGAAGACTGTCGAGACAATGAAGACTGAAGACCCGTTAAGCGCAGACGATCATCAGTCAGGAAACGCGGTTAGCTGTGCTTTTTCACAGGCATTGATTGATTGCTTAAAGAAGAGGGTGGACGGACAACTGATGGATGACTCTCTCGATCCTTGTTAAAAATTCATCACCAGCGGGCAAACTCCGCTCTATTCAACTGATTATATACGGCTGGCGGTGAGTAGGCCCTAACTAATGGAATTCGTACGCAGTTTTCAGGGTCAGGTCAGGTCAGGTCAGGTCAAGTAAGGTCAAATAACTGAAGCGAGGATCAAAGTATTAACTTATGCCTGTTTTCGTTAAAACATCATGACATTTTTATTCGCCATATGGGATTGATGCATAGACTTACTGGCCATGCCTTGTATATGCTGCGCAGAATGCTTGCTGAAACCCCTTTCTCTGTGGATGAGCGACTCCCCACCCGTTTTGCAGATGCAGCCTATATATAGGCCTAGTGGTCAGTGATGTAGGTCTATTAGTTTTATGTAGACCTATTGTTATTATTTTAAAGTCAATGTCTTGTTCTACGTGCTTTATATTAGAGGCCATAAACTTATGCTTCCATTCATCAAGCGCAGTAGGAACCTTAAAGCAGATCTGATATAGGACTGGCAATGCCATTTTGGTTGGAGAGACTGCATTTGTGTTCGGCATTAGCCTAACGATGGACCTATGCATGATGTAGCCTATACCTGAAGAAGGCTCACCATCTTCAAACATTCGATACCCATTAGCAACAGACACGTACGTTGTGTTCTTTTTAGAATAAGCTTCTTGCTTAGTTTAATCTCAGTGTCAGCATAGACTATCTCCTCTGCAGATCCTTTCGAAGATCGCTATAATTATGGATGTCACCCGCGCAATTCCGGGCTTATCCAGAAAACCTCTAGGACTACGCGATAGAGAAATGAACGGACCAAAAAACCTATTTCAAGGGATCCGCTTTCCAGAACCGCTGAGAAGGGAGCGGATGAAACCAGAGGGAAATGAGAAATGACTATGGCGAGTGGATAGCCATAGTTGTACAAAGCTTATGATTTAGGCTATGTCTCCTTAAAATTAGTAGACAATAGTAGGCCTATATTATTTTTTACGTTTTCCATTTCGGGGGTGTTCAAACACTCAAAACACCCCCTAGCTACGGTCTTGGCGACAAATTGCGAACGAAACTAAGATGGACCCATCAAACTCCTCCACTCAGCTTTTCTACTGCAAGCATTGTTGCAAAATAGCCTAAGCCTGGTATTGATTTTGGTTAGGCTGGTTTCAAAGTTTATAGCTGCAAACTTCAATCACAAAACTTGCAATAGGCCGACTATAGGCTTCACTAAATGTCTTTTTAAAATAGCGTATTATTCCAAATCGGAAGACAATGAACTTTCAAAATATTTTTTAACTGCACAAAAATGCTTTTACAACTCAATCATTCAATTTTCGTTTAATCAACACTTCAGGCAGCATGTTACATAGCCTACAACTAATTTTACAAAGGTTTTATGTATAAGTTCAGTTATATATGCAAAATAAATAATTATTTTGCTTGAATTAATATTAATTGATCTATGTTTGTTAGGTTAAAAAAAGCTGCACAAATCCATTTAGAACTGCACATTTTTTGTAGAACTGCACGTTAAAAAAAGTCCTGTTAGTCTCAGTAATGACCAATGTACCCGATGTAGGATGCTATTCTGATAATTATGTGCAGTTGAGAAATTTCCTTAAAATAACCCCTGCCGTAGAGTTTACTGCATGACTGGTTCTTATCAGGTATAGGCATACTTTGGAAGTAAAGAGAAAGTAATAATTATGTTCTTATAGAGCTCAATATATAGGCTATAAATATAATGGAGGTTGTTCGACCATATTGTTCTGCGTTACTATTACCAGGTACCTTATTATTACTGCACTTAATAACTTTACTGAAGTTTACACCTTATCCTTGCCGCATGGGGATTTCATGAGTTTTTCTAAAGAACCTACTGTATAGTCTGTATTCTTTTTGTCCTTAAAGACAACAACGCATGTCAAAAATGTCTTCCTTATGGCGAACGTACGATAACTGATTGCTTATAATTATTATTTACTTAGAATAGATAAACGGAACACATCTGCGGCAGCTGCATCAGCATGATGAATGCAGAAATGTAGATTATTGTAGAATTGCAGAAAGACGAATAATAGTACGATGGAGCAGAATCAGCCATGCAGTAAGCACTGAAGCATGAAGGCAAATGAACCGGAACAAACGATTTCTGACAATAAGTCTTCTTGGATTATGGATCTTGCGTTCAACGGTCTTTTAACTCAAGCGATCAGACCTATATTATTAGCAGCCTATACTGCACTTTTTCTAGACAAGCTGCTTGCAATCAGTTGATTGAATGTGTTGATTGTGAGGTTGAAAGAGAAAAGAACATCCAACGGCAGTTATATAATTATATATATATTATATATATATATATATATATATATATATATATAGAGAGAGAGAGAGAGAGAGAGAGAGAGAGAGAGAGAGAGAGAAGAGAGAGAGAGAGAGAGAGAGAGAGAGAGAGAGAGAGAGAGGGACGGACGGACGGACGGACGGACGGAGGAAGGGAGGGACGGAGGGAGGGAGGGAGGGAGGGAAGGAGGGAGGGAGGGAGGGAGGGACGGGCCCATGACTTCATAATTTTCTCTTTCTAGTATGATCCGAGCAACGTTTTTATTTGTTCAGACGAACGATAACAAATTAATTACAATAGACAACCGTGAAGCCATCCGGAACAATGAAGTACCGCGGCTGTCATCATGACAGGTCCAGATAATAATTATGAATAGGATCCCTCCACTGTCCACTGTCACGCACTCACGCAGGACAGTAAGTAACTAACTGTGGTCAAATCTGACGAGAAAATAAAAGGACATCGCATGACACGGTCAAGTACTAAGTCAAATCTGCAGTATCTTAATGAGTATCTTAAAGAGTATCTTAAAGAGTGTGCTTTAATCAGCGAAAGAAACGAAGTCTGACTTTTGAAAGGGTAAAAATTCGGCATGCTGCAGAGCTCTGTAGGGCCTCTCCTTTCTCCGTCAACTGCTTTGATATCCCATTCTTCCATAGGATCGTCTCTCTCGACTCAGTCGAAAGAAGGGTCAATCGTGACGGTTATTGTCGTTTGCATACTGTCACTATATCCTCTCTTCCACACTACCGATCGGCGGACGAGCGGGCGGGGAAAGGGGGCGGGCGAGGGGGGCTGGGCGGGCCTCTCCTGCTTAGCCGCAGAGATCGTCTTGTGTGCCTTGCCCTTCAGTCGCTTCCTTCGTCCTCTTCTCAACCTCATTTATCCGTTTTCATCCTAGTTTTTTTATGCCCGTCTCGCTACGCTGCTCGAGTATTTCCGCTGTCTCGGTAATTTGTAATCTGAGGCAGCAGGCTTTGTTTGCCAGCTGATGATATATATTGAAGAATGGACTAGTCATAAAGCACATCCTCTCTCTCTTTCTTTCTTTCTTTCTTTCTTTCTCTCTCTCTCTCTCTCTCTCTCTCTGTCTCTGTCTCGGTCTGTCTGTCTGTCTGTCTGTCTGTCTGTCTGTCTGTCTGTCTGTCTGTCTGTCTCTCTCTCTCTCTCTCTCTCTCTCTCTCTCTATCTCTATCTCTCTCTATCTCTCTCTCTCCGTATACGCTCCTGTTCCTGCTTCCAACTGTCTTTCTGTTTTCCACTCTACAGCTGCTGCAGCTGCCGTCTTATGCCCATCAATTCACACTCTCTGTCACCCTGTATCTGTCTCTGTCACCCTGTATCTCTCTTTGTCACCCTGGATCTCTTTTCTGTGATATTTGTATATCTGTCTTCATACATGTATGTGCGCATGCATATATACAGATCTATAGCACGTAGCCATAATTATACAGACATCGATCATACAAAATATCAAAGCAGAGACTTATTATAGAGACGCCTGCTGTGGCATGCAGACAGATGGATGGATGGATGAATGGATGATTGAAAAGACAGACACCTCTGAGACAAGTGTACGGTGGCCCACCCACCAGACACTATAGAATCAACCGATCAAGCAAATGCATTAAACGACAGCTCAATATAGGGGCGCGCTATAATAGGCCTAGCTTCCTTGAATGAAATCCAACCACCTGGACCGTAAACGAATACGATTTATGATGGATTTCATGAGGTCTGTGTCTATATATATATGCAGGGTGCGCCCCAAAAAATACCCTCCTAGGTTTTTTGCCAATATCTTGGCCAAAAGTAAACATTTTCAAATGAAATTTTACAGGCTTATAGACAATTCATATTTACATATGATGGCCAGATTTCATCAAAATATTTCAAACGGAACAAAGTTATGCCACTTTTAGGGAGGTCACCCCCCGTTTTTTGACGTTTCAAAAACGAAACGCATCAAAAACTAGGTTTTTGGCCAATATGTTGGCCAAAAATAAGAATATCGAAATTAAATTTCACAGTCTTATAGACAATTTATATCTACACATGGTGGCCAGATTTCATCACAATATTTTACACAGAACAAAAGTTATGCCACTTTTAGTGAGACCACCCACCGTTTTTTGACGATTCAAAGGCGAAACGCAACAAAAGTAACCAAAAAAAATTCTATTAAGTCTCCTATCAAATAACTGTTGTCAAATGAACTTGGTAGTGCTTCCCAACTTGTGTTCAATGAGCCCACCACCAGTGCCAACACTTCTTTTGAGTCTCTGTGCAAAGGTCTTGATGAACCTGTTGATTAATCTGACAGATTCCTTATTTACCAATTTGATTGTCATCTTGCTAAGTGACTTCTCAGTGACGCGCAGCTACGCTGGTACCCTGTTTCTTTTTTAAATAGTACTAATAATGATTATCTGGCAACATTAAGGCTATTTGATAACAATATTATTTGAGATGAGAAAAAATCGTATTTTTTAAAACTTTTTTGTTGCGTTTCGCCTTTGAATCGTCAAAAAACGGTGGGGGGTCTCCATAAAAGTGGTATAACTTTTTGTTCTGTTTGAAATATTTGGATGAAATCTGACCATCATGTGCAGATATGTATTGTCTTTAAGCCTGTAAAATTTCATTTTGATATGCTTACTTTTGGCTAAGGTATAGTCCAAAATAATTAGATTGGTTTTTTGCTACTTTTTGTTGCGTCGCGTTTTTGAATCGTCAAAAAACGGTGGGTGACCTCACTAAAAGTGGTGTAACTTTTGTTGTGTTTGAAATATTTTAATGAAATCTGGCCATCTTGTGTAAATATGAATTGTCTTTAAGACTGTAAAATTTCATTTCAAAATTCTCACTTTTGGTCAAGATATGGGCAAAAATCTTAGGGGGGTATTTTTTTTTGGCGCACACTGTATATATACACTGTGTCCAGAAAAAAGGGACCCATTTTGTAAATATGAAAATAAATAGTAAATATTCATCGATTTTTGCAATTCAAACACCATTTTAATCCTGACATATTTGTCTAACATTGGTGAAAATATAAAAGTTCCAGTCACAATGATGACATCATAATGACGTCATTTGCACTAAAGTTCATTTAGCAGGCCATTCATGCATGGTTTCAGTTGGATATTGGCTTTTGGTAAAACGGAAATCCATTTAATAGAACCAGGAGTGAAAATAAATGCAGCTTATTATGTCCAGTGGTTCCCAACCTTTTTGGACTTTAGGGCCACTTTTTCTAAGTTGGAGGACACGAGGGCCACTTTTTCTCAGTTAAAGGACATTAGTGGGCCACTAGGATAAAATTTAATGGACTAAAAGCATATAAAATTGTTATAATTGATTAGAATTAGAATGTTTTATGTTATTTATAGACGTAAAAATAAAATAATTTGTAATAGAAAACAATTATATGTTATATCCTGTCCAAATTGTCAATTTTTTCATATATTTTTGTTAATTCTTTGAGAGATGAGGGCCACTTTTGAGGACTGGCGGGCCATTTTTTTAGGCCTCGCGGGCCACTTTTGGCCCGCGGGCCACGGGTTGGGAACCACTGGTCTGCTCTATAAAAAAGTTGTGCCTGATATCCGGGAATATTCGAAACAATAGCCTACACATTTCAACAAAATAGCGCTTCAGCTCGCTGAGTTCGTCAAACTGTTGAACTGCTGACTAAGGAGACTCGGATTTCATTCCTCTTAAAATTTGGCCACTAAACGGTGACCCACTTAAATGATAAATCCCGCTGATATTAAGAGTTGGAGACTGATGGAGAAGAAGGTGTAGGCTACAAGACAAGGATAAGAGACATTGAAGAACTCCGTGAGCGAATTGTTATTGCCTGCTGAGGAGGATTTTGATACGCTGGTTATCGATGCTGCTGTTGGCTATTAGCGCGACCGTTTTGAAGCTTATGTTGAGGCCAAAGGTGTACACTTTGACCACAAATTAATTCCGATATAAAAATTAAATTAAACTTACATTTATTATTGATAAATTACATCATAAAAATATTGAAATTTTTGATGATTTTGCGCATTTATCTCTTAAATTTGATTTTTTGTGCAAATGACGTCATCATGACGTCATTAATTGGACTGGAACTTTTATATTTTCACAATTGTTAGAGAAATATGTTAGGATAAAAACGGTCTTTGAATTGTGAAAATCGAGAAATATTTACTATTTATTTTCATATTTACAAAATGGGTCCCTTTTTTTCCGGACACAGTGTATATATATTTATATGATATACATGTATATGCACACACGCGTAGATGCTTAGGCCCACGGCCCCACACATATGCTACGCAAATAGTTATATAGGGCCTACACACATATAAATGCACACATAGATCCACGTACGTACATGATATTTACAGACATAAATGCATAATTTATGCACACATAATAGCCTATTTGACGCACACATACTGTACATACATAGATAGAAAGGTCTATGATAGACCGTCTATCATAGGCCCATGTTCGCCTCATGTTTGTTGCTGCTTGCTAATTTGAAAGCAACATCGGACAAGACTGTAGACCAGTGGTTCCCAACCTTTTTGGACTTTAGGGCCACTTTTTCTAAGTTGGAGGACACGAGGGCCACTTTTTCTCAGTTAAAGGACATTAGTGGGCCACTAGGATAAAATTTAATGGACTAAAAGCATATAAAATTGTTATAATTGATTAGAATTAGAATGTTTTATGTTATTTATAGACGTAAAAATAAAATAATTTGTAATAGAAAACAATTATATGTTATATCCTGTCCAAATTGTCAATTTTTTCATATATTTTTGTTAATTCTTTGAGAGATGAGGGCCACTTTTGAGGACTGGCGGGCCATTTTTTTAGGCCTCGCGGGCCACTTTTGGCCCGCGGGCCACGGGTTGGGAACCACTGCTGTAGACTGTAGAGATTTGGGATAAGGAAAGCCAAGCACTGCAGTTTAAAAACGGTTAATTATGATAATATTGTCGAAAAAAAACACAAAGAAAGTGCATGACCTTTTTAGTTAAAATGCTTGGGCATCTTGGAATCTCGAGAGCCCCTAAACGTCATTCTATTCTAAGCTTGACCTGTCTTATGGCCTGCCAAAATATTATTTCAGAGTTTTAATATCTTCTTTACATTTAGAATATCTCCATTGACCCTGACGCGACCTGCTGAAATTGTGTAGCTGGCACCGCCACGGACTGAGCCTGCAACACTTGGTCGACTGCTTTAGTTCACAGCTACGCTTGACTTATTTAGGCGTGGCTTGATACAACGCAGGCTACCGAGTTCATGAGTCCTGCTGAGGATGACAACGATGATGATGATAATCTTTGCTGATAAAATGATGACGACGACGACAACAACAACGGTATTGACAATACTGATGACTTTAATTTCACATTGATGCAGTGATACGTTCCAGATGGAATTTGGATGGTGGAGTAATGGAATTAAATTATAGACAATTTAGCCTTTATTGGCTGTTTGTAATAGGCTATTTGGAATGAATTGCAGAATCTATTGTTCTTAAAAGGCTGTTGATAATGCAAGTTTTGTGCATTCGAGTACATCCTGCCATAGAGAAGTTTATGTCCATCGATAAAACTTGCAACAGAACGTGAAAGATCAGATGATGATTAACAGGAGAGGAGGAGGAGGAGGAGGAGGAGAGGGAGGAGGAGGAAGAAGAGAGGGAGGAGGAGGGAGAAGAAGGAGGAGGAGGAGGAGAAGGAGGAGGAGGAGGAAGAAGATAGGGAGGAGGAGGGAGAAGAAGGAGGAGGAGGAGGAGGAAGAAGATAGGGAGGGGAGAAGGAAGAGAAAAGGGAGGAGGAGCGCAGAAGGAGGAGGACGAGAAAGATAAAGAGGAAGATGAGGAGGAGAAGGAGGAAGAGGAGGTGGAGGTGGAAGAAGACAAGGAGGAAGAGAAGGTAGAGAAAATAGGACGATAAGGAGGAGGTGGATGAAAAAGAGGAGCACGGCGATGATGACGAGGAGGACGGGGTAGGAGGAAGAAGTGGGAGAGGACGATGAGAAGGAGGAGGAAGAGAAGGAAGAAGAGGAGGAAGAGGATAATGATTAGGAGGAAGAGGACAAGGAGGAGGAGAAGGAGAAGAAAGAAGAGGAAGAAGAGGACAATGAGGAGTTGGATGAAATACTACGATGCGAGTGACGCGCGATTGAGGATACTGCAGCCATTAAACGAACCCCATTTGGCCGATGGTATAAAAGGATCGAAGGGTTAATCGAATGGTGGCGCACGTGGTCTTCAACTTTACTATGCTGCTGCAGTGTCAAAACGACGAAACATAAAACTGCAGGTTAACAAACACCGCAGATGACGCGTGACACTAATGGAACAGTAATGTCAACTCATCTGAGCCGTATATACTCATATAACAATAGTGCCAAAAAACTGAGCCGTTTACTGTCTTTGTAACGCCGTTCGTGTGATGGGAGTGCCTCTGTACATTGTATATGCAAAGAAACCTGTTATGCAGTCGTTTGTAAACCTCCTAAAAATGACGCAACGATAGCCTACACAACGCAGACATTTGTTCGCTGACTCCAGCGCGTTTCACCCGTCCAACTTCTCGATAGGACCTAAATGAAAGTAATTGCAATTTGTAATGTCTGCACGAGACCTTGCCCTAGAAATAACCGAAACAAAACAAAAAACCTACGAGCATATACGGCTAATGGGGAATGATGATGATGATGAATGTTGGGATAGGCTACCGTTTAGATCTTAGTATGCCTATATATGAATATGAATAGTTGTTAGCGTTTCTGGTGCAGCCTTTCATATTAAATTAATTATTAATGCGTATACAGCCTACTTCAGCCAAGCACTCTAGAACAGTCTATGACTCTATGCGGTGCACATGCACAGTGCCATGTAAGCAAGAATATTTTTTGCATTTTCACAGAAACTATTTGCGATGAAAGCTTTGAAAGGGTAAAATTTATTAAAATATTCTGAATATAGCCTATACCATGGAAATGTGTTGCTGGAAGTAATTAATTTCCGAAATTTCACATGAATTAACCTTAATAGAATAGTTCATGCGCTTTTCAATGCTTTCACTTTGACATTCAGGAACAAAGTAGGTTAAGCCAACAGCCTTTCATAGAGGAGTGGCGGAAGGAGACAAGTGACTCTGATCACTAGGCCTTCTCCAGATCTGACTCCCACGCAGGGCGGGTTTTCAATGGTTCTTCTGATGGGTAATTAATTATTGGACTCTCGTCCGCCATCTAGTGCCTTGACAGAGAGTTTCCATCGCCAGGTCCAAGTAGACTGTATCGAGCCCATTCCTCCTCCCTCCCCTGGGGCGGGAATTCCAAATTTCGCCCTGAACGCAGCAGGACGGCATTCTCCGGCCCAACAACGATTGGCTTAGAAGCAGCCGCGTAGCACTTTCCGGTCCACTCTCTGTCATGACCATTACCCTGGATGGGCACTTTTTCAAGGCTCCACTGGCGGTAATGGACTGTGCCAGTTCTTTGCCAGGCTACATATAATGTACGAGGTTCTACACGGTGGCCAGTGAGCAGGGTGCTGCAATAACCACGGCATCTGGCACTCCGGTGACTTCAACCGACCCAAGGTCATTTGAGCAATTCGGGACTACTGTCGGTCCACTCTCCATCCATGATCCCATGGGCATAATTTAAACCACAAAATTAGACCCACTTTCAAAGTTAGATCATAGCTTTGTAGGCTGCTATTAGCGCCCTGATGTTGCAGGCTGTCTGTTCTGTTAGTAATTAAGAAGATTGAAGTTAGTCAAGATAACTGCATAACTGTATAAACTTTAACTGGTTGCGGTCTGTCAACAGGATTGTTGAATAAACGAAAATTAATCATCAATAAAGTCCACTCGAACGTGCATCGCCACAAGACTTAACCGCCTGTGTATGCATGCTCACGACTACGACACTAAAAATAATCCGAATTGACAAGAGTTAGCATGTTTTCTAGTCAATCAACCATCCATTTTTCATCTGCATGAGACCTTGCCCTAGAAATAACAGAAACAAAACAAATCCATTGATTTTAACTTGGCAATAATATCATCGGGCAGGATAATAGGGATTGTGAGAACGTCATCGAGAGGTGCCATAGACAAACAATGCGTTTGGAGAGTTTCAGAGGAGATAGGCCGCCGACAATGCATTGGAGCTTCATTCTGATCTCTAGCGACCTTTGGCAATAGCGGACAAACAAAGCAACGGTCTACAAATATTGTATTCATTCCAAATACGCTGCAATTTCCTAATAGAACTAATCTGCCATAGTTCTCTTCAATGAAAAATTACAATTACAAGGACGACACCATGCCGGTTTTAAGGATCTATAACGGGATATAAATTATGCTAGCCCAAACAAGAATTTAATCCGTTGTATCATAAACTACGACTAGATAATTTTTTATAGAGCCCTATGTTTATTTTGATGTATCTATACATAGAAAGAGTATGTTGTTATAGTGTTGTTTGGACGTAAACGCTGTTTGTTTTTTCCCCGGAAAGCTACATGTACGACGGCTAATCCTGAACGTCACCGAAGTGATCTACAGTCGTCTGTCTAAACTAATATTTTTAACGAGCCACCGACCGACCGTCGACCGCCGACCGCCGACGGCAACTGTAGTCCGAATGACGAATACGCGCGCAAGCACTTGCGTCTGTCACGTGCCGGTTGCTGCCGGGACCTGACGTGGGGAAGAAACGTGGTTGAGTTGCTGCAGCCGCTGCAGGTAGTGCAGGAGACTCAGCGGATGCGTAGCAACTGCAGGAGGGAGCGCTCACGTGACTTGAATCATGTGCTGCCATGGTGGTGATGGTGGTGGTGGTAGTTGTGACAGGGTGGTGGCAGAGAATGAATGATGCATTCTAAGCAGAAACTGACCGCAATTAGTAGACGGATTTCGTTGTATATAGGATAGGAGCAGCTGAGCGTGGATGGCATACACTGGAATTTACTAGACTATAGAAGCAGAGCGAGTATAAGCTTACTATTCGGCTCCATGGTCTTTTGTCGCTGTTAGCTATTGTTATCGCATCTAGAGGCAACTTTACTCCGTCGCTACTTAGTGAAGTCGTCGATTTATCTCTTCCTGTTGAATGTATGGATGTGTCGGAAAAGTTCGAGGGTCCGGACCTAGTTGTGAGTGTGTAACTAGCTGCATATGCGATCCCTGGATTCACGAAGCGAAGCTATAAGGTAGAATACAAGGAATATAATAATTATCAATAAGTGGAGGCTTTCTGCCTGACCGCTCGCTATTTCAGTGCATAGAAGCGCAAGATAAGCTATACACATCGGGGGTTGCGTGCAAATATAGGCCTAGGCTATAGGTTTCTTATGATTATAGGTCTACATAAAATTAATAATGGCCAGCCTTTAATTGTTGAGTTGGTCATCGTGTAGCTCTCGCATCGTTTGGATGAAATTAACACAGATTGTGAAGACTTAGAAGAGGAATTGTGGTGCTAAACATAAAGACGCCTCAGATTTAAAGTAGAACTGAGTCTGTCAACTCAAAATTTGTCACTTCCTCTCCGCAAGAAGATGTCTGAAACGGTTGCCAGCGACTCAAAGAAGAAGGGTCGACGAAGATTGAAACTTCCTTGGACGCGTGCTAACAACAAATCTTCTGAGGCTCAATCGACGTCGAACGGTTCCGACCGACCTACAGCAGCAGCAGCAGCGGGGGAAGTGGTCGCAGTGGTGGTGAGACCGACGGACGTTGAGGCGGCCAGGGCGAAGAAGGAAGCGTCGGAGGTTCGTCGCGAGAGGTGGCGCCAGCGTCGGCGGAACTGCATCAACTTCTGGAAGCGCTTCACGTCGTTCCTGCTGTCGACGATCGGTCTGACGATCCTGATGATCTTCTACACGATCTTCGGAGGATTCGTCTTCAGCTGGTTGGAGACTCCGAAGGAACTCACAACGAAGCACGGAGTGAAGGAGTCGCTGCAGCGGCACGTCGCTCTGCTCTGGAACCTCACGGAGCAGATGAACATCTTGCATCCGAAAAACTGGACGGCGGTGGCCGAGGAGGTGGTCAGCAACTACACGAAAGAGGTCGTCAAGGCCATCAAGGATCATGGATGGAATGGAAAGGAAGATGGGGAGGACGCCATACTCCAGTGGAGCTTCGCCGGATCGATGCTCTACTCGGCCACCGTCATCACGACAATCGGTAAGAAGATGGCCAACAGGTTTCTAAACAGAATTACATGTTGTATTATATGCCAAGCAAGTGACAACCCACTCGAGTCTGCACTCAAACACGAACAAAGTATAGGACTCACTTTATTGACACACAAAATTTGTGGGGCGCGGGGGTGTATTGGGTATGTTCGTTGCCTTGCAGCCTGAGGATTGCATGTTCGAATCCACCTCAAGTCGCCGCGTATAGGTGCCTTGGGCAAGTCCTTAATTCATTCGCGATTGCTCCGCGCTTCGGCGTGAAACTCCGATGCAGTGTCCGCTCTGTAGTCGGGAGCGCTTCTGAGTAGTCTCTTAAACGGGCGCTATAACAAGTGCACATACACTAAACGAACCTTCTTGATACATCTTTACTGGTTCTAAATGAACTATTCCAAATATAATGTCCAATGATAATCATTGCATATAGTCTGTTCTGGCAACCATTCCATATTAGATCTATTTACGTAAACAAAATTATATTAAAAAGCCAAAGCACCACTCCTCTTAAGATGAAACGCAGCAAGTGTCTATCGAGCTGCATGTGGAAGTTTTCATCGATTTTTGCTTTACTCTATGGTTCCATGCACAATCCGGACATTTTATAGACTAAGCTTATAATACGTTGGCCTTTTATGCACCGAAATGATCCTATAATATTAGAACTTCTATAATTTTTATAGCTTCATAATGCACCAGGCATCAAATGCGATTAACCCAAAACAAATTAGCCTAGCCATAGCCTAGCCTATTATGTCGATAATTATCAACATATCGACTGTCTTATTCGACCGGGGTTGAACTGGGAGCGCTCTTGAGTAGTAACCTTGAAGGAGAGAATTTATCAAATTCTCAGTAAATAAATAAACTTAATAGGCTAGACCTATTATTAGAGTTAGATATTTAGACAGCCGAGAGCCTTTTAAAAACCACACTGTCACATACAACAGTTTTTCTGTGCTACTGCACTTAGAAAACTTTGCTGTGTTAATGTATTGAAGTAATTTTTCTCACTTTTATACCACCTTAAATTCTATTGTTTTCGCGAATGCCGATCCATGTGATTTAATGTGATAAAATCATAATTTCATATAGCGCTTGTTCAAGATATCTATCCAAGAAGGGCTCTATGCATTGCAACGGTATATTATGAATTTCTGAGATAAGTAGCCTACATGTATAGGCTACGCTACCGCAGAAAAAATCTGACGACTTTCTTTGTTTTTTGGGATGATTTTTCGCTCTAAAAACCTTCTAACACTCTAATTTCATGATTTATTTTTCATAAATCGCGATTGAA